>CP092870.1:88221212-88731542 GCA_030710605.1 Cordylochernes scorpioides | reverse complement strand
TGGTGTTAGACACGGTGCTCTAGACTGATGCCCCCCGCTCTATAACATTTACTTGGTGTTAGACACGGTGCTCTAGACTGGTAGCCCCCGCTCTATACCCCTTACTTGGTGTTAGACACGGTGCTCTAGACTGGTTCCCCCCGCTCTATACCCCTTACTTGGTGTTAGACACGGTACTCTAGACTGATGCCCCCCATTCTATACCACTTACGTGGTGTTAGACACGGTGCTCTAGACTGGTTCCCCCCGCTCTATACCACTTACTTGGTGTTATACACGGTGCTCTAGACTGGTGCCCCCCGCTCTATACCACTTACTTGGTGTTAGACACGGTGCTCTAGACTGGTGCCCCCCGCTCTATACCACTTACTTGGTGCTAGACACGGTGCTCTAGACTGGTGCCCCCCGCTCTATACTACTTACTTGGTGTTATACACGGTGCTCTAGACTGGTGCCCCCCGCTCTATACCACTTACTTGGTGTTAGACACGGTGCTGTAGACTGATGCCCCCGCTCTATACCACTTACTTGGTGTTATACACGGTGCTCTAGACTGGTGCCCCCCGCTCTATACCACTTACTTGGTGCTAGACACGGTGCTCTAGACTGGTGCCCCCCGCTCTATACCACTTACTTGGTGTTAGACACGGTGTTGTAGACTGGTGTCCCCCGCTCTAAACCACTTACTTGGTGCTAGACACGGTGCTCTAGACTGGTGCTCCCCGCTCTATACCACTTACTTGGTGCTAGACACGGTGCTCTAGACTGGTGCCCCCCGCTCTATACCACTTACTTGGTGCTAGACACGGTGCTCTAGACTGGTGCCCCCCGTTCTATACCACTTACTTGGTGCTAGACACGGTGTTCTAGACTGGTGCCCCCCGCTCTATACCACTTACTTGGTGTTAGACACGGTGCTGTAGACTGATGCCCCCGCTCTATACCACTTACTTGGTGTTATACACGGTGCTCTAGACTGGTGCCCCCCGCTCTATACCACTTACTTGGTGCTAGACACGGTGCTCTAGACTGGTGCCCCCCGCTCTATACCACTTGGTGTTAGACACGGTGCTGTAGACTGGTGCCCCCCGCTCTAAACCATTTACTTGGTGCTAGACACGGTGCTCTAGACTGGTGCCCCCCGCTCTATACCACTTACTTGGTGCTAGACACGGTGCTCTAGACTGGTGCCCCCCGCTCTATACCACTTACTTGGTGCTAGACACGGTGCTCTAGACTGGTGCCCCCCGCTCTATACCACTTACTTGGTGTTAGACACGGTGCTCTAGACTGGTGCCCCCCGCTCTATACCACTTACTTGGTGTTAGACACGGTGCTCTAGACTGGTGCCCCCCGCTCTATACCACTTACTTGGTGTTAGACACGGTGCTCTAGACTGGTGCCCCCCGCTCTATACCACTTACTTGGTGCTAGACACGGTGCTCTAGACTGGTGCCCCCCGCTCTATACTACTTACTTGGTGTTAGACACGGTGCTCTAGACTGGTGCCCCCCGCTCTATACCACTTACTTGGTGTTAGACACGGTGCTCTAGACTGGTGCCCCCCGCTCTATACTACTTACTTGGTGTTAGACACGGTGCTCTAGACTGGTGCCCCCCGCTCTATACCACTTACTTGGTGCTAGACACGGTGCTCTAGACTGGTGCCCCCCGCTCTATACCACTTACTTGGTGTTAGACACGGTGCTCTAGACTGGTGCCCCCCGCTCTATACCACTTACTTGGTGCTAGACACGGTGCTCTAGACTGGTGCCCCCCGCTCTATACCACTTACTTGGTGTTAGACTTGGTGCTCTAGACTGGTAGCCCCCGCTCTATACCCCTTACTTGGTGTTAGACTCGGTGCTCTAGACTTGTGCCTCCCGCTCTATACCCCTTACTTGTGGTGCTAGGTTTTGCTTTTTTTTTTATCAAAAAGAACCATTCTCATCATAAACTGTTTTGATTTTTATATTTATGATCAATTCATCGTTTCATATACATTAGAACCTCTCTGTAAAGGACAACACCTAAAGGCAGAGCAAATGTATTCTTTAGGGTGAGGTGTACTCTTACAGGAGATTTGCTAAATAGTTAAAATTGAAATTACAGAGATGTGATCTGTCCTTCGTAGGGATGTGTCCTCTCTTTGAGGTTTTACTGTATTTGAATTTGATCCATTTTAACCTTTTAATCTCTATTTCAATATATATCTTTTTATTTATAATGTGTGTAAAACAATATTAAACAATATTATTCATTGGTGCATCGTCAGTACCTTTATACATTCTAACCTATAATTCCATTTAAGCCTAACACAGAAATTCTCTATTCAAACCCTCACGAAAATGTGTAGAGTAAATTTAGAGAGAGAAAGAGCCTCAAACATAAATTTACCATAACTGGAAACTTCAATCAAAGGAAATAATGGAGGAAACATATTCAAAGCAGTGAGAGAGAGAGCACTTAGGATAACAAGATATTCCAGAATTTCAAAGAGAGGCAGTGGCATATAAGGGAGGGGAAGACAAGCATATGCAAAGAGGGGGGGGGTGAGTGGACAATTAAATCCAAAGAAGAGAGAGAGAGGGAGTATGCAATTAAGATGCAGTGCAGGCTGTCAAATTGGAAGCGGTGGTGGTCATCGAGTTGGAACGCCGTAATTGGAAGCGTGGACCAAATGGATTAGAGGCAATTATGGCTGACCAGTGAGTGACCAGACGACAATGGAGGTCCACTAACTAATTATCCAAGCAATAATTGAATTGTCACTGCACTGCAATAATTACTGGACTTGCTATTACCTAAATGAACTTGCTGAAATGACGCTGTCAAAATATTCGATTTTCCACTTTATATTCAGGAAATTTGCATAGATTCTGGAGTAGTTGAGGTTGGTTGGATCATGCGATGTTGAATTTGAGTGAAATTGGTGCAATTAGAGCTCTCTTGTAGATTTAATATATATTTTGAGTTAAGCATGTTCTTATGGTCTAATAATTCTCTATTCAAATGTCAGATGAATAGCATTGGTCTATCTTGCTTTATGGTATAGAAACCTTTGACATATCCACAATACTTGATATTTCTGAAGATGAAATAGAAATATTTTCTTGGCGCATTAAAATCTCTCTCTGTCTCTCTGGTGGGCATAATTATCAATTAAAAGATTCAGCAACAACTAATTCATGGACAAAACATAAGGAAGATCTACCTTTTATCAAGTATATCGGGATTCAGACAATAACTCTGAAAGATATTTGATACTCAGTGACATTTATTCAAAATGCTCGAGTTAACCAAGTGTGAACAAAATTGCCTCTGTCCTATTGAAAAAAACAGACTACATTAACGAATTTCCACTTCTTTAGGTTTTTTCCATGAGTGTATTTGTAAAATTCTGGATAGGCATTCAAGACCACAAGCTCATCCTCTATATTTTTACTTATTGAAAAAAAAGCACTTTTCATCGCTTCAAGAGAATCGCTCCTGAGACAAGTGTATCTCCTCAATCATGTCCCTCCAAGATGGTTGATCCATGACCATATATGGTGATATGCCCGTGCCTTGGGTTAGTTGGTCCATTCCTTTGTCTTCCACATTCATATGACGTTAACCTAGGTAGGTTCATCTCTCAATCCTTAAAAACCATTTCCAACTTCAAGATCAATTGAATGCCCTCTTCCATATTAGGATGGAGTTGTAGACTTATCCTTGCTTGGCTACCTACTGGCTTGTTGCTCTAGGACGTTCTCTACCATGTGTAGAACCCAGGTAGAGCTTTTCCCTTCCTAGGAGATAGGATTTTATAATAAGGTATTTTCCATGCTCCTACAGTACTTTGGAAGGCGAATATTATGTATATACAGAGAATAGGATAACTGTAGTTTGTATCATAATAATTCAAGATGTGTCGACTCAATCAACCTTTTTTTATAAAAAGGTTATTGTGCTAACGTTTTAATTACCCACTGTCACCTTTTGCAAGGTGGAAAGCTCTTAAGCGAAGTTTGTCTTTAACAAGAAAAATATTTTTGAAAATTATCACGCATGTGTTTCTTTTGAACGAAAAATCAAAATTTATTTCAAAGAGAAATAACGACCATTTCTAACCTTAGGGATGAGGCATGAAAGAATGAACACACAATTCAACCTTTCATACCTCATCCCTAAGGTTAGAAATGGTCGTTATTTCTCCTTGAAATAAATTTTGATTTTTCGTCCAAAAGAAACACATGCGTGATAATTTTTAAATGTCGTTTTACAAAATTCTTTTTAAGGTTTGATAATTCTACGTCTTTGATATGTATATATGCTTTTCATCAATTCCCGAAAGCTATTTCTTCTTCTTAGATCAAATCCTATTTTAATTCATAAAATAATGAAGGAAATGTGATGGACCAATGTATAAAAATAATTGACTGCCCAATTAGGGGGATGAGAGGCAGAAATGAAGAGGCATACAGTTATTATGTTCAAATCATTAAGCTTGAGGGATAAGTCTCTTTCAAATACATTTATTTCAAGCTTTCGGGCACAACCGCCCTTCGACAGGAAAATTATATTAGCTACTAAAGTTTTCGGATCTAATCTATATATACATTTGTGAGACGCCCGTGTCTCAAGTGTAATGCGAGGCTTGCCGCGGGAGGGGATGAGATCTTTGAAAAAGATGGCCGTTTAGCCCTTTGAAATATCTGAAATAAAAGATTATTTATTGAATCGCAGAGTTCATGATACTGAGGGGGGTTTTGTGGCTGCAGGGAATATTAAATTGTAAATTTCAGGTAAATCAATTTTTCTATTGATTATTATCTTCTTGGCTGCAGGACACACCGGTTCAGAAACTGCTGCATTCTTGAAAGTCGTCCGATCATTTGTTTTCAAAGTTTGAAAAGAATTGGGAGCTGCAAAGGTTGATGTGACGAAAGTCTCCCAAAGGAAACGACATTGTCGACGTTCTGACAGTATCAGGACGCCAGACTCTATAAGCCGTGTCCCAGCTGCCATCGATGAGGACCCTGGGAAGTCGATGAGTGCACTCGCAAGAGAGCTGCAGGTTTTTGAGGCTACCATCCGACGTTACAAATCATACGTGATGCTGAGATGACAGTTCATGTCAGAAAGAACCAAGGAGAACCACTTGACCAAAGCCAAGCGCTTCTGAACAAGCTCAAACATCCCGAAGAGCTAGGAATGATCTGTTTTTTCTCAGACGAGAAGAACTTTGTTCGGGACCAGAAGGTGAACCGCAAACATGATCGGTAGCTGTGTAAAAGCCCTGATGAGGTACCTACGGTCATGCATGCCAAATTTCCAGAATCATTGATGGTTCTCGGTGTTGTTAGTAGTGAAGGTGATGTGATGCCTCCACATATTTTACTCCAGGTGCCAGAGTCAATGCCGTTGCTTACACCGAGGTGTTAACCACAGTTGTCAAGCCTTGATCGCTACTGTTGCTCGTGGGAGTCCGTATGATTTTCAACAAGACTCTACACCATCTCATACAGCCAGATCAACCCAAGAATCGATGGCCGAGAATCTTCACGACCTAACGTTTGGCCCCCCAGCTCACCAGAGGTCAATCCGCTGTGTGTGACGTGGTTGAGAGAGACTCCAATAGTCATTTCCACAACACAGCTCTCAGAGCTGCTATAGTGGATGCAATGGCAAACATTCCCAAGTCCCATCTCATTACTACCTGGAGTCAGTTTCGACAGCGTATAGAAGCTGTTATTGCCGCTGATGGTGGGTTCATTGAATGATGTCGTCCATTAGGTGTATGTGTCCATCTATAAAAAAAACTTTAATTTGCAATAAATGCTCTTTTTCCTTTGTATTTTCATTTTTTCTAATGCACATCATTTTTTTTTCTCAAATAGCTGCCACCCCTTGTATATAAAAACCACTAGGGTATACCCAGAGCCATGGTGTAGTGGAAGTTCCCTGTAAACCACCATGTAAACCACAGAGTATAACCAGAGCCACAGTGTGATGGAAGGTCCGTGTAAATCACAAAAATATAACAGATCCACGGTGTAAAGGAAGAAGGTAAACCACCAAGTAAACACCATGCAAACCACCAAGGTATAACCAGAGCCATGGGGTAAAGGAAGAAGGTATAAACCAGCAGAGTATAACCACCAGAGCCACGGTGTGGTGTAAAGTCCGTGTAAACCAGCAGAGTATAACCACCAGAGCCACGGTGTGGTGTAAAGTCCGTGTAAACCAGCAGAGTATAACCACCAGAGCCACGGTGTGGTGTAAAGTCCGTGTAAACCAGCAGAGTATAACCACCAGAGCCACGGTGTGGTGTAAAGTCCGTGTAAACCAGCAGAGTATAACCACCAGAGCCACGGTGTGGTGTAAAGTCCGTGTAAACCAGCAGAGTATAACCACCAGAGCCACGGTGTGGTGTAAAGTCCGTGTAAACCAGCAGAGTATAACCACCAGAGCCACGGTGTGGTGTAAGGTCCGTGTAAACCAGCAGAGTATAACCACCAGAGCCACGGTGAAGAAGGTAAACCAGGCCGGCCCAGTGTCTGGCCGACGTCTGGACCGAACAAAGAGGCGGCCAACGACCCGGCCAACACGTGCATGGCGCCCCAGAATCCCGGGCGGCGGTGATGGCGTCACATTCGCTTTTTGCTTTTGCAGATTTGACCACTTTTGTGTGTCATTCCCTCGCTGTCTAGACACATGGTTTATCTAGTTCATCTCAATTGACTTTGTCAGTTGGATTATCGTGACATCACATATACCTTTTTGCTGATTTGATCCTTTTTTCTGGGTCGTTTCCAATTCTCCGTGTAATCACGCTTGTTCGGAGGTTGCAAAAATCAAAACATATCAAGAAAGATTAGAATCACCCGTGCGCAAAGAAGGCCACGCAAAATCGCGAAGCGTTCCATTTCCTTACCCTGTCTAGACGCTTGTTCTCTTTTACGTTACCTAGTTCACGTCAATTGACCTTGTCTCCAGGTCACACGTGTGATCTGATGCACTTTTTTACTCTCGTAAACCTGGCGATTCTTTTGTGTCTCGTGTTCCAATTTACTTGTGAGGGTTCACCACTGATGAGACAGGCCCTCCCAATTGTTTATCATTGCAATAAGAACAATAAAGAGGGGGGAAAATAATTATTTATTTTAAAAATAATTTTTAAAAACAAAATTCACTCATATATAGTCTAGAATTTTGAATATTTCACTTTCATAGTAAAAAGGCGAGAGAATGGTCAATATGTAAAAATGTACCTTTTATTAAATGCATATTTTGATCATCCTTGATCATAGAAAGCTCCTATTCAAATACAGCAACAATACCAGTTTGGACAAATTGGATCAAAAGCCAACAGACCGTATACTATGGGTTCATGCTATGGCTATCTTCAGTAAAGAGCGTTATATAGCATTTCACAAGAAGTATAAGCCATAGAAAGCGAAGTCAATCGAATTCACCGGAAAGGTCATGGCCAGTGTTTTTGAGATGTAAAAGGAATCCTATTAATTGATTACCTTTGAAAAGGCAGAAATATTACAGATGAATATTACTCTAACCTTCTTGACCATCTGGATGAAAAAATTGGAGAGAAGAGGTTTGGCTTGTGGAAGAAAAAAAATCATCTTTCACCAGGACAACGCACTATCTCACAAAAGTGTGTTAGCAATGGAAAAACCGAGATTTGAGGTATGATTTGCTCAGTCATCCTCCCTATTCTCCTGATTTGTCGCCCTCAGAATTCCATCTCTTCCCACACTTAAAGAAATTTGTTTCTGGAAAGCTCTTCACGTCCAATGAAGAAGTAGAGAGGGCTGTAGATGAATATTTTAACAACCTTCCAGACTCTCAGGAAGGAATGCAGATATTGGAGAAACGCAGGACAAAGTGTGTTTAAAGTCAAGGGAGATTATTTAGAAGAATTAAATGTTTAAGAAAAAGGCATCTTCTTATCGTGCAACTGAAAGTTGCTGATGGCTTGAAACCATCTATCGGAATAAATATCAACTCTTCTCGTTGATTTTTAATTATTCCAGAATTGACCAAACTAAACTTAAACTAAAAATCAGAATATTTAATTGTCGGGAGCCGAGAGCATTTCACCTTACCCTATCAGCTATTCTATCAAAATGACACTATTGTAAATGATTTCATTTCTCCTTTTTTTTCCATTTTGCATAACAGTACGGGGTTTGATAGTCTGAAATATCGTAAAAGAATTCAATATAATTATCAACACAATGAAAGTTGGTATTATAATTAAAAAGAAAACCTTTTTGCGCTGCAATTATAAAACAATTTGCAACAAGCGGATGACCTGGTCATCAATTGTGAACCCTCCAATGGTAGATTAAACTGACGAAACCGCTCAAAGAGCTCATCATTGATGAGCCAGGTTTATCCAATATATATTTTTATCAATATAAGAGCTATATAGAAAAGCGTTTCGAAATAATCATCATTAATAATAACAAAAAAACTCTTATTAAGGACATTCGTCCCATACAGAATTCTCTCCCATATAGATAAACAGAAGTAAACATAACAGTTATCTACAGAAAGAGAATATTAACATCGACCTTTCTTCAAGTTGGATCTATCATCTGTGTTGCGCCTATTGTCTGTGCTGTTTTCCTAGAATCTGTGAAAAGCTAATGCATTGGGTTTTACTTTTTATTACTTTTGCCATTAGAACATATGGTGACTTATTTGTATAAGCAATCTTTTGATGGAGAATTTATAATCATTATTATAAAAAATATTGCATATTAATTAAAAGAAGGTTCACATTAATATGTTGTATTTTGAATTTGATTTTCTACACTAGTGAATATATCAAGTGAAATAAAAAACAATAAAAGTGAGCTAACAAATAGTAAAACAACTATCGTCACTGTGTCCCTTAGTGAAGAGGGAACCTTCAATTCGGTCATAAAATGTGAATAAAACTAAATAAATAATAATGAAACATCACCTAATTTTTCAACCTCGCCTTTGCCGGTCCCAAGCCCGGATGAAAAAAGGAGGAGGGGGAGCAGTAACAAGCTCGCTAAAAAAACTGGGCTCAGTGGCCCGGCTGATAGTTCCCTGTAAGGGCTCCTAATCCAGGGATACAGGATGAGCAACGTTTGTACTCCATGTTAGGAGCAGCTGTACATGACGTCTTTTCCTCATGTCAGAGGCGGCCATTTCTTTTGGAGCTAAGTCGGCCTGCCACTAAGTAGTGCTCCCAGTTTTAATGACAAAGGCAAACGCCTTCTACTTCACCCAAAGATAAGAAAGAAGAAGACCTAATTTTTCCAAAGTTTTGTTAGATACCTTTCACCAAGGATGCCTCTAAAGTGCCGGCTATGGAAGCAGACAAACTCAATACAATAGTAAAGCAGTCTGATAGATTGAATTGGCAAAAAGCAGGAAGGATTTGCATTGTTTTTTCGTGTTTGAAAGGAAATATACCAATTCTGTTTTATAGTAGACAATAGACAATTAAAATAATTTTATTGACATCTTGTCAATACATGTAAAAGCGCACAGTCTGCACAATTTTAAAATATAATTATACACGTATATATGCAGATACTATGTACAATGAATATGGCGTCTCTGCTATCTCGGCAGAGTTTGGTTTTGTGGTTTCTGTGGTTCATTATTTTCTATAGTATTGTACGTTCCCGACACTACATAGAAGTCTGATTCTATGTACATTTGTATAATTAGCAGGATTGAGCGAGCTTATATTGAATTCCAGACATCTACGTGTGGTCTGAAGTCTATTTGAAATGTATCAAATGTGAACAGACAGAACGACAAACAGAAAAGTAAAAGAAAATTCGACTGTCAAAATAGATGCGACAGATGGTGACGTTTTTGTGTCTTTTTTGACAGGCGAGGGATTCTTTCTCTCTCTCTTTTTTTCAGATCGATTTTTTTTTCTCCAGAAAAAAAATATCCATTTATACTTACATCATAGACTTATCCTAGCCACTTTATATGTACCTCTTTGACAGATTTAAAATTCTAAAAACTGTCCCCTAGTTTGTCCAGATTGGGCTTTGATTCCATGAGATCCAAAAAGGAATAAAATTAAATCTTCACTATTTATCAAAGAGGTGTTTAGATGGTAAAGTGGTTAGGCCAAATTTGGGTTAGGTTCTTTGGCAAATTGTGATGATTTCATTTGATCCCATGTGAATCAAATGAAAGACTTTTCTTCAAGGCCATAATACGATAAAATACAATATTATCGTAGTTAGGACTGTATAGAAAATCTTTCCTACTTGAATACTCGCCCAGTTTTATCGAAAAAAAGAAACGACTAGGTTTAATTCTCTTGCTTTGAATAGCATCAACTACATTCATAGACAACACTTAAGGAAGTTGTACCTTTCAGCATGTATATCGGGATTTAGTCAATAACTCTGAAAGATATTACAGTGACCTTTATTGAAGATACACGAGATAACTACGTGGGTACAAAATTGCTTCTGTTTCCTTAAAAAAAACAGACAACCGGCGACATCAAAGATTCTCCACTTCCTAAGTTTTATCTATGAAGTGTATTTATGTTTATTTTAAACTAAAGTTAACGTTTGGTGATGAGAAATTTTATTCGGTTAACCCAGGTTCTTGGGGTGTGTAGATTTCACCAACTACCCAGGTTATCCTTCAGAACTGAGTCTTCTTTGTTATTGCTTTATTTACAAGGCAAATTGAGGTCCAATAGGGTAGAAGTCCGACTATACCTTCCTACGATCCCCCCTTGATCCTTGGAATATTCGACACATTTCTGGTCCAAGATGACTAACGTGGCAATGGCACCTATTTTCTTCGATCATTTTATTTTCACCTCTCTCTCTCTGACCAACCTTCTAATACCAAAGATTCCATATAAACCATCAACCTAGGAACCAACAATCTAAGCCCAGAATCTATGGCAAAAATAATCAAAGAAATAATCTTGCATAGTTTTAGCTATCTGATTATTTGGACAGTCTTCTTTGTTATTGCTTTATTTACAAGGCAAATTGAGGTCCAATAGGGTAGAAGTCCGACTATACCTTCCTACGATCCCCCCTTGATCCTTGGAATATTCGACACATTTCTGGTCCAAGATGACTAACGTGGCAATGGCACATATTTTCCAATTAAGAGAAAACCCGATTGCGGTTCAAATAATCAGATAGCTAAAAGTAAGCAAGTTTATTTCTTTGATCATTTTTGCCATAGATTCTGGGCTTAGATTGTTGGTTCCTAGGTTTATGGTTTATATGGAATCTTTGGCATTGGAAGGTTGGTCGGAGAGAGAGAGGGGAAAAGGAAATAGCTTATTCGTTCAATATATTTGCATAGTATGCGGAAATATGTAAACCCACGACCATTCAGAATTATTGTTCATACTTGATATTAGGTAACATGGAGAGTAATACTATCTCAATGGCAACAAATCTCTTCAGATTTCTCGTGGAACGGTCTTCATTTCATTCGTTCGGCGATTGTTTTAAACTTTGGCAATTGGGAGAACTAGCGTATTCGTTCAATATATTTGCATAGTATGCGGGAATATGTAAGCACGACCATTCAGAATTGTTGTTCATACTTGATATTAGGTAACATGGAGAATAATACTATCTTAATGGCAGCAAATCTCTTCAGATTTCTCGTGGAACGGTCCTCATTTCATTCGTTCGGCGATTGTTTTAAACTTTGGCAATGGGAGAAATAGCGTATTCGTTCAATATATTTGCATAGTATGCGGGAATATGTAAACACACGACCATTCAGAATTGTTGTTCATACTTGATGTTAGGTAACATGGAGAGTAATACTATCTTAATGGCAGCAAATCTCTTCAGATTTCTCGTAGAACGGTCTTCATATAAAGACTAACCTTTTCTGACAGGTATTACGTAATGATCCCATCCATAGAAAATGCATTTTTACAAATAAGATGCCCAAAGTTGTAATATACCTTTTAATAAATAAGACTTTATATTTATTCTATTCATATGAGACGAGGTATATTTACGTTTTAAAACTTATTTTTAATATAATTTCAATTAATTAATTTAAGTTTCTTCAAATTAAAGATACTTCAACAACAACACTTTTATTAATATCATGAAACGCGATATCCCAAACTCAGGGATATTTGCGTCGATACCTCTCTCTACATCACAAAAAACAAATCGGCTATATAATTAGAGATACTTCAGACAGTAAATCTTTTTATTATCTCGACGTTTCGACAAAAATCTTTTGCTCGCTCCTGACGAGGACAAAAGATTTTTGTCGAAACGTCGAGATAATAAAAAGATTTACTGGCCGAAGTGTCTTTGATTTGAAGAACTATGAATGCTGGCCAGGCAGCCTCTATCTTTACGTTAATTTAAGTTTAACATTGATATTTATTTAGAATAGACTGTTTTTTTGTTATATTCAATTAAGCTACATTTTAGTCAAAAAACTCAACCCTTTATTAAATCTCAAAACTCACACTATCTTCAAAATAACATATAGGGTGATAAAGCTGTCTAGAAACTCTTAATTCCTTATATAAAGGAAGGTAAACCCGGATCAAAAAGAGAAAACCATCCAATCAAATGTGATAATGTTGGATCGTTTTTGAAGACAACTCTCAGATTTATAAAATTAATTTATTAAACTTTAAACATTTTTAGATATATAGAGAGAGAAACGAGTTAATTACCTCTTATTTAAGGCAATAAAAGAATTATCTAATTTACATACATCCTTCTAACCAGTTTCAACTTGTGCAAAACAGACGACAAAGCAAAAAATAAACAAATTAATAATAGAGGGTAAGTTCCTATTTTTTTACAAGCTTTCACACTCAAAGAATATTCAACTTATGGCTTCAGATAACTACTCTGCCACCTATATAGAAGAGGCAAACATAACCATACAGATCAGAATAAAAGAACATAACAGGAATATAAGAAATAATGACCCTAAATTTCTCATAGACCAACACATAATGAACACTGGCAACATTTTCAATCAACAGAATGTTTAACAAATGAAGACATTTGACGCGAATGTTTCTTTTCACAGATAAATCAAACTTCTACTGTTCTTACTGCGATGAAAAAAAAATATTGGGAGGGCTTGGCTCATCAGTGGTGATGAATGTTGAATGTCATTATCAGAACATAGAGAACAGAAATATTATATTTAGAAGCTTTCCTACCATCTCAATACAATATACACCCGTCATTGCAGCCTATATAAGCAGAATGGTCCAATACAATATTGGAGTTCTAAGAGAAGCAGTCTGGTAGATTAAATTGGCGAACCTGCTGGGAGGGTTAACCACTGATGAAGCCAAGCCCTCTCAATATATTTTTTTCATCGCAGTAAGGATAGTAGAAGTTTGTGTTATGTTTAAAAGAACCTTTGATGCTTTAATTCTTTTATTTCTTATATATTGTAGCGTAGAAATCAAGCCTTGAAATATCCTAAGATGTAGAAGTATTTATTGATGACGTCACAGCGACGAGTCGACAATTATTAACAAGTCAGCAAAACTATCTACAGTTAGGGAATCTTAAGCAAGCAAGCAAAGAAATATTTTAAAGATGATTTCACAAATACAGAGTAATATATATTTTATAATCTGTTGAGTATTTTCATTGAATAATATTAAATTAAATAATAAAATATTTCCTTGCCACAATATTGATGGTACATTATCGTCATAGATTTAAAGAGTATCTTTGTTGGAATATTCCGAACTTTCGAGTATGATGCTCTTCTACAGGCTCTAGATCTATAACGCTCACACCAGTAGAAAAACATATTGCTAGAAAGCTTGACATTTTCCCATCAATAAAATATATTCTTCGATCGATTAAGATCCCCATACCAATCAAAGTTAATATGTACCAATTACAGAGAATGAACCAACAAACCACTCGGTAACCAAAACCAACCATAGACTCATTATCAGACAATTTCATAACGAAAATATATTCTAAGTACAGTTTGGAAGAGTTTGTTTTGTATTTGAAAAAAAAAAGAAATATATTCGTGTTTTATAATGCTTCCATTTCTTACAATCTCAGTATAAACATTGACCTCGCAATTTATCTAAGACATGGTGATGGACAATTGCCACATGTTCAAACACAATATGTTGCTACTCAGGTCTCTTACTTATGCCGACAAGCTCGGCCATTTTGAATGTTCACTTAATTGTTGACAGCTGCTTTGCTTGCAGGTGTTTTGGATCGTCTTCGATTTTTACCTATTTAAAAAAATGGATCAAAGAACCTGTATCAAATTTTGTGTGAAAAACGAAATTAGGTGCGCGGATGCATTCCGAATGTTGACTGTGGCATACGGAGAAGCTACCTTGGACCGAAGCAACGTTTATCGGTGGTACAAAATGTTCTCAGAAGGCCGAGAAGATGTGAACGACGAAGAGCGTGCCGGACGCCCGAGCACTTCAACAACAGACGAAAAAATTAATGAAGTGGAGAAAATGATATTGGCCAATCGTCGAATCACCGTTAGAGAAGTTGCTGAGGACCTAAACATATCGATTGGCTCGTGCCATTCGATTTTTATTAATGATTTGGGCATGAGACGGGTCGCCGCGATATTCGTACCAAAATTGCTCAATTGCGACTAAAAACAGCATCGCATGAACATTGCTAATGAGATGTTGGACTCTGTCCGCGACGACCCAAATTTGCTCCAGAGGGTCATAACTGGTGACGAAGCGTGGGTTTATGGTTATGACGTGGAAACCAAAGCTCAATCATCTCAATGGAAGCTGCCGCACGAACCAAGACCGAAAAAAGCGCGCCAAGTTCGGTCGAATGTGAAAGTTTTGCTGACAGTTTTCTTCGATTGCAGGGGCGTGGTGCATCATGAGTTCTTGCCACAGGGTAGAACGGTCAATAAGGAATATTACCTGCAAGTTATGCGCAATTTGCGCGAAGCAATCCGCCAGAAACGCCCGGATTTGTGGAAGAACAAAAATTGGCTTTTGCACCACGATAACGCCCCTGCTCACACATCGTTGCTTATGCGCGACTTTTTGGCCAAAACCAACACACTAATGATGCCGCAGCCACCGTATTCCCCAGATCTGGCCCCCTGTGACTTGGTTCTGTGGTGTGTCGATTTATTAGTCCAGCGATGGCTCAGAAAGTTTCTCAAAGTTAGTGTTTTATTGGAATTTCTTATTAGCTACATTTATATGGGAAGACAAAAAGGACAACACCCCAGAATGCACATCTGGTCCTCTCTGGATTCCACCGCTGTGCCGCCCTGGCGCAGCGGTCGTCGTCTCCTGATTTATGGCGCTGCTTGTTTATTTTTCTTGACGGCGGGGTGCGGCATCCAGCAGGCCCCCACAGTACTCCCCTTCCAGTGGCGAAGTCACGATTTGTGCACAAAGTGGTTAATTACAAAAGGCCATTGAAATTGACGACGAAGTCCGATATCCAAATTTCTAACCTTTGTTCCATAGGTAACAATTTCTGTACCATTGGCTGCGTATAATTTATAATCAGAGCTAGGCATCCTATTTTTATCCTTTGGAGGTATTATAGATTTATCAGCACCACTGTCCACCAAAAAGCGCAATCCCGTGTTTTTGTCCGTCACAAATAATCGGAGATTGCGACAATCCTGAATGCCGGCAGAAGAGCTTGTCGCTACTCTGTCCGCCGGTTGGAGTTTTCCGACTCTTTCCAACTGCACGGAGACCTGCATTTATTTTTCAAGCAATTAGATCCAAAGCGAAAATGGTAATAGCAATATCTTCCTCTTTGATCGATGGATCTTTGATAATTACTTCTCGGTCTTGACTGAGTCCTATTTTTGGATCGAGATCTAGATCTATCCAGTCTCAATTCGGACACCTGCCATTCAAAATCTTCCAATTTGGCGATCATGCGCTCTGTTGATGAAGAAGGCACTTCCGCATCATATATTTCTTTGGAAGAGTTTATTTCATTTATTTTATCGGCCATTATGGCCAATTTGCTAATGTCCTCGTCGCTTACAATAAGCATATTCTTTATGGATGTGGGCAGTTTATCGAGCCATAAAGTTTTTATTGAATTGTCAGAGATATCTGGGGTAGCGAGGGATATGAGCTTTTGTAGTAACTGGCTCGGCTTCATGTCTCCGAGCTCTATACCAGAAATTAACTTTTTAATTCTCAACCCTTCACTTTCTCTGAACAATTCAAGTAATCGTGATTTACATTCAGAGTACTTGTTGTCGCTTTTGCTATTAATTATGTCCCAAATGTTTTCTATGTTTTCTATATATTTTTCTATATATGTTTTCTATATATATATTATTGTTTCTATTTTTATTTTTAATTACTTTTCTTGTATAAAATTTTCATGGCTGTTTTTTTTTTAATGTAAATCGACGCAATTATCCCTGGTCGGGATATCGCGTTTTGTACGTTAAAATAAAAATAAGGTTAAATATAATATATATATGTGACTAAATAATAATATATAATGATGAATATATGAATATATAAATGTAAATATATAAAATAATTGATTAATATAAAGATATTTCCAAGTCGTTAATGGTGGGAGGGAGTATATAAATTATATAACATGAAAATGACGTTTTGTTTTTGTGAAATAAATAGTACTAAAAGATGTCGAGAGATGGCGCCACAGGTGATGTGGCGTGACATACTCTCGCTTTTTCACTGTCTCTGTCACGGCCGCTTTCATTTAAGGTCACGCACGAGCGAGTGTTGGTGAAAGTGATTTGGCCCCACTGTTTGATAACTTTGTTTTTTATTGAATAGCTTGATGTTTTCGTACCGTTTTTTTTTTTTTTTTGTGGGACATATTCTTTAAGTTACTGTCTAACTTAACACTGACATGGCTTTTTTTGTTTATCCCTAGTATACGTGGTACAAGCCATGATAATCATGGTGAGTAGAAATAGACGACTGCTTTTACTGTTAAGTGTACCACATGTCTACATATGTGAAAAGCAGTTTGACTTTGCACTTACAATTATGCCAGAGCCCCGTTTGATTACTTGCACTCGCTGATGGGGTTGGACTTTTATAAGAATAGGGGACAATTGAAGCATTTTTATATCATATAAAAAGTGCCCAAAAAGTGATAAGGGAATCGAACTCGGGTCGTAGCAGTCGAAAACCAACGGTTTAGACCATCCTCCCACCAACCACTAGCCTCTGACAAGGCTTATAGACTGAAACTGAAATGTGGTTGACTTTTCTAATGCTGAACCTCGTTGATGTTTTTTTATTGAATAGCTTGATGTTTTCATACCGTGTTTTGATGGGGACATGTTCTTTAAGATACTGTCTACACAACACTGACATGGCTTATAGACTGAAACGTGTATGTTGTTGACTTTTCTAATGCTGTACCTCGTTGATGTTTTTTATTGAATAGCTTGATGTTTTCATACCGTGTTTTGGTGGGACATGTTCTTTAAGATACTGTCTACACAACACTGACATGGCTTATAGACTGAAACGTGTATGTTGTTGACTTTTCTAATGCTGTACCTCGTTGATGTTTTTTATTGAATAGCTTGATGTTTTCATACCGTGTTTTGGTGGGACATGTTCTTTAAGATACTGTCTACACAACACTGACATGGCTTATAGACTGAAACGTGTATGTGGTTGACTTTTCTAATGCTGTACCTCGTTGATAACTTTGTTTTTTATTGAATAGCTTGATGTTTTCATAACGTTTTTATGGTGGGACATGTTCTTTAATATATTGCCTACATAACACTGACATGGCTTATAGACTGAAACGTGTATGTTGTTGACTTTTCTAATGCTGTACCTCGTTGATAACTTTGTTTTTTATTGAATAGCTTGATGTTTTCATAACGTTTTTATGGTGGGACATGTTCTTTAATATATTGCCTACATAACACTGACATGGCTTATAGACTGAAACTGAAATGCGGTTGACTTTTCTAATGCTGTACCTCGTTGATAACTTTGTTTTTTATTGAATAGCTTGATGTTTTCATAACGTTTTTATGGTGGGACATGTTCTTTAATATATTGCCTACACAACGCTGACAAGGCTTATAGACTGAAACGTGTATGTTGTTGACTTTTCTAATGCTGTACATCGTTGATATGTTTTTATCGAATAGCTTGATGTTTTCATACCGTTTTTATGGTGTGACATCTTCTTTAAGATATTGTCTACACAACACTGACATGGCTTATAGACTGAAACGTGTATGTGGTTGGCTTTTCTTATTTTCTAAAGAAAGGAGGTTTTGGGTAATATTCTGGAATGAAAAGTTAATCAACGTTTTCAGTTTATATAACAAAAGTCTTTTATGAAGACATTTCCTCTTACATAGACTCGTCCTGAAGTTCAAAGAATGAATATATAAAGCAAACAATGAAGTATCAATAAGTGTAAATAGGTGATATCAGCTCTATACAGTATCTTGGTGGAGAGATATATGTTGTTTTGTTGATGATTGACAGACTTCTTCTTTTAAATGTATTATATATTATACATACATTACAATAAGAAAACACAATAAATACAATAATAAATAGTGGCTATATATATTTTATATATTCAAGTTTTTTTCGTCCCTTTTTAACAACAACAACCTTTTTTTTATTAGATTATCATTATATCCAATCTCACATAATATATATATATTTATATTTATTTTTATAAAATTAAATATTCCAACAATATAACAGCCACTACGTGTATTATCTTCTTTTTTTATTTTTCAACGATATTCTCAACTTATATATTGCTGAACTGTAGAAGTGGCAGTACAAGTTGACAAAACTTTCATCGGTCAATGTATCAGATCTCGTGAATATTTGACTTGCTACTTTGCCTATATGTAGCCAACAACGAAGGATATGGGGCATTCTATCTCTCTCTCTCTCTACCTGCCCACTCTGTGGGAGAGAACTCTCGCAGTCCACCGGTAGCGGAGTCTTTCTCGCGGTGGGCGCCACCAATGAAGACCTTGTATTCTATGTACAGTTACGAGCGTCATTCTTCATCAGTCATCTCTGTCACCGTTTGCATTTTTTTTTTTTGGAATGGCGCCCTCCTATTGGTCGGCTACGATCACGCCACCTTTGCCCCCCCCCCCCCCCCCCATCATGCCCCCCCCCCCCACTCGCTTTTTTTGTTTTTGTAACCATTGTGTTGGAGCGGGTCGCTCCTTAAATAAATGCATATATTAGTTAATAACCAAATGGAATCCTCTCTTTCTTTTTCCTAGTAAGAGACGCCTACGGAAGCCAACAGTACATAGACAGATAAAGCACATAGGCTATAGTTATTAACTAACATATGCATTTATATAAGGCGCCAATTTATAATTGTAACAAATAGTATTTGAATCAAAACATTCAATCGGTTAAAACACGGGCGTTGCCCGGGTCATTCGGCTAGTATATGTATATTTATCAATTATTTTTTATCTATTTATATCTATTTTTCCTATATTTATCATTATATAATCTTATTTGTTCTGTATTTAACCTTATATAATCTTATATGGACTTTGAAGTAAAGTAGTTTCAATCTCAATCTCTCTATTGAACTTCTTCTCCTTACATAGCTCACATTTTAGGTATTTTTTGTTCTTTCAATATTCTGAACAAATTTTGAGGGGAAATATCTAAATAATCCTTCTTAGAGGGATTATAGATGGCGCGTTATTGCTTTGTGTTAATTTATGCCTAACTGGCCTTGTCTTTATTGTTTGCTGAAGAGCATTGCTCGAAGCAAATATTTGAATGTAATACTACTGTCCTATAAGCTTATGTCCATAGTTGTCTTGAAATCTATTTCAAAGATTCCATCCTTCAGTGTAGCATATAAAAGCAGAATGATCCAATACAGTATTGGAGCTATAAGAAGCGGTCTGGTAGATTAAATTGGCGAAATTGCTGGGAGAGTTCACCACTGATGAGCCAAGCCCTACCAATATATTTTTTTCATCGCAGTAGGGACAGTAGAGGTTTGTATTATGTATAAAAGAAACATTCGTGCTTTTAAATCCTTTCATTTTATAATCCTTCTTAGTTTATATTTACTCGTATAGATGGAATAATCAATCAGCAACGCTCAGTTACATGATCAGAGAAATATACAAATCCCAATTACATGTGGCCATGATAATCATGGTGGGTAGTTAGCTCCTGCTTTTACTATAACTGCACCCAATTTCTACACATGTATAAGGCAGACTTTTGTAGTTACTAGTATGCCATAAACCTGTTTGGTTACTTGCACTCGCTGGTGGGATTGGACAAGAATCTGTGACCATTGAAGCAAATTTTCTCTCTTAAAAAAAAAAAGGTCTCAATGCGGGATTTGAACTCGGGTTGTGACTTTCGGGAAGGTTTATATCATTCCTCTGCCATCCCAACTGTAAATATTGATTGAAAGACGCACATCAAAAACATGAGATCAAGAGGACGTCCCTGTAATACATGTATGGAGCAATTGAAGATTGAAACCAAGACGTCTTAACTCCAGTTGACAACTATGGATCGATCATATTGTACAATTGACAATTAACATAATCTTCTCATAATCATCTTGTCAATACAAGCAAAAGTGAACAGTCTGCTGTACTATTTTATAAAGATATATATATGTTATATAAAAAAATATGTTTTTCAAATATATTTCATAGATAAAATACTCTGCTAAATCGACCGCCAGAGGTCACTCTTCCCTATAAAAACTCGTTGTTGTTTTATCCCAATGGCTGGCTCAAAACTTTTGTACATTATGTAAATAAGCTTTTCTTTTTTATTCTTACGCCTTAAGCCAGGCAGTACTTTTACCTTGTTTCTAAGCTCAATTAAAGCAATTTCTAATCTTTACAATTTTTGTTATTTTACTTTCAAGATTTTAACCACGACTGCATCACCAATACCATTTAATTCTAAAAAGAACCAGCAAATAACTCCATGGCATAATCCTCAACATAATCTAAATTCAAGCATAAAATCTCATTTTTATATTATAACATATATATAGTACCTCTTCGGTAAAACTATAAATAAAAGATAATTCGTTGAGGAAAGAGTTTCTTTTTCCCCGCTCAGCCTATTTTCTTTTATTTATAATTGTATAAATCTTTGAAAGAAAAAATGCGTAGATGAAATAATGGAGGGCAATGCAAAAACAAGAATAATTGGTATATTTTAAAGGGAGAGGTACCCCTTCAGGTATATATGAATATCATTAACCGCAACTTCATATTATAAACATGAATATATGTTGACTTTGTTTAGAATATTTAATGAACCTGATTCCAATAATTATTAATTAAACATTATATTTATTGATTTACAAGAGAGAGAACAAAATATAAACTAATATTAAACAAAGGAACTTTTTTTTCTTTCAGTTAGCGCCTATTTACCTGTGAGCTTACACACACTCTGTGAAACAATTAATTAATATATATACAACAATAACTTTAAAAGAACAGTTGGGTAGGATGTAAAAGAGGGTAATGTAACAACATCTCAAATATGGTCTCAAAGAACGACCAATTAGTTCCAGTAACTTGTGACTAGAAGACAAAGTTTCTATTGGCGAGTGGATCCATGTTGGAATGGCTGTAAAGGAGGGTTTACGAGGGTAAAATAGGTTTCGTACAAGACACACTTGGCCGAGTTTTACAGTATTTTAAGTGGACAAGAGGGAGGCTATAATTAAATTCTTCTTTGACAGTTGCTACGAGAGTATGGCGTGATGACACGCTTGGCGACAATGTGAGACATTGAGTTGACAAGTCCTCTTGGAAACCTTAGGAATTACCATTTGGAAACTTCAACCTATCAGATATCACTTCTATAAATCTTCTTTATCTATGATTATCATTAAAATATATTTAAAATAAGAATATTAGGTCTCCAGGTTATATATATGTTATATAAAAATATGTTTTTCAAATATATTTCATAAACAAAATACTCTGCTAAATCGACCACCAGAGGTCGCCGTTTTCACTATAAAAACTCATTGTTGTTGTTTCCCGCTGGCCGGCTCAAATCTTTTGTACATTATGTAAATAAGTTTCTGATTATTTTATTCTTACGCCTTAAGCCAGGTAGTACTTTTATCAAACTATGTTTTTTTATATATTCCTTTAGTTCAATTAAAGCAATTACTGATCAAGACTATTATTATTATTGCCAAGACTGCAGGACAATATCGTAACATACTCATGGATACCAAAATCAAGCAGAAAATCTTTTTATTTATAATATATATATATTATATAATCTCAAATGCAAATATTTTATTTTTTAAAAAACATATATTTTATTTTTCATTCATTGACTGTTCTACATTTTTTGACCATAGATTTAGAATATACCACTTTGATTTATATTGTTGTAAATATGTATGGTTGACCTACCTATTTTTTTTTAATTCACGAATATAGAATTCATTTTATAAATTCTATATTACTGTGAAAAATAATTCTATATGTAATTTCCTTCAAGTAATTCAAAATAAAAAACTACTTGATGGGTAAATAATTATCTTTTCTTTTTCACGACTGCACCTTCAATTCTCTATCTTTTCAACAAAAAAACAAAAATAATCATAACATATATATTTTTTTTTACAAATATTTTATTTACAAATATCTCAAGCTTTCGGGAAACAAAGCCCTTCTACAGGAGATATGTAAATAAAAGATTTATATTTTTAAAAAAACTTTTCCTTGTAGGTGTAATGTTCTTATTTTAATATATTGATTTAAAGGAATAATTTATCGAGAAAATAAATTTACTTTAAAATTACAAAAAAAAGGCATAAGAGGCTGCAACTCTTTTTATATTATTGATTAAAGAAGCTTTCGGTCAAGTTCTTTTTCAACTAACTGAAATGTTAAAAGATGGGTGGTGATGTATTTTTATATAATAAAAAAAGGCCTATCTTGGACTATAATAGAATTTAATAAATTAATCTCTCTTATATCTATTTGAAATAAGTAATCTCCATGTATGAATTTTTATTTTGGGGTATTATAATTTTTTTGATGTATGAAAATAATTATTATGAGAAATTGCTGACATTTTCAAATTTATGATATATATGGTTTATAAATATTGATGTGTGTGATAATATTAATTTTATATTTAATTTAACTCATTCCTTTTGAATATAGCTTGTTTAGAGATGTGGTTGGGGAAGAAAGGAAAGAGACCCAGAGTTAGAAAAATATTAAATTTGCACTATTCTAACTAGCCTAGTATCAAACTATGAGCCTATAACATAGAAAGTGTTGCTATTTAGTCCTTTTAGTACTGACGTTCTGATTTTCCTGATTTGCAAAATACAATTCGCTTCTTCTCTAGCGTCTTACCTTTTCTTTCTGCAAAGATCAAGCCTATGATACGGCCAACTTGATTTTCTAATGTCATAAGTAATGTATGATGACATTCTATTAATAAATATAAACACCAAAATGAACAATAAGCCATTGAGCAATAGTATATTATATCCATAGTTTTCTTTAATAAAATTTCTAAGATTTCACTCTTCATTGTAGCATATATAAGCAGAATCGTCAAATACAGTATTAGAGCTCTATAAAGCGATCTGGTAGATTAAATTGGTGAAACTGCTGGGAGGGTTTACCACTGATGATCCAAGAGCCCTTCCAATATTTTTCATCGCAGTAAGGACAGTAGAAGTTTGTTTTATGTTTAAAATAAACGTTGGTTCTTTAATTCTTTTATTTCTTTTATATATAGATAAGACGTTATCTTCATAGAATTAAAGAGTATCTTTGTTGGAATATTGCAAATTTTCGAGTATGATGCTCTTCTACACAACTATTGCCAGTTGAAAAGCATAGTGCTCTAAAGCTTGCAATTTTCCCATCAATAAAAGATATTCTTCGTTCGACTAAGATCCCCAAACCAATCAATGTTAATATGTACAAAGTAGGAGGGAATGAACCAACAAACCACTGGGTAACCAAACCCACCCATACGCTCTTTATCAGACAATTTCATAACGAAAATATATCCCAAGTACAGCATAGAATTTATACATTTGTACATGGCGTAATATAATGGATAACTGTCATTTAGAAGCAAGAAACTATTGGATATTTTATATTGGGGAAGCAAAGAGTGGCATTTTGTTTTGTTTAATTATACAATGTATAATTTTACACACCCACGCACCAATTTTTATACAATCTTTAATGTGATGCACTAGAGCGCCATCTGTTATCAAAATTCGAAACTATTTTAAAGGCGTAAGATTCTTTTTGAAATTAAACAATTTCTACTGCCCTTACTGCAATGGAAAAATTAAAGGGAGGGCCTGGCTCATCAGTGGTGAATCCTCCCAGAGGTTTCGCCAGTTTAATCTACCATCAAACAGATTAAACTGGCAAAACCGCTGGGAGGGTTCACCACTGATGAACCAGGCCCTCCCTTTAATTTTTCCATTGCAGTAAGGGCAGTAGAAATTGTTTAATTTCAAAGAGAATCTTACGCCTTTAAAATAGTTTCGAATGTTTAATGTATCAAAACAATAGTACAATGTACAAATTAATGCCTTAAGAACAACAAGAAAGCCTATAGACTTATTCAATTTCTATATCCTACTAAACAATAGGCTTCGACTTCGACACGGTTCTGCCTTAGAGAGATTAACAATATACAGTAAAACCTTCGCCGATACACGAACCTGGAATATAGAGCGAGTGCTCCCTTATAACCTATAATAAATGATAGAATATATAACCATGGAAAGATCATAAACTTTATCTATAGGGAACCAAAAGTTCATCCTCATTGAGGTTTGTTAAAGTAAGATTTTACTGCAGTTTAATTAAGAGAGCTGTATATTAAAGCAAGTACACCTATCCCCCGATTTACACGGTACTTGTTTTACACGTTTTCTCTTTTACACAGCTTCCAAATAGGTTTTTTTTTGTTGTTGTTTTTATCGCACTATACTAAATGCTACTGTGATTGAACACATGCGCTGTGTACACATCTCACGAGGAATCCCGAGCTTATGTGCTGAATTGCTACACACGCACACTGTGTCTGTATTTCTTCGCATAAAAATTTCGCGAAAATTTTTAATTTTCGATTTACACGTTTTTCTCAGGAACGTATCTACCGTGTAAATCGGGGGATAGGTGTACAGTAAAACCTTCGCCAATACACGAACCTGGAATATAGAGCGAGTGCTCCCTTATAACCTATAATAAGTTATAGAATATATAACCATGGAAAGATTATAAACTTTACCTATAGGGAACCAAAAGTTCATCCTCATTGAGGTTTGTTAAAAGTAAGATTTTACTGCAGTTTAATTAAGAGAGCTGTATATTAAAACAAGATATAAAATTGTAGAAAAATATATACTGAAACCACCGCTAGGATATGAACCGAATTACAATAATTTATAATATTATAAAATAAATAAAGCTTCCAGGGTTAAGTTTCTTGTTCAAATTTTATTATCTAGCTTTCGGACTTGTCAATCCTTCAACAGGAGTATCACGATAATAAATTGATGATATATATATTAATTATTTGTATTATATAAAAATAGTATATATCATCAATTCATTAAAGAAATAAAAAAGACTATTCGAACAGAGTGTTAAAAATAACGTAAAAACCTCACTAAAACCAACCAGGAATATAGCGAGTCTTCCCTTAGAACCAACCTAAAACAACCTCTAATAAAACCATAGAAACACATTATAAACTATTAGATAATAAAAAGGCATATATTGGATTTAATAAAAGATTTATTTTGCCAAAATTTCGGCTGGCTGAACGCCAACCTTTATCGAGGCATTACATCTTTGTATACAAGCCGTCAGCCAGCCGAAATTTGGCAAAATAAATATTTTATTATATTAATCCAATATATGCCTTTTTATTATCTAATGAATTAAATATGGATTGCTCTATTTTCCAAACAATATAAACTATAAGGAACTTAAAGTTCATTCCCATTGTTGTTCTTTAAAGTGAAGTTTTACTATAGATTAAGTAAGAGAAATGTATATATTGAAATAAGATATAAAAATGTATAAAAATATACGATAAAACCTTCTCTAAACACGAACCGGGAATAAAGCCCTTCTTCCCTTATAACCAACCTTAAATAATCTCCAATATAACCATAGAAACACATTATAAGCTATAGGGAACTAAAAGTTCATTCCCATTGGGGTTCTTTAAAGTGAGGTTTTGCTATGAGTCTAGAATAAGTAACAGATCTGTATAATAAAATATCAAATTGTAGAAAAATATACGGTAAACCTTCGCTAAAACATACAAATATATATTTTCTTCCTTTATACCCAACCTTAAATAATCTCTAATTAAACCATAGAATCCTATAAGCTATAGGGGATCTAAAGTTAATTCCCATTGGGGTTCTTTAAAGAGAGATTTTACTGTATCTTCAGTTTAAGTAACATAGCTGTATAATAAGATATAACCTTCGTTAAAACGAACCGGTAATATAGCCTTTCTTTCCTTATGACCAACCTCAAATAACCTCTAATTTAACCATAGAAACACACCTAAAGTTAATGTAAAGTTACTGTATATCCAGTTTAAGTAACAGAGCTGTACAATGAAATAAGATATAAAAATGTAAAAAGGATATACACAGTAAAACCTTCGCTAATAGCCTTTATAGCCTTTTTTCCCCTTATAACCAACCTTAAATGATCTCTAATCATAAATACACACATGAAGTTAATACCCATTGGGATTCTTTAAAGCGAGATTTTACTGTATATCCAGTTTAAGTAAAAGAGCTGTATAATATAAAAAGATATTAAAATAGTATGAAAAATATTGACATTTTAAGACACAGTGTCATTGAGATTAAGTAGGAATCAAATCCATGGGAGAGCGGAGGAAGATGGCGGCCGTGGTAGTAAAGAAGGGAGAAGATGGAGAGAGGGGGGTTCAGAGCCAAAACCATCAATCTAACGATAGAAGACAATAATTACTGGTTGCTGCTGAGAATTAGATATCGAATCGATTAATTATTGGTTCTCGGCTTTTGTGATACTTGCAGCTGACCGTTGCCATAGCGCCTGCTGTGAATTCTTCTGGAATCTTCCATCCTGCTGGATTCCTTCGTTGCTGGGAGATACCTCTCTCTGTGATTACATTTTAAACCCCCGTAGTCGTCATCTGTGATTGTTGCTATAACTGTCTCCTTCACATTTGTCTTCTACCTATTGGTTTCCTCATATCACACAGACACCATAAAAGATAAGATTTTATTTTAAACAAAATAAAGTATTTCTTTTATATCAGTACATACCAGCGCCTTATATATATCCTTTTATATTTGCATAATCTTTCTTTCCTCTTATGCAATATATACATATTTACTGCATTCTCGTCATAAAATAAAAAGGAGAACGAATCAGCATATGGAATCACTATATATAAATCACATAAATACTTGTCTTGAAAATAGAGCAATCCATAAATAAATCTCTAAATAAAAAAGCATATGATGGATCATAATCATAAATGATATTTTGATCAAATATATACCTTTTTGTAAAACGACATTTGAAAATTATACCGCATTTGTTTCTTTTCAACGAAAAATCAAAATTTATTTTAAGGAGAAATAACGATTATTTTTAACCTTAGGAATGAAGTATGAAAAGATGAATTGTGAAGAGTAATCATAAACGGAAAAATAAAAGTGTCCAGGGATGGGAATTAATAAATTTTGATTTTTCGTTGAAAAGAAACACATGCGGTATAATTTCCAAATGTCGTTTTACAATCACAAGCCGCATTATATTGTATTTTATGCCTTTTTATTAAAAAATAAAATAAATACTTCTGAAAACTGGTTTTTAACTAAACTAGAAGGAGATAGTTAAAATATATTTTAAAAATTCTCTTTATCGCTTAACTGAATAGATGGTGGCCTGCGCCATATATCGGTAAAATATCAACTATATTTTTATTCAAGAAAGTGCTAAGGCACAATTTGGATTATAAAAAAAACTACAATAAGACCAAATTCCAAACAAAAAAATAGATTGTGTGTGACGTTTCGGTAAAGGCGTTGGTACAATCATCATTCAGTCGTTGGTCTGATGATGATAGTAAAAGAAATTCAAATATAAATATTAATAAACACGTTTGGTTGATATTTATTCCTATAGATGACGCAAGCAGTCACGTTTATTTGCACGTTCAGTAAATGCTTTTTAAAACTCTTATAATATACTAGCGGATGTACCCGGCTTCGCCCAGGTTTTTCTCGAGGGAATGTTTGTAGTCTAGTAATAAGAAAATATACTACACCTAAAAACTATCAGAGAAAAGAGAAACCACGGAAGGTGAACAGAAAAATGCTTACAATGGATGTATATGTTTACGATATCAAGTTAAATAAAAACAAAGATAAAATTTGCATATGTTGGTCACTATAAATTTGTATATTTGTTAGGCGAAATTAGAAACATGATAAAACAATTGGGTATTTAAAAACAAATGTAGAAATAAAAGTTGAAGTATAATAAACAATGTTAAAGATTAGTTTTAATTATTAATCAAGATTGTGTGTGAATATGTGAGAAAGATGTAATATCGTTGTTGTTTTCTTGGCCGACATTTACATATGGCCGGTATTTACATATGGAACAAGACAATTTAAGCTCTTCTGCTCACACAGAACAGGTGGGCCATGTATTTTTTAAGAAATCTTTAAGAGATTTCCCAGGAAAATCCGCGTGTTCAGGGTTGTAAGGTAAACACCGTTTTATCAGTGTGGGGGTTAACTTATCGTACCTGCCTAAACAAATAATTGGATGTTGGTTCTGTCTTTCTCATCAAACAGAAAATTTTGGTATGTTTGAATGTTCGGTTAAGTCTTTCTTTTTTACAGCATTTTTATGGAAGTTATATAGATTTAGAGCTACTGAATTATTGTCTATAAAGTTGGATAATAAAGAATATAATGTGAAGTGTGTATGGCCTATCTTAGAGAAGAGTATTTTTCTTTCCGTGTCAAGAGGCATGCATTCAAATATATAATGTTCTAATTCATTTTCTGTTCTATTTTTGCATAGTTGGCAATACAAGTCTTCTGTCCTTAGATATTTTATATGGTCTTCTCGATATAAAACAAATAGAATTCTCAATTGCGCAATGAGGCGTTTAGCCGGCAGTGGGAGTTCACTTAGTAGATAGTTCTCTGCTGCGAATGTTTTATGTAAATATTTGTAGTGTGTGTGTAGCTTCGAATTGGTTATTCTTGATTGATCGGTTTGGATAGACTGTTCTATAGTGATTCTGATAATTTGAGGTATTGCTTTCTGTAGAATATTGGGGTCTGAACAATTCTTTAACCACATGAATCCAGTTGAGTTTAGGATATTCATTAAATTTTCTGTAAAACCTATAAAGGTATTCGTCAGAGTGGACGTTTCCCATAATTGGGCTAGACAGATTGCGGGCAATCTGGATTTTTCCATTTTTAATATTCTTAACCAGAACTTTAGAATTAGTTTGGTTGCTGTGACTCCTAGTGAGAAGCGTCCGGTTTCCATGCGTAGTCATAGATTCAAATACTCTGTTAAATCGACCGCCAGAGGTCACGCTTCCGCTATAAAACTCATTGTTGTTGTTCCCCGTTGGCCGGCTCAAAACTTTTGTACATTATGTATATAATCTTGTGTTTTCCTTATTCTACTCGCCTTAAGCCAGGCATTACTTTAATCAAATTATGTTTTTTATATATTCCATAAATTCAATTAAAGCAATATCTGATCAAGACTAATTTTATTCTTTCAAGAATTTTAACCACGATTGCATTACCATAATCCTCAACATGATCAAAAATACAACAGAAAATATATTTTTTTAATAATATATATATACTTTTTACTTTATTATGATTCATTAGCGCGCCATCTGTTATGAAAATTCGAAACTATTAAAGACGCGTATGTTTCTTAAAAAAAAAAAAATTCTACAGCCTTTACTACAATTGAAAAATTATGTCCATAGTTCATCTAAAATACCCATTCCAATAGTCTAGCGTTAGTACCACTATAAAAGGAAGGAAGGTCGAAAAATGCAATATAACAGCAGTATGGTAGATTAAACTGGCGAAACTGCTGGGTTCACCACTGATGAGCCAGCCCTCCCATTAATTTTTTCCATTGCAGTAAGGGCAGTAGAAATTGTTTTATTTAAAAAAAATCATACGCGTCTATAATAGTTTCGTATTCTCAGAACTTTTTACTTTGCAATTGGAATATGTAGTGATTTGCGAACATTAAAGAAACATGAAAATAATGATTTAAAAAATTTATAAGAGCATTGCTGGAGATTCTTGAAACAACTAAAAAATGGTTATGCTTAGAATTTTTTTAATTCTATGAATATATGTAATAAAAGTGACACAACGGTCTGACTTGACAACATAGGTCTGGCCTGACAACACACAATCTCAACTTGACAACACACAATCTCTACGTGGCAACACACAATCTCAACTTGACAACACACAATCTCAACTTGACAACACAGGCCTGACTTGACAACACACAATCTCATCTTGACAACACAGGTCTCAACTTGACAACGCACAATCTCAACTTGACAACACACAATCTCATCTTGACAACACACAATCTCTACGTGGCAACACACAATCTCATCTTGACAACACACAATCTCTACGTGGCAACAAACAATCTCATCTTGACAACACACAATCTCTACGTGGCAACACACAATCTCATCTTGACAACACACAATCTCTACGTGGCAACACACAATCTCATCTTGACAACACACAATCTCTACGTGGCAACACACAATCTCATCTTGACAACACACAATCTCTACGTGGCAACACACAATCTCATCTTGACAACACACAATCTCTACGTGGCAACACACAATCTCATCTTGACAACACAAATCTCAACTTGACAACACACAATCTGAACTTGACAACACACAATCCTAACTTGACAACACAGGTTTGACTTGAAAACACACAATCTCATCTTGACAACACAGGTCTGACTTGACAACACAGGTCTGAATTGACAACACACAATCCTGACTTGACAACACTCAATCTCAAATTGACAACACAGGTCTGACTTGACAACACAGGTCTGAATTGACAACACACAATCTTAACTTGACAACACACAATCCTGACTTGACAACACTCAATCTCAAATTGACAACACAGGTCTGACTTGACAACACAGGTCTGAATTGACAACACACAATCCTAACTTGACAACACACAATCTGAACTTGACAACACACAATCTCAACTTGACAACACACAATCTCAACTTGACAAAACTCAATCTTAACTTGACAACACACAATCCTAACTTGACAACACAGGTTTGACTTGAAAACACACAATCTCATCTTGACAACACAGGTCTGACTTGACAACACAGGTCTGAATTGACAACACACAATCCTGACTTGACAACACTCAATCTCAAATTGACAACACAGGTCTGACTTGACAACACAGGTCTGAATTGACAACACACAATCTTAACTTGACAACACACAATCCTAACTTGACAACACAGGTTTGACTTGAAAACACACAATCTCATCTTGACAACACAGGTCTGACTTGACAACACTGATTTGAAAACACAGATTTGACAACACAGGCCTGACAACACAGAGTTGACAACACAGGCCTGACAACACAGACTCGGCCTAATGCCAAAGTATCAGCCCGGAATAATGTAATTAATGAGCAGCCGATGATCTCCGTGATTTATAGAGCCGTCATTAGCTCCGCCATTTTTAATTAATGTCTTCTGAGACGCCTCATTTTTATCGCCAGTGATTAATTCGTGCTCTGGTGATTTGTCGACCGCCCCCGCTCCAGATTGGGGCCATCACCGACGGCTCTCTCGGGTTTATTCCTTCTATATTCCTCCAATACCGCCGGATATACGACACTCAGGACACCATTGGGGACACTGATATTGGGATTCTTCAACTTTCCATACTCTCTCCACATACCTTACTTTTCTTTATATTCTCATATATACTCATGGACAAAACTCTAGAGAGTTGTTTCTTTCAGCATGTATATCGGAATTCAGACAAAAACCCTGAAAGATATTACAGTAACCTTTATTGAAGGCACACGAGATAACCAAGTAGGTTATACCTTTCAGCATGTATATAGGGATTCAGACAATTCAGACAATAACTCTTAAAGATATTACAGTGACCTTTATTGAAGGCACACGAGATAACCAAGTAGCTTATACCTTTCAGCATGTATATAGGGATTCAGACAATTCAGACAATAACTCTTAAAGATATTACAGTGACCTTTATTGAAGGCACACGAGATAACCAAGTAGGTTATACCTTTTAGCATGTATATAGGGATTCAGACACAATTCAAACAATAACTCTTAAAGATATTACAGTGACCTTTATTGAAGGCACACGAGATAACCAAGTAGGTTGTACCTTTTAGCAGGTATATCGGGATTCAGACAAATCAGACAAAAACTCTGAAAGATATTACAGTGACCTTTATTGAAGGCACACGAGATAATCAAGTTGGTTGTATCTTTTAGCATGTATATCGGGATTCAGACAATAACTCTGAAAGATATTTGATACACAGTGACCTTTATTGAAGGCACCCAAGATAACCAAGTGTGATCAAAATTACCTCTGTCTCCTTCGAAAAAAACAAACAACTGGCGATATAAAAGGCTTTCTACTTTCTTAAGTTTTATTCACGAGTGTATTTCTTTGAGTTATATCCTATACATATTTTAATTCTCTTTTTCTTAATATAAACACAATATAGAGTTTGACTATAAAAATCACTCTTGTATATCTGTAAACACTTCATAACTTCAAACAATAACAAAAATGCCTGAAAGCTAGATAGATAGGAATTAATTATGTTTAAAAGAAATTAAGCTCTGGAAGCCTGAGGTTTTGACCTTAATCAACACTTCAAATAATATATTTGAAAAAGTAAAACAAAAAATCAGGTAAAAGTTTCCTTTAACACTTTCGACCCGAGGGACGCGAATTTGCGTCCTTGCCGACATTGTACATGTACATTGGGACAGATGACATCCCCCCCAACCTACTGATAGATAGACAAGAAGGGACAAGATCCTGGTGGACGCGACTTCGGTATTTAATATTATATTTTATTTTGGAAATCGGAAAGGACACGAAATCGCATCCCTCGGGTTGAAAGTGTTAATTTTAAATTTGCAAGCTTTCGAGCAAATATTGGGTTTATTACCAGTTGCAAACAAGACACGCTATATCCGATCTGGATAATTGCGCGTGAAACTATTTACCATAATTGTAGTAGAGTAGGTATAACAGAATTATCAAAAAGAAAATAGACAATTAAGAAAAAGAGCATTAAATAAACATATACATTGAACAAATAAGCAACAACATAAGCAGATAGAAGAAATCGCAAGGTAGTTATTTACAGTATGTTAAGCAATGATGGAAGTTGATTTAATGAAGTTATCTGTAATAATTAGTATCGTGGAGAGAGAAAGTTGATCAAGTTGAGCTCTATTTATATACTGCTCTTTAACTTTTTACCTGATATTTATTTTTAATTTTTCAAATAATTTCTGGGTAACTATTGCTCATATCTAAATAATATAATTCATATTAAAAGAAGATTTTATTAATGTTAATAGAACGTTTAAATTCGAATCTCAACGGCTCGATCTCATTCCCTTAAAATCCAATGAACCAATTCTTTCTCGCTATTGAAGATTCCAACTGGAACTAGACATTCCAAAATAAAGAAACGCGTCGTGTTCAAAGTATGTTTCAAACTTTTAGTGTTTTTTTTATCATTTTATTTTTGGGTGATTATTGCTATTGGCTGTATGATAGGAGGTTTATCTTTATTAAGATTATTAAATTGCTAATTTAGATTATTAATTTGGGAGAGACCGCTGCTTATCATCAAACAGTTCTAGGAGCATGGACTCATAGAATTCATGTATATCTTTACATAAGGGGATAAGAAACAACATCAACTATAAATATCCCAAGATAATTGTGTGAAAGAAGCTGAGCGTCCATGTTCTAAAGAGAATTTCCATATGATATAAAGCACGAAAAACTTGGATTGTAGATTAGAACTACAAGATAATAAAACAAAATCCAAATAAATTAATATTCACCTTATCTACGACTGTCCGAACTTTACAGAAGTGAGACATCGTTTGTTCCCTGATCTAAATGATTTAACTCTCTTACATCAGCCACTTTGTCCATATACATTTTATGAACTCTGTCGAATAATACATGTAAATTTGTAGATATTTAATTCTAAGTGTCAATTTTCTTGTATTGTGAGTGTTTTGTTTGATTCCTCTGGAATAAACGCTAATATTTTAATATCGCGCCTGTTTGATAAATAATTTTTTAAAAAGATTCAATAAAACAATTAAAAAATATACACATTGTCAATTTATTTGGATTTGGTCTTATTTTTTACCTTGTAGAAAATTCTCCTAGAAGATCATTTAGCCATGTCGAAATATAAAATAATTACAATAAAAATTCTTATTGCGCTACACAGAAATATTTGAATATATATTGTCCTTTTTTAAAGAAAGGTTTTCGAGATAATAACTCTTCTTTTTTTTTTTCCACGGCCGCTATGTAAATAGGAAAATTTGCATACCGGCCTGTTGAAGATCATTTTTTAGCTCGAAAGTTCGCATATTTTTTCATTACGCCAACACATTCCAGTATCAATTTTAGCGATTCTATATGCTTATATACTCGTTGATAAAACTTAATGAAGTGGAAAATCTTTGATTGTCCGATCGTCTGTTTTTTTTTTTTTTTTTAGGAGACAGAGACAATTTTGTTCACACTTGGTTATCTCGTGTGTCTTCAATAAAGGTCACTGTAATATCTCTTTCAGGGTTTTTGTCTGAATCCCGATATACATGCTAAAAGGTACAACTTCCTTAAGTTTTATCTATGAGTGTATATATATATATTAAATATATAAATAATAACCAGGAAATATGTAAATAGAGGAAATGGTATGAAAGACTCCATCTTGCGGCACCAAATGACATCATCGAGTCCTCTACAGGGACCGGATTGAATCCACCAATCAGAGGCTGTACCCCCAGGGCGACATGTCTATTGTCACCCTTCCCCATTACTTTCTCGTGATTTGCCTCTCAGCTACATTCAATTTATTCTTAGATCTCTTTTGTTCTCTTTTCTCTCCACTCTTTCTTGGAGAAATCGATGGTTCGTTGTATTCTTCTTGATTCTATTGTAGCTTTCAATAGAACTTATTGTCTTTCTCTTGTGTCGAGTAATCTATAAAGGTAACAAACAAGTTCAACTTCCGATATATAGATTTCAATTGGAAGTACACTCATGGACAGAACTTTTAAGGAATTTGTACCTTTTAACATGTATATTGGGATTCAGACAATAACTCTGAAATATACACTCATGGACAGAACTTTTAAGGAAGTTGTACCTTTTAGAATGTATATTGGGATTCAGACAATAACTCTGAAATATACACTCATGGACAGAACTTTTAAGGAAGTTGTACCTTTTAGAATGTATATTGGGATTCAGACAATAACTCTGAAATATACACTCATGGACAGAACTTTTAAGGAAGTTGTACCTTTTAGCATGTATATCGGGATTCAGACAATAACTCTGAAATATACACTCATGGACAGAACTTTTAAGGAAGTTGTACCTTTTAGCATGTATATCGGGATTCAGACAATAACTCTGAAATATACACTCATGGACAGAACTTTTAAGGAAGTTGTACCTTTTAACATGTATATCGGGATTCAGACAATAACTCTAAAATATACACTCATGGACAGAACTTTTAAGGAAGTTGTACCTTTTAACATGTATATTGGGATTCAGATGATAACTATGAAAGATAGTTAATACACACAAGATAAACAAGTGTAAACAAAATTGCCTCTGTCTACTTGAAAAAAAAAAAAGAACAGGCGACTGGCGATATTAAAGACTTTTCACTTCCTTAAGTTTTGTCTATGAGTGTTAAAATAAAGAGTAAACTATTAAAAACAATTCATTCCACTGATTTTTTATGCAGTCGTGGAAAATCTTGAAAATTCAAATAAAAATAGTTAAGATCAGAAATAGCTTTAATTGAGCTTAAGGAATATACAAAAAAAAAACATAAATTGAGAAAAGTATTGCCTGATTTAAGGTGAAAGAATAAAGAAAATGAAAGACGTATTTACATATCTACAAAAGAATTTGAGCCGGCTAACAGGAAACAACAACAATAGATTTATATAGGGAAAACCGCGACATCTGGTGGCAGACTTGATAGAGTAATTTGTGATCTGGGAATTATAATTTTAAAATAGAATATAATTTTTATATAACATATATATATAATTCTACTATCCTAAAATATTATGTCCATAATTTTCTACAATACCAAAACAAAGATTCAATACTTCAGTGTCACTTATATAAGCAAAATGGTCCAATACAGTATTATAGATCTAGAAAGCGGTATGTTGGATTAAATTGATTAAACCGCTGGGAGGGTTCACCACTGATGAGCCAAGCCCTCTTACTTTTTTTCATCGTATTTAGGACTTTTTATTTAATTTTTGAAAGAAAAAAACATTCGTGCTTAATAGTTGTAATCCTTTAAAACATTTATTTTATTTCTAACCTAAAGACAAACGCGATCTTTACATATTTACCCTTTATTTCATTATTGTTACATATACGGAGCTTTGCTCGATGCAATACCTTGAAATTATATGTATGTTCCTCTAAAGACCTATTAGCTTATGTCCATATTTCACTAAACACCCCTAAACTGCCTTCCATAGAAAATACAGGGTATATTCCAAACCAATCCAATACAATAGTAGAGCGGTCTAGAGATTAATTTGGCGAAACCGCTGAGAGGGTTCACTACTGATGAGCCAAGCCTCTCATTCAATAACTCATATCATTGCAGTAAGGTCTGTAGAGATAATATTTGATGATATTTAAAAGAGGCGCATTGCCAGTAAATTTATTTGTGTAAACTTTTAATGATAATCATAATGCAGGGGTCGCAAAACCTTTTAAGTCGGAAAAATTATAATTTACAAAATTTCAAAGTTTTAAAGAGCCACAAAATTTTTTCTTGCCAATTGTTGTGTTGTTTATCTTTTATAAACTACAACTTATATATTTATTATTTAATTATAATTATTTATTTATCACACACATTTAAATTTAGTAAAGATTAATTCTCTATTTACAAAACACAGTCAGTCTATTGTTCTTATTCCATTTCTTATATTCACATCACTTATATATTTCACACTATTCTACATATTCCTCCCTTGTTTAGTTAGTATCTAATCATGTCCTTAAATCTAGAAGGAACATGTATTTGTCTTCCACTTCTAGTGATGACAGTCTTGTTTTCATTCTCATTAGGTGATTCATTTGGGTATAAACAGTCCATATCAGATATAGCAATCTGCTCTTCTGGTACAATATCTTCTAAGGTTGCTTCTTGTTCTGGTAGATACCTTGAAGTACTAGGAAGTTCCATTCTAATTTCTGGAGTCTTAATCAAAGTGGTATTCAAATCAATTCCTTTGTTAAAATCTTGTAAGACATTGGCATGTCTTAAATGCTTTGCATTCCTAATGATAAAGCTACCTGTCTCAGTATTGACTAACTTGAATGAATTTGGAGATATAGTCTCTAGAATGATAAATCTTTGGTTGTCATAATTTGGTGTCAACTTGCTTTTCATTTCAGTGTTTGCGACATAAACAATATTACCTTTCTTGAAGTCATGAGGCAAGGCCTTATTCTTGCTATCAGCATATTTCTTCATTCTTTCTTTATAGGCTTGATTATGCTCCATCACTTCTTTCAGATCAACACATAGTCTGATTTCTTCAGTACCTTTTTTTGGAACTGCCACAATGTTTGAGATCCATTCAGAAGCTTCATGGACTTCCTCAAAAATGCCATCTCTCTTCTATCATTTTGTCTAGCTCTCGATTGATTGCTTCTACCATTTTATATGGAAAATGTCTGCATCTCTGAGCTACAGGAGTAACATTTTCTTTTAGAGTTATTTTTTGACTATAACCCTTCACATTTCCTTGACCTTGAAAAAGGTTCATGTTTTCTTGTATCAAATTATATATATCCTTCGGAATAACTTCCTGTTGAATATTCCTTATTTTTGTTCCACGCTTTATAATTTCTAATTCGAAACTTGCTTTCTTTTCTAAAAGAGGTTCTGCTTTTCCTTCAATCACAAAAATCTGTTCCTTTATAGACCTTTCACCCCATGAAACATTTGCAAAGAAATATCCACAACATGGAAGAGGTGAAGTTTGTCCATAGGCATAAAATTTCCTTTCTGTACCATTTAAAGTTGGCATTTGAGATTTAGGAAAAATATTTTTCAAATTTTCAAGTCCTATGAATGTTGTATCACTACCTGTATCAATAGTCATTGTTATTTCCTTTCCATCTATATAGATACTTTCTTTGTTATCAGAGCCTAAAAAGAAAGTGTATTCATCTGAGTCTTCATTATTTTCTGAAATATTTTGAATATTTCTTTTCTTTCCTTCAATATTTTTATATTTATTTTTATTTCTACAAACTCTATTAAGATGACCCATCTTGTTACAAAATGTGCATTTCATATTTCTAGCTCCACATTTATATGGAGGATGTGTAGTTAAGCCACATCTATAGCATTCTTCCAAATTAGGTGCACTTACCTTGGAGGTGCTTCCTTTTTGATGGTACACATTATGAGCTTTTGGTCCTTTAACAGTTGATTCATTAGCTGCTTGGAAATTATTTTTATAGTTTACTCTATTTATTGAGGTCATATCTTCATTTGTCAATACTCTAAATTCTTCTTTGGCTGTTTCAAACATTCTTGATATCTCAATTGTTCTTTGAAGATTCAAATTATCTTGTTGCAACAACTTTTCTTTTAATTGCCTATTATAGCATTTTTCTATTATCTGATCTCTGATCATGTCTTCTTCTAAATTTCCAAATTCACAGAATTTGACTAATTCTCTTAGGGCAATGACATATGAATCAATATTTTCATCTGTATTTTGTTTTCTTTGCCTAAATTTAAATCGTTCTGATACAATATTTTTTTGTGGTGTGAAATATTTAGTTAAAGCTTCTTTTGCTTTTTCATACGTATCTTTTTCTTCTGGCAAATTAAAGAAAATTCTTTGGACTTGTGGTCCAAGGCAATGCAAAAGTGTTGCCCTTTTAACGTCATCTTTCTTAGTTGAAACACCGCTTGCTAATTCATAAATTAAATATGAATTCATCCAATGTTTGTACTCGGAATACAAATCTGTAGCATTAAGGTTCAACGGTAATGGAGACGTCAAATTATTTGCCATCTTCTGTTACGCTTATTTAATTATTATTATTATTTTTTTAATCCTCGTCGCCAAATATGTTGTGTTGTTTATCTTTTATAAACTACAACTTATATATTTATTATTTAATTATAATTATTTATTTATCACACACATTTAAATTTAGTAAAGATTAATTCTCTATTTACAAAACACAGTCAGTCTATTGTTCTTATTCTATTTCTTATATTCACATCACTTATATATTTCACACTATTCTACACCAATAATATAAATAGTACTCACATAAATAATATTTACCTATGGAACTATTTAAAGAGTCGCAGATTCGCATCCAAAGAGCTGCATGTGACTCGCAAGTCGCAGTTAACCTATCTCTGTCATAGTAGGTAGTAAATTACTGATTTTACTGTAAGTACGCCACATGTTTACACACGTAGAAAACAGTTCATCTTCTTCACTTACAATTTCTTCAGAACCTCGTTTGGTTATCTTCATTTTTACTGGTAGGGTTGAACTTTCGCAAGAATCGAGGGTCACCGAAGCAATTTTGTTTAGAAAAAGAGTCCGCAGTGCGGGATTCCTTCCTGGATTTAGGCTGTTGAAGATAGGCGGTTTATAGCACTACTCCGCTAACACCTAATTAAATATATCGGATCCTACATCGATGGACTCTTCTCCAACATATATAATCAAGAAGCTCAAGATTATCAAATTTTCCACCTTTATAGAATTGAGAGGAGATAAGAAAGGAGAGGAAGAGAGAATCACGTCCTCAATTATCTATCAAGAGAATGAAATTTTTAAAATATTATATTCATTCAGAGATGCCTTGACTAAGATTCAATTGTTGTCACTTTAGGGGAAAAAAAGAGTTTGTTTTTGAAACAATCATATTTGTAAACGCTTTCTAACTCAATAATTCTTCTAAATGTTCCTAAAATTTCGTACAAGCTTTGGAACTATATTGCCCTTTAACATGTTCCCAAACTTCGAACAAGCTTTGGAACTATATTGTAATTCTACGATTACTCAACCTTCGTACAAGTTTTGGAACTATATTTTACTTCTACGAATACTCAACCTTCGTACAAGTTTTGGAACTATATTTTACTTCTACGAATACTCAACCTTCGTACAAGTTCTGGAACTATACCGTTCTACTACGAATACTCAACCTTCGTACAAGATTTCAAACTATATCTTCCTTCTACAGGTACCTAAATTTTTTATAGGATTTCAAACTATATCGTTTTTTTTTTTTTTTTTTTTTTTTACAAATACTCAACCTTCGTACAAGATTTCAACCTATATCGTCCTTCTACGAATACTCAACCTTCGCACAAACTGTCAAACTATATCGATATTTACTGGTACTCTACCTTCGTACAAAGGTTTAATACCTTTAGACGATCGATATAATTCGAAACCCACACACAGAACGAGTCTGTAATATCAAAGAGAAACCTTTAACCCTAATTTACTAGCAACCATTAATTCCAGATCAAACTTTGAGAAACTTCTCGGATGTCATCAACCTCAGTCTACCGATTGATAATTCACCCAACAATGATTGAAATGACATCATGTAAATTAACGGGAAAAGTAAATTAAATTTCACGTTCTCCTCTCTCAAGATGGCGTCAAGAAGAAGAAGAATGCAAATTTTCAGGGAACTAACTCCAATATGCAAATAGGAACTTAATCAAGTCAGACGTAAAAATCGTTATTCAGCACCTGATTAATGTCACACGGCCAGCCGCTGAGGGAAAAGTCGACCAATAATCTAATTGAAGACGTTATGCAGATGCTCTTAATTACGGGGAATGGTTGATTAACAAAACGAACTGATGACACCTTCCCCCTCACTTTTTTACCAACATCTCCCCGCTCTCTGCCCAGCCTTGAACTTTGACCCCTCACCCATCCTCCAGTCTTAAGATCCCCCAGTGATGTCTTGAGAATGATCTTGAGGTAATTCTTATTATCGATTGTTTCATACCTTTGTTCCTTCGATATTTTTTTTTGGACAATCTCATTTTCTTTTCATTCCTATATTGAAATCAATTTGTTTAATGTTCTATATATATGAGTTGATTTTTTATTATAAATTCCTTTAAGAGAGATTGAGCCTGTCGAAGAGATTAAGTTTCACTTGAAAGCACACAAAGAAACTTGAATGTTATAACTAAGGTTCCAAAAACACACCCTTTAGTGTAGCATATATAAGGAGAATCGTCCAATACAGAATTGGATCTCTAAGAGGCTCCAACTGCCATCTATCAACATAAATACACGCATATATATATATACACCTATATATCATACATACAGCTTTATTAAGACCACCGGTATTATACAGATTCACCACAGGAAAGAAGCATAGATGGAGCTCCTATACTCCAGTCAGCCCAGAACCTAACAACAACTCCAGGTCCGACACATGTCCAGTGGTCACAGATTACACTGTACAATACGTCAAGGTTAGCGTATCTACACCAAAAAGAATCTTACGCGTTTAAAATAGTTTCGGATTTTGATAACAGATGGCGCGCTAGTGCATCATATTATAAATGTTCTAATAAAAGACACAATTTGATATTTGCGGAAGAGCGATTGCTCGAAGCATATTATATATTTATAATTGTATGTAATTCTACTGTCCTCAAAGCTTATGTCCATAGTTATTCTAAAATACCCATTCCAAGAGTCTAGCAACAGTATCACTATAAAAGGAAGTTCCAAAAATGCAATATAACAGCGGTATGGTAGATTAAACTGGCGAAACCGCTGGGAGGGTTCAACACTGATGAGCCAGGCCTTCCCATCAATTTTTCCATTGCAGTAAGGGCAGTAGGAATTGTTTAATTTCAAAAAGAATCTTACGCCTTTAAAATAGTTTCGAATTTTGATAACAGATGGCGCGCTAGTTCATCATATTATAAATCTACACCAAATATTACACCAAAACCTAAATAGGCGGCTTATCCTTTAACTATGCATTAAAACATTGCATAATTAAAGGGAGAGATTCCTCTTTTAGTACATGACTATCATCTTCACGCAACTTCATGTTGTATTCTATTCTGAAAATCGTTCCTTGCCACTTCACCAGTTTAAACACCTTTTTGGTAAATTTGACCAATTTCATAACTACTCTCTCAGAATGTTATGAAATCGAAGCCGCCCCTGTACTGATGAGGGCCATAGCCTGTAACGATGGTAAACAGGTTGTTGGACCTTTTACCTGAATTTACCAAAACACGTAATGTAGCTCATTTTTTACCATCATTAGTAACGACTGCTTTTCACATGTGTAGACATGTGGTATACTTACAGTGAATGTAGTCGCCTACTTCTACCCACCATGATTATAATGGCTTGTACCACGTGTACTACGTGTGATAAACAAAAAATAATATAGTAACGATTTTTCCTGGGGTGATAATCCATTGTTGTTGTTGTCGTGTCCAAAGAAGAGCCTCAGATGTCTCCATGCATCTCTATCACAGCAGCAGCAATATCTACTATCTTGGGGGTGTAAAGCTGCTGCTCTGGGTCTAAGTCAATTTTCTGCAAGGCTGCGGCCATTGCTGGGCATGAGAATATGTGGGTAGGTGTTAGTTCCACACCAGGACAGTTGTTGCATGTCCTATAGGTTCTTGTGCCATCTGGATGTATTGTCATTCCTTTTTTATAATCCATTGTTCTAATGCATATTTAAAGGAAGAGGTTTTTCTTCTTTTTTTCTTTTTGGTACATGAATATCATCCTCCCTGCCTGTCTGTTGAATCCAGAGAATTGGCCAATACCTTTTCTGGGGAATTATCAATGAAGCCAACCATATACATTTCTGACTGTTGACCCCCGTCAGTGTGGAGCAGGCTGTAGGTTACACCATGGGGATCTCTTCTCACCGTTACTTTCCAATTCTAGGAAATAGTATCCAAGCCCAAAAGTACGTATTCTAGCTAAAATAGACCTAAAACGAGTATAAACGTATAAGTAGTTCAGAGGAATATATAATATATTAAAAGGACGCCTCAACAAACTAAATTGTCTTGAAGATAGAGGTTGCCTGGACGGTGGCATTCATAGCCGAGTGTCTTTTAAATTAAAGAAACTAAATTGTGTGATTTATTTCTAATTTCAATTTATTTTAAAGTATATAATAACTATGTTACACATAAACACTTTAACATCTATAAAAAGTACAAATTCCTTCATATTGTTTGATAAAAATGAAGAAAGCAAATTTGTGCCTCAACATAAACAGTAAAATCCCTCTATAACGAATCCCAATGGGACTGAACCTTTGGTTCACTATAGTCATGGTTTATTATACATCTATATATATAAAAATGAATGTTTGTATGTCTGTATGTCCGGTATACAAATTCGCAGTAGTTCACTAATTCAAACCAAAATTTCCATACATAGGTAAAAGAATACGGGGAAGACGATAGGCTATTTTAAAAAATATATAAATCAATTATTAAAACTATATATTCAAATTATTCAACTTAGCTCACAAACAGCGCCCTCTAGAACGCGTGGGGATCTGACGGCGGCGCGCGCCCATTGGCTGCTTTATACTCTTTACTTTTGTTTAGCTTTTAAATAACATATTTTTTCTCTACTTTGCCTATTTTTATTACTGTTTTATACTCTTTTCTTTTGTTTAGCTTTTAAAGATCCGAGATGCCTCCCAAGAAACGCAAACCTATTGGAAAAGTCCTACCAGAAGTGAGTAAAAAAAGAAATGTGCGAAGTGCTGAGACTGCTGTGCATCGTCTTAGGATTAATCGAGAAAGGGCCAGTACTTCGAGAGCGGCGGAATCCGTGGGACAGCGTGAGAACAGGCTTCAACAAGATAGAGACAGGGCCAGTACCTCAAGAGCGGCGGAATCCGTGGGACAGCGTGAGAACAGGCTTCGGCAAAATAGAAACAGGGTCAGTACTTCGAGAGCGGCAGAAACCCCACAAGAACATACGGCCAGGATTCTGAATGTCAGGGAAAGAACTTTGGCCTCACGAAACTCGCGTGATAGACTTTCCAATTTACTTTTAGAAGGTTTTAATTATGATTCGTGCAAAAATTACGAACAACACCCAGTGATATTGCTGTATCATGTTTGATTATCAGATACAAAATTATAACGGGAAAAATTCCAAAAAGCAGAGACCACGGGTGAAACCAGTTCATTATTTTGTATGCAAGAACAAAATTCTAACAGAAAAACATTCATTCGAGCAGAAAACAAAAGCCAGATCATCTTTCTATAAAAATATCGCTTCTCAGACACAAAGTTTGGAGCGGGACGTTTCACAAGAGTGACATCCACGGCGCCAATTTATAATTGTAACGAATAGTATTTGAATAGGGTACATTTAATAGGGTAAAACCCGGGCGTTGCCCGGGTCATTCGGCTAGTATGTTATATAGGTAAATATTTCACTATATTATAAAGCAAATATGGGAATTATATCAGGTTCATTATAAGGGAAGGTTTGCTATATTCCAGGTTCGTTTCATCGAGGTTTTATTGTTACTTACAGTAAACCCCCCTATAGCAAATCCCAATGGAACTGAAACTTTGGTTCACTATAGCTATAGTTTATTGAATTATAAAATGGAGGTTATTTCAGGTTTGTTATAAGGGAAGGTTCGTTATATCCCCGGTTCATTTTAGCGAGGTTTTACTATACAGTAAAACCCCTTTATAGCGAATCCTAATGGAACTTAACCTTTGTTTCACTATAGCCATAGTTCACTGTATTATAAAATGGGGATTATTTCAGGTTTGTTATAAGTGAAGGTTCGTTATATCCCTGGTTCGTTTTAACATGGTTTGATGGTTTTTTTTTTAACATCCTGTTCTAATAATCTTTTTTAATTCTAGGGTTTTGCTAAACTCAGGTTAAGTGGATAACTTCAAAGGTATATCTCCAATATTGTCAGCTGTAGGCCAATGGTTTTATTTATCTATATATGGAGCTTATCATTCTATTCATTTCTTTTCTTTATTTCGACTTAAAGCGCTATGTCCCCCTAGGGACACTTGCACTTTAAAATTAAACAAAATTTTTAAAGAAAAGAAAGAAAGATATTTTAAATATGTACAGAATTAGTATGCAAGTTAGTTAAAAGAAAAGATAAAAATATATATATATATATATCAACACAATTGATATATGTACAAAGGGTTGGTATGCAAATTTAGTTAAATGAAATCAAATTGTAAAATATTGTGTTTATTCGAGAAAAGCAATTTACATATTTAAAAAAGTTTTAAGGAATATTTTATAATGAAAATATGCTAGATATTAGAGAATTATTCAGTTAAAACAATACCAAATAGAGTAAACGTAAAGTATTCATAAAGTAAAAGTTTCTTTCCTGAATTATAATTTAATAAATCAATAAAACATCCAAGGGTAAGTTTCTTGAATAATTATCTCAAGCTTTCAGACTTAATAGCTCTTCGACGAGACTATCACATTAACTAAAAACAAACATGTAGGATATATATTGTTACTAGCGGATGTGTACCCGGCTTCGCCCGGGTTTTATCCGAGTGAAAGTTTGCCTAACGAATATTATATATTATGAAGTATAATAAACAATGTTAAAGATTAGTTTTAATTATTAATCAATATTGTGTGTGAATATGTGAGAAAGATGTAATATCGTTGTTGTTTTCTTGGCCGACTGTTTTACATATGGTGTTATCTTAAAATTGCTTGTTTTGAATATTTTTTTAGATTGAGTTGAATGAATTGCTGAATTATTTTTTGTATTTATATATAAATAAAATTAACTCTGTTGATTTTTTTGTATTTAATCGATAACAGCGAAGTTACGCATGTTAAAGTTAGGAAAAATATTTTGATGTTAAGCAAACCCTGCTCCATCTCGTTTTACATAAATGTTGAAAATTTGGTCGAAATTGATGCATTGTAACGAAAGTTTTTAGCGAACAACACTTATGAAATTTGCATTTTATTAATATAGATATACACAAAATGTTCATTATTATTTACATATTTTAACTATGCAATTTATATTAAAGTAAATTTACATATCAAGGTTATCTATCACAAAATTCAAAGAAAAAAAAGTTTGAAAAATAAATTTATTAAAAATATGCAGGTTGAAAAAATAGATATATATATATGAGTCATAAAACAATATATTAATAAAATTATTAATAATTATAGTATAAAAAAAGACTGTCTATATACATCTATTAATGATTTAAGATGAAATTATAACAAAAACGATTAAAATTATAAAGATTTTTTTTATAATGAGTTTCTTTTTTATTTAGAATTGCTAGCTTTCAAGTTAAATTCGCCTTCAGATAGCCTAAAATAAAAGCATCAACCATTTCTAACTAAGAGTGTTTTGCAAGTGTACTTGCATTGTAAAAAATACGTCACGCAGGTACAAAACACTCCTAGTAAGAAATGTTCAATGTTTTTCTTTTTAAGTCTGTCGAAAAGTGAATTTGGCTTGAAATCTGTCACTTCTAATAAAAAAAGATATTCCTTGTGAAAATCTTTATACTTTATATTTACTTATACTTCCATATTACGTCATGCGTTTTCACCTTTCTCTTCTTTTTCTTCTTCTCTTAGCTTTCTAGAACATCTTGTAGTTATTAGTTCACTCTTATAGTATCTCCTATATACGTACTTTTCATTATCCTATCTCTATAGAATTAATAGCATTTAAAGATTATTAAATCAAATTTTATTGCCATCTATTGTTAAAATTTTACACAAATAAATTTACTGGCAATGCGTTTCTTTTAAATATCATCAAATATTATCTCTACAGACCTTACTGCAATGATACTACTACTGATGAGCCAAGCCCTCTCATTCAATAACTCATATCATTGCTGTAAGGTCTGTAGAGATAATATTTGATGATATTTAAAAGAAACGCATTGCCAGTAAATTTATTTGTGTATAATTTAAAGATTATGTCTATGAATTTTAATTGCGTTAAATTCTTTTTTTCCTTTAAGACAAAAATAAAAGTGAGCTTTTTCGGAGAATCTCCTCAATACGCATCTTTAAAACTCGCTTGTTCAGTGGTACATATGCATATAATTGGAACGATGCAGAGAAGATTAGCATAAGGACTCTGTTCAAGGATGACACGCAAAATCGTGAAGCGTTCTATACCTTCAAAAGATGTACGTCAAGGGGTGATTACTTCCAGATTACATTGAATTCAAAAGTTCCTAGAAACTATTCGTGCATATTAAATATAGGGTGAATATACCAAGAGCCTGATTAAACAAGTGGAGGAACGGGCCAAAAAAAAAAAAGAGGTGAAGACCTGGCAGTAGGAAGTTGCTGGAAGGTCCTTGCCCCGGCAGGACCTACAAGGTCAAGGCGGCGACGTTTCCCAGGCGAGCCCAAGCTGGTGCGAGCGGGTTCAAGGGCGTTAGCCGTTCTTCCTGCGTTAATTGAATGCCATCGTACTGTGGGAGGATCAACCCGGGCTTCTTGACTGATAGAGTCCAAGCTGGCTCTTCTTTGGGGAGCATTCAACACGATTCAAATGTCTCAATAATTTAATTATGTAATATATAATATGTATATATGGTTTTGACCAAGGACTTGATTGTTGTTGTGTGATGTAATCAATATATAGCGTGAGATATTCATGTTTTTAGTTCTAATGATAATTCTGTAATAGTAAAATATTATGCAAATATATAACAGTAGCATACAATATCTTTTAATAGAAACTACACTACCTAAGATTATTGAATATTAGGTAGAAGAGTACACATAACAAATTATAAATTCAATTGTCATTGTCGAAATATTCTCTAATCAATGTTTTGGTAATGTGCGTGATGATATTTTTCATCAAATATTGTCTCTAAAGACTTTTCTGGGATGATAAGAATTTTTCTTTGCACAGTAAAGTCTGTAGAGACAAAATTTGATAATATACGTCAATGCTTTGGCAATGTACGTTTCTCTTGTATTATTTTTCATCAAATATTGTCTCTAAAGACTTTTCTGGGATGATTCGAATTTTTCTTTGCAGTAAGGTCTGTAGAGACAAAATTTGATAATATACGTCAATGTTTTGGCAATGTGCGTGATGATATTTTTCATCAAATATTGTATCTAAAGACTTTTCTGAGTTTTAAGAATTTTTCTTTGCAATAAGATCTATAGAGACAAAATTTGATAATATACGTCAATGTTTTGGCAATGTGCGTGATGATATTTTTCATCAAATATTGTCTCTAAAGACTTTTCTGGGATAATAAGAATTTTTCTTTGCAGTAAGGTCTATAGAGACAAAATTTGATAATATACGTCAATGTTTTGGCAATGTGTGTGATGATATTTTTCATCAAATATTGTCTCTAAAGACTTTTCTGAGTTCTAAGAATTTTTCTTTGCGGTAAGGTCTGTAGAGACAAAATTTGATAATATACGTCAATGTTTTGGCAATGTGTGTGATGATATTTTTCATCAAATATTGTCTCTAAAGACTTTTCTGAGTTTTAAGAATTTTTCTTTGCAGTAAGGTCTGTAGAGACAAAATTTGATAATATACGTCAATGTTTTGGCAATGTGTGTGATGATATTTTTCATCAAATATTGTCTCTAAAGACTTTTCTGAGTTTTAAGAATTTTTCTTTGCGGTAAGGTCTGTAGAGACAAAATTTGATAATATACGTCAATGTTTTGGCAATGTGTGTGATGATATTTTTCATCAAATATTGTCTCTAAAGACTTTTCTGAGTTTTAAGAATTTTTCTTTGCGGTAAGGTCTGTAGAGACAAAATGTGATAATATACGTCAATGTTTTGGCAATGTGTGTGATGATATTTTTCATCAAATATTGTCTCTAAAGACTTTTCTGAGTTTTAAGAATTTTTCTTTGCGGTAAGGTCTGTAGAGACAAAATTTGATAATATACGTCAATGTTTTGGCAATGTGTGTGATGATATTTTTCATCAAATATTGTCTCTAAAGACTTTTCTGAGTTTTAAGAATTTTTCTTTGCAGTAAGGTCTGTAGAGACAAAATTTGATAATATATTTATTCCGAATATTGAGTGTTTCTACAGACTTTACTGCAATTATAATAATTGTTCTTTGTAGTAAAGTCTGTAGAGAGAAAAAGAGAAAGACAATATTTGAAAATATACTGTAAAATTCCTCTATAGCAACCCCCCAATGGGATTGAACTTTTGGTTCACTATAGCCATGGTTTATTATAGCACTAGCTCACTGTATTCAAAAATAAAATTGTGGATTATTGCAGGTTTGTTATAAGGGAAGGTTTTCTATATTACCCCGGTTCGTTTTAGCGAGGTTTTACTGTATATCAAAAGAAAGCATAGCCAAAATTATGATTACAAAGATTTAAGATTTTACCTGTCTCATTTTCAGATTTTTTCTTCTTCTTTTTCTGCCATATGCCACAATTTAACTATCCATATTCCTTATAGTGTCTCTGAAAAAGCATGCAATTCAGTTTTATTGTTCTTCTTGAAGCAATCGCTATTATTAGAATGTTATATATTTTTCTCATTCACATATTTTTAGGTTTTTTTTTTCTTTTCTTCGCATTTTAACTACGCGCATTCCCCTGATAGGGCCTCTAAAAAGAGACGCAATTCAGGTTTCTTTTTCTTGAAAAAGATCTTTACTATTGATATATTTTCGATTTTTCCTTTCTCATACACCCATCCAAAGTCCTAATGAATTCAATGTGCCGAGTATCTGGAAAGGTGATCTCAAATTTCCATTTCTTTATTGAATCATTTGTCATGATTTAAGTTTTACCTGGAAATTTCTTTCTGGTAATCCTGCACGTGAAAGAATTCTATATATTAGGGGGGGGGGCATGTAGAAATAACTATAAAGATACTTCAGATATTTTATCCAAACTTTCCAAGTTACCGGTAAAACAATGATCCACAAATTTATTTTAGTGTATGAGACATCCTATTTCCACACAACACACAATACTAAATTATCTATCCAGTATCAGAACATTTAAATGACGCTTATTAATATAAAAAAGAGATAAAAATATCATGAACATCAATTCTTTTATTGAAAATGAACACAAAAACAAGCTGATCTTTCTGATAAGTATCCATAATCTGAAGCTAAGAAAAGATAGCAGGAAAAATATGTGTTCTATCTTATCTTTAATAAATGATATCATTAAAGCACGTATGTTTCTTTTTTTATATATATAAAACAAACTTCTACTATCCTTACTGCGATGAAAAAATATTGGGAGGTCTTGGTTCATCGGTGACGAACCCTCCCAGCGGTTTCGCCAATTTTATCTAACAGACCGCTTTATAGAGCTCTAATACTGTATGGGATCATTCTGCTTATATATGCTACACTGAAGGGTGGAATCTTAGAAATGGGTTTCAAGCAAACTATGGACATAAGCTCTTATGCACTGAAGGGTGGAATCTTAGAAATCGTTTTCAAGCAAACTATGGACATAAGCTCTTAGGACAGCAGAATTACATATAAATATAGCTTTCTTATCTTCAAATTAAAGAGACTTCGAAAGCTCAGCTTCTTTTGTATTCGTTTATTATAAAATAATTGGTGTTCATGGTATTTTTATGTATTTTATCATCTATTCCCAGTACAATGCAAACCTGTGAATGTAAACCAAGGTCAGTTCCCATCGTGCTTTCTGCTCCAGCGAACAGTAGAGGAAGTGACACATGAGATTGTGCCATTATACATATATAGTTTTGATAATTATCTTTGATGAAGGAGGTCTAATTAACATATATAATAACCGTAATTATAAATGCATTTGATTTAATGAGGTGCTAAATGGTGCTTTGTAGAATTTTATATGTTAATTTATATGTATAAAGGAGATTTCTCTTTATCTCCGTTTATATTTTGTCTTTTCTTTTACTCTTTTTATGTCTAATATATTGGTATGCGTATGGTAGCATTGTAAGATAAAGAAAGCAAATTGAAAAATAAATATATAGAAATTATTTAATGCTGAGGTATGAATATATTATTCAAATATACGCATATACTGTAGAACCTCTCTTTAGCGGATACCTCCTCTCTATAAAGGACAGTTTTCATTTGAAAAATGACCATTTTTATTTTGAAAATAGAGCAATCCATAAATAGATATTTAATTATTAACAAAAGACAATTCTCTGAGGGAAAAGTTTATTTTATGTATATCGGCAATACAAGCGTAGATATACCTGTCGAAGGGCTGTTGAGCCCGAAAGCTTGTATTGCCGATATATATAAAAGAAACTTTTCCCTCAGAGAATTGTCTTTTGTTAATAATTATACCGAAGGGATTATATTAATAACAAATATTTATTTAAAAAGGCATATATTGGATCAAAATATAATTTTATTTTGATCCAATATATGCCTTTTTAATTAAACCATTTTTATTATTTAGCAACTCTCCGGTAAGAGGACACCTCTCTCTAAAGGACACTTTGGCTCTGCAATTAGGTGTTGTCTTTTACAGGGAGGTTTTACTGTACTTATAATCAAGATCTTGTACAAAAATTTTAAATATCGCGTGAGAACGCCCTTGGAACTTTAGAAAGATTTTTAACGCCTTGCTAAATGTTTAATTTTTGTTTGCTCCTGACGAGGACAAAAGAATTTTTTCGAAACGTCGAGGTAATAAAAAGATTTACTGGCAGACGTATCTTTATTCTCAAAATATTATAATTAAGAGATGTGCGTCTTGATAAAGCTAGGCGATTAGCCGAATAAAAATAGTGAAATATACCAATAAGAATAGTTGATCCAAAATAAGGGTTCGTCATTAATACATATACCTAAAGTGGAACCACTCCCTTTTAATATCGTAAAGATAAAGGCTGTCTTATCTTCATCACACTCCAGTACAAAACGTAAAAAGAGTGAAGAATAAGCCACAACACCTGTTTTAGCGAATTCAGACAAAAGCCAACAACCTATATACCATAGTTACAGGCTATTGCCCTCATCAGTACAGGGGTGGCTTCGATTTCATAACATCCAACAAGAGGAGTTATAAATGGATGAAAATTACCAACAATCTTCAATATACACCTATCCCCCGATTTACACGGTACTTGTTTTACACGTTTTCGCTTTTACACGGTTTTCCAAATAAGTTTTTTGTTTTTTTGTTTTTATCGCACTATACTAAAATGCGATATTCTACTCTATACTACCTATGTTGAAAAGAATATTGGGAGGCTCTGATTCATGAGGGGGCGAAAACCTATTCAGATTTGACAGTTTAATATACACCTATCCCTTGATTTACACTTTTTTCTCAGGAACGTATCTACCGTGTAAATCGGGGGATAGGTGTATATGATACTTAATTATGTGAATTGAATTGAATGAAATAGATGTGAATATAGTGGATAATAATTGAATAATATTCACACTCTTATTTTACAAAATTTATTTTGTCCATAATATAAATTTATATATGACATAATATATATAAATAAAAATATGATTTCTATTATTCATAATATAATTAAAATTCTAGAACAAATTAATTACATAACCATAATATATTATTAAAATTGTTTTCCTAATATAACTGAAATTATAATTTTAATAATCAAATTAAAAATAAGAACTAAACACAGGGTTAATTTTTAAAATAAAAGGAATGCCAAACAAAAATAATACAACCTAATTTGCTATTATTTAAAAACATTGTTAGTTGTCTTTGTATGTAAAACTGTTTGCTTTGAGAAATAATAAAAATAAATATAACTTAAGGAAAACATAAAAGGTTATATATCATTTTTTTTTATCCACGACTGCATGAAAGGTAACGTATCTAGAATATACGTTTTTTTATGACATACATATATCAATTTTTTTTCTTCCCATTCAATATAAGCAAAAATATTTTAAAACTTAATTCTATTGACGTTATGTGGCGCTGAGATTGTTGTTTACACACATTAATATGTTATAATACCTTGATAAAGGTTGGCGTTCAGCCAACTGAAATATTGGTAAAATAAATGATTTTTTGATCCAATATATGCCTTTTTATTTAATTGAATAATGTAACAGGTTTCTGAAGTTGAATTTCTTTTGATTTTTTTATTGAATTCTCAAGCTTTCGGGCAGTTCCGTTCTTCTACAGGAGTAAAAAAATTAACAATGATGAAAGTAAAAAAGAATGTAAAAACAATGATAGGAATATGACAAATTGGACCTATTGATTGGATGCTAAACTTCGGGGAAATGAATAGAAGAGAGTTCAAGAGAGAGAAGCATGACATTAATGCGAGACCTGATCAAGGGCACAGAACACTAAAGAAGAATAACAATTTAAAAATCAGTAAAAATATAATATAAAATATACTCTCAACGCTGTTCAAATTGAATCACTTCTTGGCCTTTTGGCTAAGATCAAAGTGTTTTCAAATTGAATATATTTGTAAAAAAATGTTTTTAATTACTCATAAACAATTGATAATTTGAACAATTATATTGATTCTTCTAATTAATTGTTACAGAAAATTACTTTTAATTACTCTTAGATACAAATAACATCGTGTAGAATAATAGGTTTTTCAAATTAGTGTTTTATCTAAATTGCAAAAATATCTGCATATATCTTTTGCATAAGTGAAAAAAACGATGGTATTCATGTGCAAATAGGCATTTCACCATTATAATAAATGTAGGATCTAAAGACGATAAGAAGAGATATAGTTGTGATACACACATCACACAAACATTTAAAATAAATTATATTTACAGTACGAAGGAATCACGTATATAGTGCATATAAAGAACATAAATCTAGAGCATAAAAGAAATAAATAAATCACCTATACAGATAAAATATATAATATAATATAAATTTCATCCATTTACTCTGCCTCCATTTACTCCTATCATGTCGATCAGTATCTTTCACTATCTTTGATGGCCAGTCTATCTTGTTTGTTCCATGGATAGTCCAACAACAGCTTTGATTTATTCACCTTTACCTTGATCGTCTCTTTTTCTTATATAGACATATGGATGCAGAATATCTTTAAATACATTTAGTTTGGAATTTTTCGTTTATCTAAGAGTTGTTCGTCTTGATAAAATTGGTTCTCCGAATGTTTGAAACTCAGAAATGAAATAACATCTTCATATTATATTCAGAGACAATTGAAATCATGTACTTTTATAAATGTTTGTGTTAAATTTATAAATAGAATAATGGGAAAAAATAATTAATATATTTTAAATAAAAATTAGAATTCAAGTGTGTTGATCAAAGAAATCGAAGAATTTTGATTCTGGAGAAAGAGAAAATACATACAGAATATAATCGTCTCAAGGTAACTCAGAAATAAATTAACGCCTTGGTGATAATGAGGCAATTGAAATTGTCGATATTCAATAAATATTTTCCAAATTAATAAATATTAAAAATAAATATTTATATTTTATTTGTCTTCAAGTTTTGATGAAAGAAATTGAAGAATTCTGACGAAGAATAGAAGCATCCTTAAGTTAGCAACCCAATCAATATCTGTTTGTCATCTGCTAGCTCTAACTTAACCATTCCATTTAGACGCTAAATATTTCAAGAGGCGATAATTGTATAATTAAAAGTTTGCGCTCATTAGGCGACATTTTAATTCCACAACTCCCATTACGGTAATCGGTTTAGAATGGTTCCAAATAAAATACCAACAGAAACCTCCACTAATTAACATAATCATTAACATTTTACCACCAGGCTTTCTATTAAATAAACTTTATAGTAAGCCTTTCAAAAATGACAAAGAGGGAAGGCTATTGTTCGATATTTTTCCTAGAGAGGCTTTGTCTTCTATAGGCGTTCTCCAAGATCTTGTGGTGGTGTTGTTATGAACGACTACAATCGTCTGCATGCTCGACCTCCTCCATAGAATTTCCTGGCAGACAATAGCTTCCACAACCTTCGGCTGTTTGTCAACTTTTATATATATTGTCGTAGCAGCCGATGGGATATTGATTGACCTAGCTTGTTCATACCTCGATGACTTCATTCAATCACCTTCTTGAATTATTCTGTAAGTTATTTGTAAGTCTTACAATTTATTGATCTGATTTTGAAGTTAATGTGCTTTATTGTTTGTAGTTTTATTGATTAAATGTTTGTTTTGAATTGTAGCATTTATTATTGAATGTTTTTGAGACGCATATTTTTTATTCTTTGTATCAGAATATCAAATATTTGAAACGACTAATACTAATATAGGGAAAAAGACAGCTCTTTCTATGAATACTTTTATATTCTGTTAAATATTGATATTTGACCATATATATATAGGTTTTTAACTTTTAATTAGACAATTTTAATTTACATATAGACATTTTTCATTTTAATTTAGACATTTTCAATTTTATTTAGACATTTTCAATTTTAACTTAGACATTTTTCATTTTAATTTAGACATCTTTCATTTTAATTTAGACACATCGATCTTCCTATAAAAAGGCTATGTGTCTAAATTAAAATGAAAAATGTCTAAATTAAAATTGTCTAATTAAAAGTTAAAAACCTATATATGATATTTCAAAGACTTAATTATCGAAGAAGGACATTTTTGATAACAATAAATGATTCAAAACCTTTATTAAGATCTTATATACAGATTCTCTTGAGAGATACAGTAAATGAGGGGAAATAAAAGAAAGAAAAAAAAAGAATATAGGAAATTTTGATATTAATAAGAACATTTTTTATATTTGTACATATGTAAAAGTTTAACACTATTAAGACAATGTGTTTTAAAGTTTATTAACGACATTTAATGGCATAATATTCTCATTTTAAAGTTTAATGGCGAATATATTTTAAGATTTAATAACATAATTTTGAAGTTGAATATTAAAGCTTTAAAATTTTAAAACCACTATTAATATATAATAACAAAAAAGTTTATTTTGTTTAAAATGACATTAGGAGGTTAAAGGTAATATTTTGAAGATAAATAATTACACATTTGAGATTTAAATATAAAATGTATTCTTGAAACATTTTTAAAATATATTCATATGTGATATTTTATATCTATTCTAGTTTATAAAATACATTTACACTCAAAGCATAATTATTTTAACGTCATGTTATATTATATCGTATAAAAATAACCAATGCTAAGTGCAAATGAGATTTATATTTAATATTTAATATATTTAATAAGATCGTTTCAATAAGAAACTTTCAATTTCTTAATTTTAATTAAAAATGTGTGTTATTATTTTACTCTCTTTTCTAAATATTATATTTAATTTATAATGTTATTTTTATCTATATATAGATAAATAATATATTAATCAAAAATAATTATGAATATAATCATTTAAAATAATATATATAAAATAGAGATAGAATAAATCGATAATATAAGCATAAAATTTGACTACATGATTTCGAAATGTCGTGAAAATGTCAACTAATCTATTGTATATATTTTCGTGTCAGTTAATGGCGAAAACGTTATCTATCGTATTTATTAATTTCAAATGGATTTATGAAAATTACATTTCAAAAATATTAAACTTGGAATATGAATAGAAAATATTTGCTACAAAAAAGGTAGGTTTTTAAAAACTTGAATAGCGTTTGTTATGTAAACAAATACAAACAAAATTGAAAAAAAAATTAAATATAAACATAAATTCAATGCTGATAAAAATAAATCAGTATATATTAAAGTAATTCGAGGTGCTTTTCCGTTTAACTTTTGATTCATATATTTTACCAAAATATTTTCTTTTCATGCCGAAAATAGCGTTTGAAATGCCTGATTTTGACTTATATTTCAATTATATGATGAACAAAATATAAATTGATTTTAATTTTTAATCACAAATATATATTTTATTAAAACAAGAATCTAACGTTTAGTAATATAAAATATTTGATAATCATATATTAATTTATAAACAATTTTATTTATTTTCAAATATTTCAAATAACATTAAAGACGCTTTAAATGCATTCATATAATTGCCTATTGAATTTTATTTTGCAAACTTTCAAAAAATAGGTATATATAAATACCAGGAGAAAATGTAATGCATTTTAAAAATAATATATAGTTTTATTTTATACACACGAACATTGAACTAATAACATTCCAAAATTTAATAAAATTATAGGTATTATTTTTATTAATATCTAATTTTAAATAAACATATCAAAATCGATAAAAGTCACTTTTCATAAATGAAGATACGGGTCTGAAATATAAAACCTTTTTTTGAAAAAATCGATTATTACAATAAAATAAGATGTAAATTTTAAATGCGTATCAAGTCAGTTTTAATGATATTAGTTTAATATTTAATATTTTTAAAATATTAAGATGTCTTACCTAGAGATTTATCACATTATTTTTTTTTTAATTTGTTGCTTTAAACATTTGATAAAAACTTTTATTTTAAAATCTGTTTTATATAGGTTTTTAACTTTTAATTAGACAATTTTAATTTATATTTAGACATGTTTCATTTTAATTTAGACATTTTAAATTTTATTTTGGACATTTTCTATTTTAATTTAGACCTTTTTAATTTTATTTTGGACATTTTTCATTTTAATTTAGACATTTTTCATTTTAATTTAGACACATGGACTTTATATAGTAAAGTCCATGTGTCTAAATTAAAATGAAAAATGTCTAAATTATAAAATTTAAAATGTCTAAATTAAAATTTAAAATGTCTAATTAAAATTTAAAATGTCTAAATATAAATTAAAATTGTCTAATTAAAAGTTAAAAACCTATATATATCCCCCTCCTACTAAAAAAATATGTTCAAATAGATTTTTTTTTTCTTAAATTAATATAACACAAAATTTATCTTTAAAAAATGAATAAGATTTGCTGAAAATTGCTTGTAGATAAAAGTGGATTTATCGATATAACGTCGAAGTTTTTAAACATATTACTTTTTTGTGAATATATAGATATCCAAAACTATATATGAATTAATAAAACATACAACAATTTTTTTTTCTTATTTCGTATACAATTGTAAAGCTAGGCTAATTTTTGATGTTTCATATAGGCTTTACTATTTTAAAAAATAAGAAACAATAAGATATCCTATTAAATAGTTTAACTTTTAAAATACCATATATATATATATATATATGTTTTGAAAATAGAGCAATCCATAAATAAATCTTTAATTAAAAAGACATATATTAGATCAAATTATCATTTATTTTACCAATATTTCAGTTGGCTGAACGCCAACCTTTATCAAGGTTATATCAATATATCAAGGCGTCCATTCAACTGAAATATTGGTAAAATAAATGATATTTTGATCCAATATATGTCTTTTTAATTAAAAATAAATATATATATGTGTGTGCGTGTCAAAAAATAATAAAATTTAAAATATTAAGTATAGATTTATCACCTTCCTTTCAATTTAAGTAAAGAATTCTTGCGTCGGTTGGTTTAAATGTTTTGCTAATATTGATTATTTTTATTGAATCGTCTTTACACACTTTTCATAATGTATGATATAATGATTATTATTGATTTTTATTTAGAAGAACAAAATAGATAATTGAATATTGAGTTCGTTGAATAATAGCATCTTTTGGTCATTTTTCAAAGTGTATCATAAAATGGATGATGATATACCTGCGCGATATTGTTGCTTTATTAAAGATAATGCCACATTAACTTAAATCGTTCTGAAAATAGAACAATCCATACTTGATTCATTAGATAATAAAAAGGCATATATTGGCAAATAATTTTTTTTAATTATATTTTATATGAAAAAAAACAAAACAATAGAAAATAATGTGTTCCTGATCAGGAGATGCCTTCTTTAATTTTATATTTTATATGTATTATTATATTATATATATATTTCTTTATATTATCTAATTAACTTAAATATCATAAACTTCTTATATTTTTCCGGAAGTAAAAAATACTCATAATATATATATATATAATAGCTGGTTTTGTATTTGTGAATACACTCTTAATATAATCTCCTCAAATATTCTATGATATTGAAGATTTTGATTTGGTAACACTGGCTAAAGATTATTTAATCAGTGAACAAATATTTAATATATCGTATACTAAAAAAACTACATTATTATAGATAGATTTTTTAGACCATATATAAGAAAGAAAACGCAATTTTTTTAAATATTCTATATTTTTCATCAAAACTAAAGAGAAAGAACTGCAAATTTGATTTAGAAAAAAAAAACTTTAATTAGTAATATATATTATTAATGATATAATAATAATAATAATGGTAATAAATAATTATGCCCCAGCCTTTTCCCCAATTTAATTAAAACTTCAATACAATTTGGTATTAACAAGGCTGCTTCAAGTAAAATCATCCAAAAGTCTGCAGCTGCCAATTGAAATCCTGATCGAAGGAAGGAAGGAAGGACTTTAATTAAGAGCCTTCTAAAATTCCCGGGGAAATTTTCTTTGATTTTGTTTGGAATGCGGCGAGAAGACGGTGTGAGTGAAAAGCTGCCGGAGAGGAATAAATTAAAGTTCAGCATTATTGGGGAGTTCTATCAAACTCCTCTCTCCATATTAGCGGAGTGAGTGGAATTTATTTTGTGCGGACCATAGTTGGGAATATATAGAGAGAGAGTTAGAAATGAATTTCCAAACTATCGCAAACCTTAACCCAACAGATTTCAAATAAAAGTAGGCTTAGAATTAAGGATAGGCCTACTAGTTTCCCTCCATTTTCTCTTCCCTCTCCCCATAACTTTGAATAGAATTTTGCATTAAATTGAACTTATATCATGCTTGGTAATATTGTAAACTTTTTTTTATATGTCTATATAATAAAGCGTGATTTTTGATATCGTTTTATATGTCTTGTTTTCTTTTTTTAATATACATATATTGTGTTTGGGGGTTAAATATAGGAGAATATTAATTATAGGATTTATGCGTGTATATGTGGATATAATGCTTTTTCCCCCGTATTATTCTGATAAAATAAGCGTGTGCCAGTATAAAATATTCAAATGTAAATATAAACTTTTAAATCATATTAATTCTCCTATACACTCACTGTACGCCGATATGTAAACTCAAAGACAAAACTTAATGGAAGTTGTACCTTTTAGCATGTATATCGGGATTCATACAATAACTCTGAAAGATATTTGATACACAGTGACCTTTATTGAAGACTCACGAGATAAACAAGTGTGAACAAAATTGCCTATGTCTCCTTCAAAAAAAAAAACAGGCAACATTAAAGTATGAAACTTTCATAAGTTTTGTCTATGAGCGTATATGCCAGATTCATAAGTGTTTCTTGTTATATTTTGCGATTTTATGCGTCTATTGGTGAATTTATGATTCCCGAAACTATTGTGCAAAATATTATAAAAATATATATCTATATAATACTCTCCCCTACTATAGATATGATATAATTCACACACATCTCCATATATAAACTGACTTAAAGAAACCAGGATTTGGGGTGTAAAAAGAACAAAGGATAATAAATATATATATACATACTCGTATATTTGAATTTCTCTCTATAAATTTTTATATTATTACAATTAAATTAATTTAAAAAGTCTTTTTTTTTTTCTAGGCATATTTGTGAACAGCAAAAAAAAAATAAGAGACTAATAAATATGTACATTTTATCTATTAATTAAATGGAGATAATTTTGTAGTCAAATTTACAAGACGGTCAGCATAAATTCGAGATAAGGTGACAATTCGATGTTAATATGTGACAATAACCGGAGATCCTCGGAACTGAAGAAAAGGATTCATTCTTTCTAGTATTGATTAGAATATGGTGATAAAGAGAAACTCTAATGTGTATATTCAATTTTTTTTTAATATTTTACTCAGAGATATTTCATCTTCTTATAAAAAAAATCACTGAATACTCAGCTTCCCAACAATACAAATCGCAAAGTTTCCCATTTTTGAAAAAAAAAAAAAAACTAACTTAAAAACAATAAAATCCTTCTATAGCCTTTTGATAAACCAAACCACTGCAACATTTAAAAAATATATATTTTTTTCTTACTATGATTGTAGAATGTTTTGCCTTTTGTGTGAAATTTCAATTTTAATATACAGTAAAAACCCCTCTAAAGCGAACCCCAATAGGAATGAACCTGTGGTTCACTATAACCATGGTTTGTTATATACATGCATATAGACATAGTTTACTGCATTATAAAATGGGGATTATTTCAGGTTTGTTATAAGGGGAGGTTCGCTATATCTAAGATTTGTTTAATCGATATTTTACTGTATTTAAAGGGAAAAGAAAATCCGTTCGGTCCAAAATCACTTTATTAGGTACCGCTCAACAAGAGCAACCTAGTTCATGATAATTGAAGCAGTGAATTATATGTGAAGGTTATTCACATATTAAACAAAATTTTAACGCGGGATTCAATCCCGGTTCATGACTGTTGGGAATCGAGGGTTTTACCCATTCGTTCACCGACTTTTGTTGTTGAAAAGAAAATCTTTATATCCCAATATATACAATTATTTTTTAAAAAGAAATCAGGGATAATTAAAATCATCTTTATATTCTGTTTTATATACACAATTATATGAAGATGCTAGAAAAAATGTTAAAGTGAAGTATATCTTATTGATTTTTGTGTAGATAACACATATATAGACGCGATGGTACCTATAAAAACAGTAAAACCTCGCTAGAATAAAACAGGAATATAGCGAAATAATCCTTAATATTTAATAGGCTAATCCCCTAATAGACTGTTCAAATCAATAAGCTTGAGGGATAAGTATCTTTCAAATAAATTTATTTCAAGCTTTCGGGCACAACCGCTCTTCGACAGGAAAAGAGCGTAATATATTTTTCCTGTCGAAGGGCGGTTGTGCCCGAAAGCTTGAAATAAATTTATTTGAAAGATACTTATCCCTCAAGCTTATTGATTTGAACAATCCTTAATATTGTTGTGGTACTATAGCTAGTGAACTATAGTGTGTGAACCATAGCTAGAAGGAATATATAGCTATAGAATGAACCAAAAAGGCCCAGTTCAAATAGGATTCTCTATAACGAGTTTTTTTTTTACTGTATTTATTTTCCCTTTTATCCATTTTAAAGTTTAATGCCATTTTACTCAGTATTTTAACATTTTTAAAGAAGGGGTTGGTAGAAGGATGTTCTAAACTGTTGGTTTTCGACCGCTACGACCCGGGTTCGATTCCCGCATTGGTACTTTTTTTCTGATTTAAAAACAAATGCTCCAATGGCCCCGATTTTTGCAAAAGTCCAACCCCACCAACGAGTGCAAGTAACAACACGGGGCTCTGGTACATTTGTAAGTGCAAATTCGAACTGCTTTTCACATGTGTAGACAGGTGGTGCACTTACAGTAAAAGCAATCGCCTACTTTTACCCACCATGATTATCATGGCCTTTACCACCCACATTTTTTAAAGAATGTTTGTAATATAAATTTTAACACATTATTTGATTATTTATTAAAATTATACTTACACTACTTTTTAATATAAAATGTTGAAAAACTTCTCAACTTGGATATTCACATTGCAGGAAAAATATTGTGACAATATATATAATTTTTAAAATATATATCTTCCATATACATACAAGTATAAAAGAGGAAGGCTTTCCAAATATATCAGAAATTAATGTAATAAATCCTCAGAAATTTTCGGCATAAATATATTCCGGGGGAATATTTGGCTGTCAATGCCACAACCTCAGAGTGTTCACACTGTTTCTATATTAAAGGAATAGATATTTCTAATTAGGCGTTCATTAACAAGTGAGGGTCAGTTAGAGGGAGGAATTACTGAATATAAAATTACCCCAGGGAGTTTGCTAGAGGATGATAAATCCTTGGAACAAAGGATAGCGAACTCTATGGATACCCTACGATAAATAATTCCAAGGAAGCCATATAATCGAGTAGACCCTTAATGAAGGCCGGACACATTTTTCTGGCCCCCTTGCTCTAATGGCCGAGCGGGAGAGCCAATCAGCAGTCGCCCCTGAGGGGCCCCATTACCCCCCCACTGATGAGCCCCCCCCTCTCTCCCTCACATTAAAATCTGACATAATTTATATGGATACCCTTTGCCTTGGGCGACGATGGTGCCTTTTAGTCTTGATTACACACTTCGCTGCTTCTCTCGTTAACAGACGCGAAAAATCTGTTGACACAGAGTATTCTGATCACAGAATATTTGCGCTTCTATCTCACTCTATATATATTTGTTTTACGGATTATTTTAACTCTCTGTGTGTGAGGTGAGGGGAATAAGAAATAAAGGATTCTAATTTTGGATAAAAAATTTAAGCAGCTTTTGTTCAATTATGATTCGCATATGTAATTTAGAAATGTTTAACCTAAAATATGGAGAATACATATATATATCAAAATTCAAAACTATTTTAAAGGCGTAAGATTCTTTTTTATATTAAACAATTTCTACTGCCCTTACTGCAATGGAAAAATTAATGAGAGGGCCTGGCTCATCAGTGGTGAACCCTCTCAGCGGTTTCGCCAGTTTAATCTACCATACCGCTGTTATATTGCATTTTTGGAACTTCCTTTTATAGTGATACTGTTGGTAGACTCTTTGAATGAGTATTTTAGAGGAACTATGGACATAAGCTTTGAGGACAGTAGAATTACATACATATATAAATATATAAATATATAGTTTTGAATTTTGATAACAGATGGCACGCTAGTGCAACATATATATATATGTTGTGTTAGTGCGAAACGATGACATTATATGCAAATATAGTCGGTTCTTTTGACAAAGGTTACCATTACGAGTTATCACACAAAAAGCAATAAACTAGGGCCTACAGTAAGAGTAACTTAAACACAGAAAAACGTACACTCAAGAGTACAACACCAACAACAAAAAAGGGGCAAATAATAAAAAAAAAAACATGATTTGTTAAATAAAATAAAAACAATACTTATCTTTTATTTGCAGCGTTGATAAGGAGCGGATCGGGGTTTCACAGCAATGCAAGGAGATCACCAGACAAGCACACAGAGAACGCTTTAAGCATCTCCACTCGAACACCACTCCACGACACCTCGCATTCCGTTTCAACCCTCTTTTATGTACAAACATGGCCACATTCGTCCAATGACGTGGGAGATCAGTTCACTTAACAAATAAACAACATTCTTCCCGCATAACTGAGAAGATTAAAACTGTTCTGTTTGTCAAATAATTTGACACTTTTTTTTTCCAATAAAAGTATTGAAAATATATTTATTAGTCTCTCTCATCAAATTATTTATTTGATCTTCTTTGAGCAGAGCACGTAAATCCCCAAATTATTCATTGAGCCACAACAAAAAGAGATTAAATATGTAAATAAATTGTTTTGATGCATTTTATAAATGCATCTTCTTCTTCTTTCTTATCTACCATCATGATTGGGTAAAGTAAAATGCGTCTGCCTTTGTCATTAAGACTGGGAGCACTACTCAGTGGCAGGCCGACTTAGCTCCAAAAGAAATGGCCGCCTCTGACATGAGGAACAGACGCCATGTGCAGCCGCTCCTAACATGGAGTACAAACGCTGCTCATCCTGTATCCCTGGATCAGGAGCCCTTACAGGGTACTATCAGCCGGGCCAGCTGAGCCCAGGTTTTTTAGCGAGCTTGTTACTGCTCCCCCTCCTGCATTTTTACTGCGTATTTATTTGAAAATGAAAGGTGCCTTATTTGCATATATATGCAAATATATGTAGGAAAATATATAGAAGTATATAATGTAGAAACCACCACCATCATAACATCATACGTATTCTTTAACATCCGTTGGAAGCTCGTGAATTAAAAAAAAAAAATGTTTTAATCAATTACAGTAAAACCTCTCTATAACAAACCTCAATACGACTGAACCTATGGTTCACTAGAGCCATGGTTCATTATAGCCATAGTTCAATGTATTATAAAATGGGGAGTGTTTCAGGTTTGTTATATGGGAAGGTTCGCTATATCTCCGATTCGTTTTAGCGAAATTTTACTGTATGACGTTAATGAATTTGAACACATTATCTCCCGTCGAATGCTTGTTATCATTCAATTATAAAATACCTAGTTATTAAAAAAATAAATTAAGTGATGTGAAAAATAGAACAAAAGTGAAATTGTACTGGGATCCGGGTAAAATAAATATTAAGAAAAGGGCATCTCCCGATAGTGCAACTAGATGTTGCTGATGGCTTGCACCACCTGAATTTTTTCTTAACGTTTTTAACTAGCAAGAATCGAGCCTCGAAAGATTCTCATTGGCTACGCCATTGTAACATTGTTCGGCGTTACATATATTGACATTGAAACGACACACAGAAGGTTAGCATAGACCCTGAGCAAGGATGACACACAAAATCGTGAAGCGTTCCATATGCACACACACTACCTGAAATTTTTCTTAACGTTTTTAACTAGCAAGAATCGAGCCTCGAAAGATTCTCATTGGCTACGCCATTGTTACATTGTTCGGCGTTACATATACTAACATTGAAACGATACACAGATGGTTAGCATGACCCCTGAGCAAGGATGACACACAAAATCGTGAAGCGTTCCTTTTTTTTTCTTGAATTGAGCGATTTTTTATAATAATTCAAAACGCTACACTCCCAAAACTTGCCTATAAGTGAAATTGTACTGGGATTGGGAGATGCATTTTTCTTAATTGTTTACAACAGTTCCTTCTTTGCAGTATAATCGGTACCTTATTCTAGATTTTTCTTCTTCCATTAACACTCCAGAATGTCCCATCGTGAAACCTTCCTTTTTTTATTATTAAATTGAGCGGTGTTTTATGATAATTCAAAACGCTACACTCCCAAAACTTGCCTTATAAGTGAAATTGTACTGGGATCGGGAGATGCATTTTTCTTAATTGTTTATAACAGTTCCTTCTTTGCAGTATAATCGGTACCTTATTTTAGATTTTTCTTCTTCCATTAACACTCCAGAATGTCCCATCGTGAAACCTTCCTTTTTTTTATTATTAAATTGAGCGGTGTTTTATGATAATTCAAAACGCTACACTCCCAAAACTTGCCTATAACAGTATAGAAGTGAAATTGTACTGGGATCGGGAGATGCATTTTTCTTAATTGTTTATTAACAGTTTTGTTAACAGTTCCTTCGTAGCAGTATAATTGGTACCTTATTTTAGATTTTGCCTTTTCCGTTAACACTCCAGAATGTCCTATCTCCCATCCTAAAACCTTCCTTTTTATTATTATTATTAAATTGAGCGGTGTTTTATGATAATTCAAAACGCTACACTCCCAAAACTTGCCTATAACAGTATTGAAGTGAAATTGTACAAGGGATCAGAAGATGCATTTTTCTTAATAGTTTATAACAGTTCCTTTCGTTGCAGTATAATCGGTACCTTATTTTAGATTTTTCTTTTTCCGTTAGCATTCCAGATTGTCCCAGCTCAATAAATGCCATCCTAGCGAGAACGCTCGCTAGTGCGGCAATGTTTCAGTATAATTTATTAGGTAGCTAGCTCGAGGAAGTCCTTCACGTGGCATTCAAACGGCCCCGTGTTGGCCGGCGGTTGTAAATACCGACGTCGGCGAATTCCGCCGGTGTCAGATTCTGTGCGAACTCGACTTTCTTCTGAGTCACCTACCATACAGCTGCTCTGTGTGAGATCTCTATATTCAACCTTTTTGGTACAGATAGTGTGGATGGACAATCCTTTTTTAGCTCTTCTCTCATTGAAAATTTCAATTATATTCTTTAGTAGCACTATTTTTTTTTTTGTTATGTATTTGAAAACTTGTCTTACTATGTACTAAATGCAATTCTCAACCTGCAACCTCAAACCACATCATTGACTGTATTTGGCTCATCCAATGATGAGCTCTAATCATCTCTCTCTACTCAGCTCTACAAGATTGATACTCTAATATGATTCAATGAAGATAAGAAAGAAAAAGAAGCCTTGTCTTAGACACCATTATTCGACAATGAGATCTCAATTTTGTATCCATGTGACGCAAGATCGTGTGGCTGCACCAGGATGAAGCCATGAATCATACTTCACGTTCAACGCGTCAATACCTGGACGAAAAGAGGGAATTTCGTACATCCCTTTTAAGCACATCCCTGCAAAATCCTCAGATTTGGCCCCTATAGTTTATGCGTTTTTGGCTTGCTAAAGCCACCAAGAAGGCTACCAACCAATGGACTGGGGATAAATAAAGACTTTAAAGCCTGTAGCTACGCGTTGTAAATGTCGCTTTCTTTTTTCTACGTCCTGGGGTCATTTAAATAGACGAGGTATAACCTCTCTCAACTTCCAACCTGGAGAAGAGATTCTACAAGAACAAACAGATTATTGAAGGCTACTATCGATTGATGCGATATAAAAATAAGATTTAGAGAACCGCCGCATATCTCCACACCATCCAAAGAAGATTCGTCCATGCGGTGACATTGCCCCGGGAGTAAAAGTCTAGACGCCACAAAGAAGTAGTCGGGAAAGAACAAAGCCAATTTGCATATCTACAAAAAGTGAGATAATGGCTAGGGACATCGATCAAGCGGTCGACCGTTGTCTTTTTTTTTTTTACTTCTTGTCGGCCCGCCCCCGCCGTCTACCCTGTGTCTGCTCCAGACACCACCCCCCTGGCAGGGGCTATATTCGACCTCACCCCGTGGGGTCTTACTGTATGGTCTGGCTAACTATAGCCATGGGCTACGTGTGGTCGGCCCTCTTTACATGGCTCTTATATATGCTACTTCCAGATTTAGTCTATTCTTCTTATTGCCATTATCAACGTGTATTTTGTTGGCTGGTTTTTATCTGATCTTTTAAACCCCCTATCTTGTCTTGTCCCTTTTAAGATGTACTCGTGTGAAAAATTTAGGTAACAAACAACAAAATTTCGATTTTATTTTTGAAAATTACTAAAATAAATTTGCATATATATTACATATTGGTATACTAATATGTAAATAGAAGAAGGAAATAAGAAGATTACTTTTTTGCTTCATGATCGTGCTTGTAAAATCACGTGTAATTAAGACCCACTGAAAATGAAAATTTACTAATGAATGATCTATATATCTTTTCTTTTTTGTGATTCACTAATATTATTTTGATTCTCAAATTTTCCACAGCAGTAATATTATTATGCAAACATCTGGGTTAATCAGGCCTTTGCACGCCGATTTGTGCCTTTGCAAGCCGATTTGGTAAAAGGATGAAATGCAAGTAAAAGCTTCAACCTTCTGGGATTGCAAGAACGGGTATGTATACTGCATTCATACTTACAATAGAAATATTTAATTAAAAAGGCATATATTGGATCAAAATATCATTTATTTTACCAATATTTCAGTTGGCTGAACGCCAACCTTTATCAAGGTGTTATAACATTTTTAATGTGTGTCAACAACAAATGTTATAACGCCTTGATAAAGGTTGGCGTTCAGCCAACTGAGATATTGGTAAAATAAACCATATTTTGATCCAATATATGCCTTTTTAATTAAAGATTTGTCTATGGATTGCTCTATTTTAAAAACAATAGAAATATTAGAATGGCTTTTTGTAAAAGGATGCATCTATAATATCGTTTCGTTTTATTTAGAACTGTTTAAAGCAAGTTTGGCTTGTAGCAATGTATGCTACTGGAGTATGCAACTTTCACACTCAACACATATTCTTTCTCTCCTTCAGCACGGTTCCTCCTCATGATGATAATCTATCCACCATCATTCACCTTCCATATACTCATTAACTATTTCTATAACCATTACTGCTTTCATTTATCACACTCCTTCTCATTACCCTTGACCCCTCATCTCTCTACTGCCTGGGTGGGTGGTTAGATTAATATTTCCATAATGGTCTAAAACCAGGGGTCGGCAACCATTTGAGTCAGAAGAGTCAAAAATTACAATTCACAAAATTTCAAAGTTTTTAAAGAGCCACAATTTTTTTTTCAATACCAAATAGTACTCACATAAATAATATTTACGTATGGAACTACACTGGTCCGCAAAATTAAAGGAACAGCATATTTTTTCCATATATCTCAAATTTTATCGAACATTTATCAATGAAATTTTATATACAAATTTATTATTTCATTATTGATTAAAATACCCGAAATCTCAAAGAAATCGAACACGTATTTTATGCAAATTAGCCGGTAAAACAATGATCTTCTTGCAGTCAGTGTATAAATATCTTGGAAATTGTTGTTAATATGGGGTGTGGTCGCCTTTAACTGATAGACAGGCTCTACATCGGCGACCCATACTAAGAATTAGGGAGTTTATAGGCTCCTGTGGAATCAACGCCCACTCTTGTGTTAAGGCTGTTTCTAGCTCATGAGTGTTTCTAGGAGGGGGTTGGAGGGATGAGATCTGCCGTCCTAGGTTGTCCCACACATGCTCAATGGGATTTAGGTCTGGAGATCGAGCTGGCCAATTCATCCGAGCAATTGCATGGTTTTGGAGAAAAGTGTCGACCACATCAGCCCTATGTGGACGGGCATTATCATCCATTAGAAGAAAGTTTTCTCCCGTTTCAACTGATACAATACGCAGAAGGCTTCACATGATGGGCCTCTATGCTCGACGACCCATAATTTGGTCATTCATTGTGCTGAATTTGCCTAAACCAATCTACAGAGGGGCGGGCTACAGAGTTCTATATATATAAATGTACAACAAATAAAGTTTCAGGAGGATGAATACATGTACCAAACATACCACCTCTCCCATTTTAAAAATGTATTTACTGACCAAAGTATCTTTAATTTGAAGAACTATGAATACCGGCCAGGCAGCCTCTATCTTTACGATATTTTAGGTTAGAGAGAAAATAGAGGTAACCCAGGCTCCTGGAGCGTAAATCGCCAACTACCTGGACTGTACAGCAGTCTAGAGGAGAAGTCTAGTCATGGGGGGGGGAGGACAGATTGCTGAGGTGAACCAGGTAACCAGGTAGTTCCAGGCCGACAGGGAGTAGGGGCAGGGCTGTCGGGCTGAAGTCTTGTACTCCAAGCAGTAGGGCTGTCTGCAGCCTGTGTAGGATAAAAGCTGGACAGGAGAAGAGGAGGTGATCCACAGTCTGTGACTCTTCCCGGCAGTGAGGACATGTTGGATCTAGATCTCTATGCCAGAGCGCTAGATCTGCAAGAACGTGGCCGTGACCGGTAAGGATGGTAGTGGTGGCCATATTTTAAGTTATCACCCGAGTACAAAACATAAGGTTGGTGATAAGGAATAAGCCAAAACACACCAGTTCAGACAAAATACCACCCTGTATACCATGGTTTAAGACTTTGGACATCGTATATCCTACAAGAGGAATTACGGTATCGGTCGAATTTGTCAAAAAGATGTTCAATATGGTGAGGTGGTAAGACCGACTTTCTACCTAACATAAAGTTGCACGAGGATGATATTCATGTACCAAAAGCGGTACCTCTCCCTTCAAAACAATGTATTTTGGGTTATTACCCCATTATATAACGCTATCTGGAACGTACAGGATGTTAAAAAAAAAAGAAATGCATATGTAGGCCATATACAAGTGTATATATTATTTTTTGGACAAGCTCATGACGTGTCAAAGCCTATTTATAAGCTTGGTTCCGTTGTTAAATCTTGCTGTTAAACAATTTAAATATTTTATAATACACTGCGGCTTGTGATTGTAAAACAACACTTGAATTTACACCGCATGAGTCTCTTTTCAACGAAAAATCAAAACCCATTTCAAGGTGAAATATTGACTATTTCTAACCCTTTTGGAGGAGGTATGAAAGGGTGAATTATGAAGAGTAATGATGAACGGAAAAATAAAAGTGTCCAGGGATGGATATGGATTGATATATTCAGAATATTTACCTCAAAAATAATAATATAAACTTATTTTACTAATTAATTTCTCTTTATTTTTACATTATTTTTTTTAATATGGCATAATTTAAATATGGCAATATTATATATATTATATGTGGCATAGAAAATAATAATAAAAAAGAGTTGAGTAAATCTCAAAAATTAAAAGCTTTATTAAAATATGTGTTGTGTGTGTGGTTTATAATACCAAAATATATTATAAATTGTATATTTATATATATTCAATATATGTTTTACTAAAAAATCAGAATAAGTATATATCATACACGATATCCAATTACATTATATATATATTTAAGGTGTTAAATTGTCTTATGCGCTGATGCATCTGTGAATAAAGTCGCGCCATTCCGCCGTCCAATAATTCCCTTCGACGCGTATTGATTTTTGGGCGTCGATTTATATTATGTTTCCATAACGCTGGGTTAAAATGACGTCATACCACTGATGGCCAATCAAAAGCCAGGACAGCTCATCCTCTTCTTCCACGGATTGTCGACGAATGGATGATTATGATGATGATTGAGAAAGAGGATCATCATTCGTATCTTTATAGCACAGCAGGGCCTATCTTGGGACATGAGAGGGGCGAGGGGGCGGTTTTGTCTTCTTCTGGTGTTGTTCTCGATTGGACTATTGATCTTCGGCGGAGGCCTGTGATTGGCTGCTTTCTTTGGGGGGAGCTAGGCTAATTGAATTGCTGGCTTGTTGATATTTGCGGACTTTTGCCGGTGTTTGGCCATCCTAATTAGTGCAGGGGCCTTGTTAAATGTACCTGAGGCGTTAGTAGGCCTAATGGGAAGGGCCCATGCATTCATCGTCTTCAGCCTCAGGGCCAATTCTCTTGTTAGCCTCGAATTAGTTAGCATCCAGATTAGGAATTAGCGGACGCTGTCTTCCCCCCCTTGACGACAACTTCGGAATCTTCATCAAACATTTCCCAGGCAGATCGATTCCCTCACTCCTCGACCGCAACTTCTTCCCCAAACATTTCGGAGAACGCCTAGTTGATTATTCGCTTCCCTACCCCCGACACTACCTTCTGAATCTTTTTTTATACCTTTATAAGAATTTGGATAAATTATATTAATTTTTATGTCAACATTTGAATCTTCTCCAAATATTTCCAGAAGCTTGGTTAAATTCTTCTCTTCCTCCTTCGACGACAACGTTTGATTTTTCTCTAAAGATTTAGCAAAAGGCTTTGCTTGAAAGCCTCCAAGCAAAATACTGAATTTTTCCAAAATGAGATTATACTCCTGTGGAAGGACAGAAATTCTTGAAAGCTCGGTTAAATTTAAAGAAAAAAAACCTTACAAGAAACTCTTTGCTTCACAATTTTTACCTTAAAAAAAAAAAATAATATCCAGACGATTTTCCTACTTATAATATTAAATCAATATTTGCGAGAAACATAGAGCTCATTAACCTATCAAATTCGTTAATGATGTCGAGCTTTTTTTTGGATCAAAGTATTTTATGAAAAAAAAAAACCTCCGAATATTTCTACTGGGCTCAAAAATCATAACTTTTGGTTAGTAGCCCGTAAAAACCATATTCACGAATATTTCTACGAGGCCGAACCTCTACATCTTCCAGGAGTAAGTCTATATAAACTGTCTATCCAACTGGGGTCCCTTAAACCCTGAGAGAAAGATTCAACCATCACACAACAGCTTTAAAAAATCTCAGTAGTCTCTCACTTCTATGCGACTATGCAAAAAAACAAGGCCATATATAGGGGAATTCAATTAACTGCAGAGTCATCTACATAACAACGTACGAGACAAACTAGGATGCCTGTTTTTTACTTTGAAATCTGGAAATCCAATGAAGACATCGCTAATAGAAGAACTATCCGACCTATCAAAATTATATCAACAGTTCAAACCACGCACTAAATATGCAAATCCTACTTTAATTTGCATACAATATTAAAAATTAGATGAAGCAATGATTTTTTAAATCCAAAACATAGTTCATTACTATCACCTTTCTTATTTAAAAGGCTTGATTCTCATATACACACATCAGTGGATAGAATGGTTCTAGAAATCTGCTCTTAGAAGATGATGGGAGATCAGCCTGGTCGAATTATTGGAGGATATTAAAAGATTTGATCTAATATATACACACACACGTTCGCGTGATCATTAAATCAATATTTAATTCTAAAATAATAAGACACGGACGGTTTAAAACACAGATTGTTTTGTGTCATCCTCACGTTTGTTCTTCCTTATTTTACTATGTGAAATTTTAGTGGAGATGGTAGGTAGATTGGGGAAGACAAACTGAAGATCGCCAGCAGACCTTGAGGCCATGTATGCTGTGAACTACAATATACGTGATTGACTCCAGGATTTCAGCGCCGTGTCAAGACTTTCCTCCAAGAAGACTATGTCCCTATATACGATATGGCTACAAAGCCTATCTTCACGCAACAAGAAAAAAGACGTAAAGCTACTAAGAACTACATTCAGGCCACTGAAGGAAACCTTGACCAGAAATATGGTAGACCCATGTCAGCAACAATGAGCTTTGCAAACTGCGGGTCACAGCTCCCATAGGGAAGGAGTTTTGTAGCATCATATTTAAATTTCAATCAATATTTTATTAATTCGAATTTATTGTCGCTATTCAGCTGGGCCTTGTGTTTTGATCAAAATAAATTGCTTTGCCATATCCTCATGTTTGTCTTCCCTCTTTTTAACTCCGTGAGAATATGATAAAAGGCCACCTTTTGATCGTTCAGTTGAATGTTGCTAATGGCCCGTCTATTAGAAAATACACTCATGGACAAAACATAAGGAAGTGGAAAGTCTTTAATATCCCCGGTCATCTTTGTTTTTGAAGTAGACAAGAGGCAATTTTGTTCACACTTGGTTATCTCGTGTGTCTTCAATAAAGGTCACTGTGTATCAAAGATCTTTCAGAGTTATTGATTGAATCCCGATATACATGTAAAAAGGTATACAACTTCCTTAAGTTTTGTTCATTAGTGTATATTGGTTATCTCGTGTGTCTTCAATAAAGGGCATTGTAATATCTCTCAGAGTTACTGATTGAATCCGATATACATGTTAAAAGGTACAATTTCCTTAAGTTTTGTCCATGAATGTATATTGGTTATCTCGTGTGTCTTCAATAAAGTTCACTGTAATATCTTTCAGAGTTATTGATTGAATCCCAATATACATGTTAAAAGGTACATCTTCCTTAAGTTTTGTCCATGAGTGTATATTGGTTATCTCGTGTGTCTTCAATAAAGGTCACCGTAATATCTTTCAGAGTTATTATCTGAATACGATATACATGTTAAAAGGTACAACTTCCTTAAGTTTTGTCCATGAGTGTATGTCGACTATCTTTTAAAACTTGTGTGTGGTATATTCCAGCAATCGTTGAGGCAAAATGCTCCCCCATGGAAAGAACCCGTTCTCTCCGTAGTACAGCGGTAGGCAGGCAGGAAGAAGGCACCTGACATTCCAGAAGTTTCCAATAAAGGAAAAAAAGAGTTGGGGGAGAGCATCGTGAAAGGCGGTGGGGGAGCGCTGTTAATTTCTGAGCGTAGCTATTGACAAGGGTGACCCTGAGCATTTCTCCTAATGATAATTCCTGAAGACTTCCCACGTCGGCCGGAAAAAAACACCCTACTGAGGAGGAAAAGGGTTAAGGTCATTCTTTTCAGACTCCCGCCGCACCCCGAGCTCTCTTCTTAAAAGAGAAGCTTCAACCCTTTCCCACCACCGGAATTGGGCCAAGTTCAGATCGGTCCTTTTGTCCCTTGGTCGCAGGTTGACTGCGGACCTTGAATTTTCTGCTTCCCACGCTGGCAGGTAGTACGTGTTTTTTTGTAGCAAGCTCAGATTCCCTCCCTCCCTAGTTATTCCCTAGACGTTTTAACCCTTTCAATGCGTTTTTTCTCTCTCTCAAACAGCTCTCAATGTAAGCACTGCTATTACCTTCCCCCCGATAGCTAGCGCCACCGTGGAAGTCTGGAGAGATTGAAACTACATCGTTCATAAATGGTTAAAAACAAAGATACACTCATATGGACCTTAGATGTTGCAAAACTTCTTCAAAACTTAAGGAAGTTGTACCTTATAGGAAAAGTATATCAGAATTAGGATAATAACTCTGAAAGATATTACAGTGACCTTTATTGAAGACACACGAGATAACCAAGTAGGTTGTACCTTTATCATGTTTATCGGGATTCAGACAATAACTCTGAAAGATATTACGGTGACCTTTATTGAAGATACACGAGATAACCAAGTGTAAACAAAATTGCCTCATAAACACAGTTTTATTAATCAGGAGAATTGCAATAAGATTTTCTTTATTATTTTGAAACGACAAACTTGTCAGTTCATCATCAGGCCGATTGTTTTACAAATACTTAAAAGATATAGACAAACAATTGGCCTGATATAAAAAATCTATTGCAATTCTTCTAATTTGATCTATTTTGCTTTTACACGTTTATATAAGCCCGACTCGCCTTTAAGTATTTAATAAAAGACACTCATTGATAATACAGTAAAACCTCTCTAAAATATAATTGGGATATAGCGAATCTTCTTTTATAACGAACCTGAAACAATCCCCATTTTATAATACAGTGAACTATGGCTATAATGAACTATGGTTATAGTGAACCAAAGGTTCAGTCCCAATGGTGTTCGCTATAGCGGGGTTTTACTATATATATTTTTACACAATTTTATTCATAAATTTTATTTTTTACTTATTGAGTTCCAAATGTAAAAATTCGAATTTACCTAGAGTGGTAACGCCATTTTTGTTCATAAGATTCCATACATCAATCAATACAAGAATCTCTCGTTCGCAATACTTTTAGATTTATTGATATATGTAAATAAGACCGTGTGTATGCAATTCTTTCGACTCTCTCTTTCTCTCTAGAGAAGGGTAAGTTACAAAATAACTTGAGTGTGCGCTAACCATCTAATAATTAATGGCAAAAGTTTGTTATCTATTTGTAAGCTTCGTTTACATCATTAGATTTTAGACCCTCGCTCCTTTTCTTGTTCAGAGCTCATTTTTCTGGTATTGATCCACTTACGAAAATTGTTCTTCCTTCTCTCAATTTAAATGGTTGTTGATTAAAGTTGCATTTTCAAAATTCGGAAACATCTTTTCAAATTATAGTACAGTAGAAGGAAGGACAAGCACCAATTCTTACCTCCCAGGGAAACAACAGTTTTTGATTACCAGAATGGAGCTTTTGGACGTCCTGAAGCCAGGGAATCTACCACCCAACTAGACGAAAGAGACCTCCTCCGTACCATCAAAACCCAATGCCTGCAAAGAATGGAAATCTAATGCTGCACATGACTGGTACAGAGCAGGAGGGACAAGTACCAATTCTGTCCTCCCAAGAGAAAAACAGCCTTTGATTTCCAGACTTAAGTCTGGTCATCTATGGACAATGACTTTCCAGAATGGTTGCAAGGGTTTCTCACTTTGTACCAAGTGTAATTCTCAACCTGCAACTCCAAGCTACATTATTGACTGTATTGGATCATCCATTAATGAGCTCTACTCATTCCTAGCAGACACCATCAACAAGCTCTACAAGCTTGATAGCTTAATATGATTGAGTGGAGATAAGAAAGAAGAGTAGCCAACTACTATGTAAACAAGATTGTTCAAGATTCTCTCTTTGTGTTAGAATTTTATTTGGGGGGATATCTATATTTCAAAAGTGAAGATCAACACACACACTGTTAAATAAAATAAAAACAGTACTTATCTTTTATTTGCAGCGTTGATAAGGAGCGGACCGGGGTTACACAGGTATGCGAGGAGAATCACCAGACAAGCACACAGAGAACGCTATAAGCGTCTCCACTCGAACACCAATCCACGACCCCTCGCATTCCGTTTCAACCCTCTTTTATGTACAAACATGGCCACATTCGTCCAATGACGTGGGAGATCAGTTCATTTAACAAATAAACAACATTCTTCCCACATAACTGAGAAGATTAAAACTGCTCTGTTTGTCAAATAATTTGACAACACAAGAGTGTGAATAAATAAATATAATTTACAAGTTATGAATGAAAATAATCAAGAAGCTTCTACCTCCCATAATTTATAATCTGTACTACAATTGGTCTAAAAAAGACCAAGGTCACCATTCCCGTCAAAATGGCGTCTAGCTTTGACGTCTATTCTGACGGGAGAAGCAATCTTTGTCTTTGTAGTTCAATATCCCCCTCCCGGCAAAATTTATATATATATATATAGTTCATTTAAAATACCCATTCCAAGAGTCTAGCATCAGTATCACTATAAAAGGAAAACTGAAAAAATGCAATATAACAGCGGTATGGTAGATTAATCTGGCGAAACCGGTGGGAGGGTTAACCACTGATGAACCAGGCCCTCCCATTAATTTTTCATTGAAGTAAAGGCAGTAGAAATTGTTTGATTTAAAAAAAGAATCAAACACGTCTATAATAATTTCGAATATATATCATGTATACATTAAATGTTTCTACCTGTGTGTTCTCCATAATTTCTATGCCTTGTAATCTACAAGAATCTTCTATAAGATCCGTGTTTGAATCCTTATCATGGGTTGTATGACCAGTGTCATATAACACCAAAGTCTTAATAAAAGGTTTGTGTATAAACACAGAATATGTCGGATCTGGTTGACAAAATTAAGAATAAAAAAGCATCTACTGATCGTTAAACTGAATGTCACTGATGACATGTGACATTGACAAAAGTTAACTTTTACAGGTTATCACACAAAAAGCAATAAACTAGGTCCTACAGCAAGAGTAACTTAATACACAGAAAAACGTACACTCAAGAGTACAACACCAACAACAAAAAGAAGGTAAATAAAACACTCACGATTTGTTAAATAAAATAAAAACAGTACTTATCTTTTATTTACAGCGTTGATAAGGAGCGGACCGGGGTTTCACAGGTATGCGAGGAGATCATCAGACAAGCACACAGAGAACGCTTTAAGCGTCTCCACTCGAACACCACTCCACGACACCTCGCATTCCGTTTCAACCCTCTTTTATGTACAAACATGGCCACATTCGTCCAATGACGTGGGGGATCAGTTCATTTAACAAATAAACAACAATCTTCCCGCATAACTGAGAAGATTAAAACTGCTCTGTTTGTCAAATAATTTGACACCATCTTTCGGAATAAATATCAACTGAATCCTGTATTCAGTTTTCATTCCAGAATCTTTGCCGGAAACTTTTTCTTGGGTTTTAACAAGAAAAATCATATTCATGTAGGCGTTTCGGAATGTTGTCCGTTGACAGTTTGGTTGACAGCCTTCGTCTTTTTAATTTTAAGGATTTTGATGATTGGTTTAGACAATGAAGTTTTCATAAACTGATGCTATTACAAACCATATCATAACTAAATTCAATAACCATAAACTACAGTTTTAAAACAACAATGGTTATTCTCGCTATTTCTCAAATCAATTTTTTTTAAATAACATGAAATAACATTTTAATAGCTTATTTTATAATTTTATCAATTATATCAATAGCAATTTTTTCAATATATATATACAGATATCCATATTTTTTTGTTCTAGACAATTGACAATTAAAATAATTTTATTGACATCTTGTCAATACATGCAAAATACACAGTCTTCTTTAGTTATAGTTAAGATAGTCTTGCTTTGTTATAGATTTAATTACCAAATATTCCATCGCGTTTGAAAACGCCTGTAGAAGCGTTTTTTTTTAATCGAAAACTTATAAATACTAATAAATGAGGGAGAGAGAAGAAGCCTTTTGCGGATTACATTTGATTAAGTATTTATTAAATATAGACAATTGACAATTAAAATAATTTTATTGACATCTTGTCAATACATACAAAGTGCACAGTCTGCACTATTTAAAGAATATAATATGCCCTATATACACTATGTACAATGAATATGGCGTCTCTGCCAGCGCTGCAGAGTTTGGTGGAGAATCGCCAGTGGGTCTCCAGCGACACCACGTATTTCGCGATCTACGAAGAATACGTAGATCACGTACTTCGCCGCTGAGGAGATGGTGATGGCGTGGTCCTCGAGACCTACTGAAATATTAAATATAGAGTGTTTCATGTTTGGATTATTATTCATATCATTATATTGAGCATTGTATTAGATCCATTTTTCTATCACCTTATTATAGATGCATTTTAATTAAAGAATACAATAGGTTTCTGGAAATGTGTTTCTTTTCTTTTTTATTAATCGTTCTGAAAATAGAGCAATCCATACTTGAATCATTAGATAGTAAAAAGGCATATATTGGATTGATTAAAATATTTATTTGCCAATATTTCAATTGGCTGAACGCCAACCTTTATCGGGGCATTACATTTTTGTATATAATCTTTCTCCATTTTTATTCCTTTGTATATCTCCCACTTTCATGGGTTTCTCCGTCTTGTAACCCCAAGGAGAATCCTCTGTAAGACCTGTGTGTCTTAATAAAGGCTTTTGTGTGTGTGTGTGTATTACATTGTTGTATACACAAACTCAGCGCCGCATAGCGTTATAATATTATGTAATGCCTTTGTAAAGGTTGGCGTTTAGCCAGCCGAAATATTGGCAAATAAATCTTTTATTCAATCTAATATATGCCTTTTTATTATCTCATTTCTATTAATGCAACCTCAAGCTTTCGGGAATTTCTGCACTTCTACAGAAGTACATAAAACTTTTTTTTTTATTTTTTTTTTCCTGTAGAGGGGCAGAGATGCCCTAAAGCTTGAGATTGCGTTAATGAAAATGAAAAGAGACTCATCTCTAGAAACATATTGTATTATTTATTTTCTATCCAGGAGATATAAATCAATTAAGATATAGATGCATTTTCATAAAATTCTCTATAAAACAAATCTATGATTTTTGGTATTCCTACCGTTTAACGGATAATCGAGGAGATTAACTCTTTCTTGGTATCTTAAGTGTATGAAAGTAAAGAGAGAGAGCTTTGTTTAAAAATCCCAAATTTCCACAATACTACCACAGACTGTAGAAGAGGGGGGGGGGGGGGGGGGGAGTAGCGCAAAATAAATTTGAGCGGAACAAAGAAAAAGCTCCAACAATTCCTTTTGATTGTTGCGGAGAACTATGTGAGAAAAGCAATCCGAGAAAAGGTGCAGTTAAAACAAGCCGCCTCCTTTGTGCGAGGGGGGGCTACCGAGACAAATGGAGAATCCAGACACGCCATCCAGACACATAAATTTTTTGCAGGGCCCCAGGGGGAAGGGAAGGGGGAGGGGGGAGAGTAAGACTCCGCCCCCTCAGTGTCTGGAAGTGCCACGGGACGTCTCCTTAATTGCTAGCTCTATGATAGATGAGCCGAGATCCTGGAGCGCTAATGGCCATTTAACGGTCCAGCTGACGTCTACTCTCTCTCTCTCACTTCTGAGGTCCTAGAAGTCCATGAGATGGAAGGACTGCTTGCTATACTCGCCTGTAGGACCGCTATTGGAGACACCACATTTAACGGTCCAGCTGACGTCTACTCACTCTCTCCTAGAAGTCCATGGGATGGAAGGACTGCTTGCTATACTCGCCTGTAGGACGGCTATTGGAGACATCACATTTAACGGTCCAGCTGAAGTCTACTCACTCTCTCCTAGAAGTCCATGACATGGAAGGACTGCTTGCTATACTCGCCTGTAGGACCGCTATTGGAGACATCACATTTAACGGTCCAGCTGACGTCTACTCACTCTCTCTCTCTCTCTCCTAGAAGTCCATGAGATGGAAGGACTGCTTGCTATACTCGCCTGTAGGACCGCTATTGGAGACATCACATTTAACGGTCCAGCTGACGTCCACTCACTCTCTCTCTCTCTCTCCTAGAAGTCCATGAGATGGAAGGACTGCTTGCTATACTCGCCTGTAGGACCTCTATTGGAGACACCACATTTAACGGTCCAGCTGACGTCTACTCACTCTCTCCTAGAAGTCTATGAGATGGAAGGACTGCTTGCTATACTCGCCTGTAGGGCGGCTATTGGAGACACCACATTTAACGGTCCAGCTGACGTCTACTCACTCTCTCCTAGAAGTCTATGAGATGGAAGGACTGCTTGCTATACTCGCCTGTAGGACCGCTATTGGAGACACCACATTTAACGGTCCAACTGACGTCTACTCACTCTCTCCTAGAAGTCCATGGGATGGAAGGACTGCTTGCTATACTCGCCTGTAGGACCGCTATTGGAGACACCACATTTAACGGTCCAGCTGACGTCTACTCACTCTCTCCTAGAAGTCCATGAGATGGAAGGACTGCTTGCTATACTCGCCTGTAGGACCGCTATTGGAGACACCACATTTAACGGTCCAGCTGACGTCTACTCACTCTCTCTCCTAGAAGTCCATGAGATGGAAGGACTGCTTGCTATACTCGCCTGTAGGACCGCTATTGGAGACACCACATTTAACGGTCCAGCTGACGTCTACTCACTCTCTCTCCTAGAAGTCCATGAGATGGAAGGACTGCTTGCTATACTCGCCTGTAGGACCTCTATTGGAGACACCACATTTAACGGTCCAGCTGACGTCTACTCACTCTCTCCTAGAAGTCTATGAGATGGAAGGACTGCTTGCTATACTCGCCTGTAGGACCGCTATTGGAGACACCACATTTAACGGTCCAACTGACGTCTACTCACTCTCTCCTAGAAGTCCATGGGATGGAAGGACTGCTTGCTATACTCGCCTGTAGGACCGCTATTGGAGACACCACATTTAACGGTCCAGCTGACGTCTACTCACTCTCTCCTAGAAGTCCATGAGATGGAAGGACTGCTTGCTATACTCGCCTGTAGGACCGCTATTGGAGACACCACATTTAACGGTCCAGCTGACGTCTACTCACTCTCTCTCCTAGAAGTCCATGAGATGGAAGGACTGCTTGCTATACTCGCCTGTAGGACCGCTATTGGAGACACCACATTTAACGGTCCAGCTGACGTCTACTCACTCTCTCTCCTAGAAGTCCATGAGATGGAAGGACTGCTTGCTATACTCGCCTGTAGGACCGCTATTGGAGACACCACATTTAACGGTCCAGCTGACGTCTACTCACTCTCTCCTAGAAGTCTATGAGATGGAAGGACTGCTTGCTATACTCGCCTGTAGGACCGCTATTGGAGACATCACATTTAACGGTCCAGCTGACGTCTACTCACTCTCTCTCTCTCTCTCCTAGAAGTCCATGAGATGGAAGGACTGCTTGCTATACTCGCCTGTAGGACCGCTATTGGAGACATCACATTTAACGGTCCAGCTGACGTCCACTCACTCTCTCTCTCTCTCTCCTAGAAGTCCATGAGATGGAAGGACTGCTTGCTATACTCGCCTGTAGGACCTCTATTGGAGACACCACATTTAACGGTCCAGCTGACGTCTACTCACTCTCTCCTAGAAGTCTATGAGATGGAAGGACTGCTTGCTATACTCGCCTGTAGGGCGGCTATTGGAGACACCACATTTAACGGTCCAGCTGACGTCTACTCACTCTCTCCTAGAAGTCTATGAGATGGAAGGACTGCTTGCTATACTCGCCTGTAGGACCGCTATTGGAGACACCACATTTAACGGTCCAACTGACGTCTACTCACTCTCTCCTAGAAGTCCATGGGATGGAAGGACTGCTTGCTATACTCGCCTGTAGGACCGCTATTGGAGACACCACATTTAACGGTCCAGCTGACGTCTACTCACTCTCTCCTAGAAGTCCATGAGATGGAAGGACTGCTTGCTATACTCGCCTGTAGGACCGCTATTGGAGACACCACATTTAACGGTCCAGCTGACGTCTACTCACTCTCTCTCCTAGAAGTCCATGAGATGGAAGGACTGCTTGCTATACTCGCCTGTAGGACCGCTATTGGAGACACCACATTTAACGGTCCAGCTGACGTCTACTCACTCTCTCCTAGAAGTCTATGAGATGGAAGGACTGCTTGCTATACTCGCCTGTAGGACCGCTATTGGAGACACCACATTTAACGGTCCAACTGACGTCTACTCACTCTCTCCTAGAAGTCCATGGGATGGAAGGACTGCTTGCTATACTCGCCTGTAGGACCGCTATTGGAGACACCACATTTAACGGTCCAGCTGACGTCTACTCACTCTCTCCTAGAAGTCCATGAGATGGAAGGACTGCTTGCTATACTCGCCTGTAGGACCTCTATTGGAGACACCACATTTAACGGTCCAGCTGACGTCTACTCACTCTCTCCTAGAAGTCTATGAGATGGAAGGACTGCTTGCTATACTCGCCTGTAGGACCGCTATTGGAGACACCACATTTAACGGTCCAGCTGACGTCTACTCACTCTCTCTCCTAGAAGTCCATGAGATGGAAGGACTGCTTGCTATACTCGCCTGTAGGGCGGCTATTGGAGACACCACATTTAACGGTCCAGCTGACGTCTACTCACTCTCTCCTAGAAGTCTATGAGATGGAAGGACTGCTTGCTATACTCGCCTGTAGGACCGCTATTGGAGACACCACATTTAACGGTCCAACTGACGTCTACTCACTCTCTCCTAGAAGTCCATGGGATGGAAGGACTGCTTGCTATACTCGCCTGTAGGACCGCTATTGGAGACACCACATTTAACGGTCCAGCTGACGTCTACTCACTCTCTCCTAGAAGTCCATGAGATGGAAGGACTGCTTGCTATACTCGCCTGTAGGACCGCTATTGGAGACACCACATTTAACGGTCCAGCTGACGTCTACTCACTCTCTCTCCTAGAAGTCCATGAGATGGAAGGACTGCTTGCTATACTCGCCTGTAGGACCGCTATTGGAGACACCACATTTAACGGTCCAGCTGACGTCTACTCACTCTCTCTCCTAGAAGTCCATGAGATGGAAGGACTGCTTGCTATACTCGCCTGTAGGACCGCTATTGGAGACACCACATTTAACGGTCCAGCTGACGTCTACTCTCTCTCCTAGAAGTCCATGAGATGGAAGGACTGCTTGCTATACTCGCCTGTAGGACCGCTATTGGAGACACCACATTTAACGGTCCAGCTGACGTCTACTCTCTCTCTCCCACTTCTGAGGTCCTAGAAGTCCATGGGATGGAAGGACTGCTTGCTATACTCGCCTGTATGACCGCTATTGGAGACACCACATTTAACGGTCCAGCTGACGTCTACTCACTCTCTCCTAGAAGTCCATGGGATGGAAGGACTGCTTGCTATACTCGCCTGTAGGACCGCTATTGGAGACACCACATTTAACGGTCCAGCTGACGTCTACTCACTCTCTCCTAGAAGTCCATGGGATGGAAGGACTGCTTGCTATACTCGCCTGTAGGACCGCTATTGGAGACACCACATTTAACGGTCCAGCTGACGTCTACTCTCTCTCTCTCCTAGAAGTCCATGGGATGGAAGGACTGCTTGCTATACTCGCCTGTAGGACCGCTATTGGAGACACCACATTTAACGGTCCAGCTGACGTCTACTCACTCTCTCCTAGAAGTCCATGGGATGGAAGGACTGCTTGCTATACTCGCCTGTAGGACCGCTATTGGAGACACCACATTTAACGGTCCAGCCGACGTCTACTCTCTCTCTCTCTCTCTCTCTCTCTCCCACTTCTGAGGTCCTAGAAGTCCATGGGATGGAAGGACTGCTTGCTATACTCGCCTGTAGGACCGCTATTGGAGACATCACATTTAACGGTCCAGCTGACGTCTACTCTCTCTCTCTCCTAGAAGTCCATGGGATGGAAGGACTGCTTGCTATACTCGCCTGTAGGACCGCTATTGGAGACACCACATTTAACGGTCCAGCTGACATCTACTCTCTCTCTCTCTCCTAGAAGTCCATGGGATGGAAGGACTGCTTGCTATACTCGCCTGTAGGACCGCTATTGGAGACACCACATTTAACGGTCCAGCTGACGTCTACTCTCTCTCTCTCCTAGAAGTCTATGAGATGGAAGGACTGCTTGCTATACTCGCCTGTAGGACCGCTATTGGAGACACCACATTTAACGGTCCAGCTGACATCTACTCTCTCTCTCTCTCCTAGAAGTCCATGGGATGGAAGGACTGCTTGCTATACTCGCCTGTAGGACCGCTATTGGAGACACCACATTTAACGGTCCAGCTGACGTCTACTCTCTCTCTCTCCTAGAAGTCCATGAGATGGAAGGACTGCTTGCTATACTCGCCTGTAGGACCGCTATTGGAGACACCACATTTAACGGTCCAGCTGACGTCTACTCTCTCTCTCTCCTAGAAGTCCATGAGATGGAAGGACTGCTTGCTATACTCGCCTGTAGGACCGCTATTGGAGACACCACATTTAACGGTCCAGCTGACGTCTACTCTCTCTCCTAGAAGTCCATGAGATGGAAGGACTGCTTGCTATACTCGCCTGTAGGACCGCTATTGGAGACACCACATTTAACGGTCCAGCTGACGTCTACTCACTCTCTCCTAGAAGTCCATGAGATGGAAGGACTGCTTGCTATACTCGCCTGTAGGACCGCTATTGGAGACATCACATTTAACGGTCCACCCGACGTCTACTCTCTCTCTCTCTCTCTCTCCCACTTCTGAGGTCCTAGAAGTCCATGGGATGGAAGGACTGCTTGCTATACTCGCCTGTAGGACCGCTATTGGAGACACCACATTTAACGGTCCAGCTGACGTCTACTCTCTCTCCTAGAAGTCCATGGGATGGAAGGACTGCTTGCTATACTCGCCTGTAGGACCGCGATTGGAAACACCACATTTAACGGTCCAGCTGACGTCTACTCTCTCTCTCTCTCTCTCTCTCCCAATTCTGAGGTCCTAGAAGTCCATGGGATGGAAGGACTGCTTGCTATACTCGCCTGTAGGACCGCTATTGGAGACATTAAAGCGTTTTACAGCCTGTAATTGGTTCTAGAAATATTGTAAAAAGAATAATGCTTTACTACTGTATAAATGAATTCGGTAGATCAGTGCTATACAGTTAGGAATGTTTAAATATATGACCTAAAGTGTCAAAGGATATATAGTGGCCTATTCTTCCTTGATTAACTTCATTTGGAGGCAGTGTAGAACACCATATTCGTATCAGAGACCTGCTAAAGCTAAGAATAAAAAGCTCCTATAGAAATAGCCACTCGGCCGATAGATCAATGCTATTTATTAAAAGACGTTTTGCCCACATGTTAATCTACAGATCTTGAAGGTCAGTAGCTAGAAAGACTTAGTGCATAGTAGGCCTGAGAGACATCATCGCGTGAAATCGGAACAATAACATGCCGAAATTAAGAGAACAAAACGCTCCTAAACATATATCGATTTGTGACCGCTAGATTTATTAATTTGACACGGTACGGTTCGGTTTGTACTGCGATTTCTTATATTTTAGACCTTTAGCGAATACGATAGCCAGGCATTTTACAAAATTCAAGTCATTCGTTCACCGAAGAGATACCGAAATGAAGAATAAAGCTATTCTAGAGCTATTCTCATTTGACGTGGAAGGAAATACTGTTGTCTTTTTTTAGATCTCTATTAGGAGCAACAGTCAAGCATTCCACACCAAGAATAATTAGTGCTACAAAGATATACCAAAATAAAGCATTCCTGGATATATGCATTCAACCCGCCTGGAATTACTGCTTGCCGTTTCTAGTTTGGTAGACACAGTTATTGGGGGCCACAGAGTGAAACATTACATCAGGTGGAAAGGGAATTTTACTTGTCCTGGTATGGAACTAACACCTACCCACATATTCTCATGCCCAGCAATGGCCTTGCAGAAAATTGACATGGACCCAGAACAGCAGCTTTACACACCCAAGATAGAAGACATTGTGACTGCTGTGATAGAAATGAGGCTCTTCATTGGACACGACAACAACAACAGCAGGTAATTTTACATATACGCTAAAATTAAGTACTTATACAGTTAAACCTGTTTATAGCGCCCCCTCTTGGGACTCACCAAAATAGAGTGCTATAGATAGGGGGTGCTATAGACACTTTTAATGTAAAATGTTTTCATTTTAATGTTTAAAATCGGGCGCTATAGAGAGAAAGGCGCTATTTAGAGGGGGCGCTATAGACAGTTTTACTGTATATATGAATGTGACTTTGGATTATTTAAAAATAAGTTTAAACGTTTTACTGAATGCCTGTGTAATTATGCGGATCCTATAGTCTCCATAGTGAGTAGGATTATCTATATATATATATATAATTGAATGTCTGTCTGTCTGTTTGTCTGTCTGTCTGCACTCTATAGAATCAAAAACCATACATCCAATCGCCGTGAAATTTTGGGATATTATTCTATATACAGTTACGAGCGTCATTCCTCATCTCCTAATCAACAATCAGTCATCAATTTTCATCTCTGTCACCGTTTGCTTTTTTTTGGAATGGCGTCCTCCTATTGGTTGCCTACTGTCACGCCACCTTTGCCCCCCCTCCCCCATCATGCCCCCCACTCCCTTTTCGTTTATGTAATTATTGTGTTGGAGCGGGTCGCTCCTTAAATAAATGCATATATTAGTTAATAACCAAATGGAATCCTCTCTTTCTTTTTCCCTGTAAGAGACGCCTACGGAAGCCAACAGTACATAGACAGATAAAGCACATAGGCTATAGTTATTAACTAAAATATGCATTTATTTAAGGCGCCAATTTATAATTGTAACAAATAGTATTTGAATCAAAACATTCAATCGGGTAAAACACGGGCGTTGCCCGGGTCATTCGGCTAGTTAGGTATATCCCTGGGAAGGTTTTTGAAAAAATAATTTCTTGAATATCTTGAATATCTTTAGAGTTATTTGCAGATTTGTAGATTTAACTAAATGATGATGATTATTTATCAAAAGTAAATGGTTTTGTTTACAAACAATATGTGTATTCAATATGGTGGTCAATAGTCAAATAATCTGTTTTTTTAAATTTAATAATAGAATTTTTTTAATTATATAAAAATTAATTTAGTAAACAAAATATTGATTTTTGAAAATTTCTATTTTATTAGTAGTATAAAAAATTTAAATATATATATATATATATTTTTTGTAATTTTTAGTAAACAAAAAATATTAGAAAAATATATCTATATATATATATATATATATATATATATAATTGAATGTCTGTCTGTCTGTTTGTCTGTCTGTACTCTATAGAATCAAAAACCATACATCCAATCGCCGTGAAATTTTGGGATATTATTGGGTATATCCCTGGGAAGGTTTTTGAAAAATAATTTCTTGAATATCTTGAATATCTTTAGAGTTATTTGCAGATTTGTAGATTTAACTAAATGATGATGATTATTTATCAAAAGTAAGATTTTCTACCTATTAATTGCGTACAAGTCAAAGTTAGTTTTATCATTTATCTACAACATATATATTGGGAGAACATATAAAATGATGATTTTGTAATGTAGAAAATTAGAAAAGACAAAATTCAGGATGACACGGCAATTTATTTGAGACAAGAATAATGATAATTAATATTGATTTTATTCAACTTATCGAGTATTTTTCAAGGGACCGGGAAAGAATGTTCACTTTATCGAGAGATTTAAATTTACGAGTTTCAAATTATCAAAATATATCTATTATTTTTTACATATGTTATATTTAAATGACATTTATGTAGGGATAATTTTATTGTTAATTTTCATTTTGATGTATTGTATACATTTGATCATTAATAAATTATTATTTAGGTATTAAAACTGCCTTTTTGTTCAAAGACAGCAACGTTTGAACGGGTACAGCTAGGTGGAGCAGATAATCAAACATAAAGTTATCTTGCCAAGTATAGATTCAGTAGGGATTGGATGTTTTCTAGAATTGTTTTAACAAATGTTCGTTAGGTAAACTTTCACTAGGGTAAAACCCGGGCGAAGCCGGGTACATCCGCTAGTTAAGAAATAAAACTATAAGGCACGAATTTTTATTTAACAAATTCTCTCCTTGCTACTGTCGAGTTTCTACCTATTGGTTACCACAAATCTCAGACACCATAAAAAGATAAGGTTTTATTTTTGACATATTCAACTCTCTTTACATCAGCACCCCCAACACCATATATCTATACTTTTATATTTACATATTAATTCTTTTATCTCATGCAATGTATACATATTTACTGCATTTTCCTTTTTTTAAAAAAGATAACAAATCAGCATATGGAATCACTAAAATTGTAATAATGAGAGAGGGATTGGCTCTTCCTATTCTCATCGCAGAAAGGACAGCAGAGAATTTGCCTTTTTTTTTTTTTTTTTGTTATTTGTAAAATAAACCTTTGTGATATATATATACACTCATAGACAAAAGATTAAGGAAATGAGGGATGTCTTTCATGTCGACGGTTGTCTGTTTTTTTTTTTTTTTTTCAAGGAGACGGAGACAATTTTGTTCACACTTGGTTATCTCGTGTATCGTCAATAAAGGTCACTGTGATATCTTTCAGAGTTATTGTCTGTACCCCGATATATACATGCTAAAAGGTACAACTTCTTTAAGATTACAAAAGTCATCAACTGATACAGAGATAAAAAAAAAAAGAAGATTATATGTGAGAGAATTGGAATAGAAAAAAATTAAAAGACGTTTATTATTATATGGACTAACTTTTTATATTTTTATGTGAAAAAATGATGCTTATATTTTAAATTCCTGATTTTTAGGGAAAATAAGGTATATATAGAATTGTGAGATATAAAATTATTTCAAAATTAGACTATATAACCGCACTGAACTGAACTGTTTATAATTGATTCTTTATATTTATTCAATTACGTAAATTTATTTTAAGATATTTTTGTACCATATTATATTTGAAGTTAGGATCAGACATGACGTGGCCACGCGGTGCTATTGAAACGAGGGCGATAGGGGCGTGGTAATTTTATTTTCTTTTATTTTATTTTAAATACGATATATAACCTCTCCTTGTTTGTACACTATAATTAGCTGAAGAAGGGCTTGCCCGAAAGCTTTTAATCGCGTTAATAATAAAAAAAGAGTTGCGGCGATATATGATTCCTTCTTTCTAATTTGTCGAAATCCGCAAAACGTTTACCATGAATAACCGCACGCGTACACATACAAACCGTCCTAGTGTTAATATAAAAAACGCCAAAATGAGTTTTACATCTTATAGAGAGTATCAATATATATACATTTCAGTGAAAGGTTAAAAAAAAAGTTTCACAAATATATAAAAGTTTAAAAACACAACATAAAGAGTTTTTCATTGTTGTTGTTGTTGTTGTTGTCGTGTCCAATGAAGAGCCTCAGATGTCTCCATACATCTCCATCACAGCAGCAGCAATATCCACTATCTTGGGTATGTAAAGCTGCTTCTCTGAAGTTTTCCATTAAAAAGAGTTTATAGAATTATATTTAATTGAAAGGTTATTACAATTATTTTATTTCCATAGCGCTATATCCCGCAAGGGATACTTGCGCCAAACAAGGAGAAAACTTTATTTACATAAGTTAGTTACATTATTCAACACATGAAAACATTAGAGATCCAGATTTTGTAGAAAGTTTAGAATGTATTTACAAAATGAATTGAACTTTAAATATGATTTTTTTATCGGAAATCAATTCGTTAAGTTCACAAACAACTAGTTCATTCTTCATTCTATAATCTTGAAATGCTGGGCAATCAATCAGTAGACGTCTTGAGGTTTGTTACTCAATACCACAAAAGCAAATTGAATCCTCCACTGCCTTTATTATATTTTTAAAAACTTTTGAAATTTCCGTGGTTTGTAACAAATTGAGTATTATATAAAGGTCCTTAAGCTTTTCAGGCTGTTGGTCCTCAGTAGCATGGTACAAGCTTGCTCCATGTATTTGACTAATTAAAACGGTGTTTACCTTACAACTCTGAACACTCGGATTTTCCTGGAAAATCTCTTAAAGATTTCTTGAAAAAAGCCATGGTCCACCTGTGCTGTGTGAGCAGAAGAGCTTAAATTGACTTGTTCCATTATATGTATGTTCCATATGTAAATACCTGTTTTCTTTCCTTTTTTCGCTCTCCACTTCTCCCATTCATATTTCAAAAAAAAAATTCTTATTTTCCATAGGATTATTTAAATAATAATCTGTATATATTTACCACGTGTATATAATCTTTCTCCATTTTTACCCCATTGTATATTTCCCACTTTCATAGGTTTCTCCGTCTTGTAACCCCAAGGAGAATCCTCTGTAAGACCTGTGTGTCTTAATAAAGGTTTTTGTGTGTGTGTATTTGACTAATTCAGAAATAATAAAAGATTGGTTGATATTTATTCTGACAAATTGCGTAAGCCATCAGAAATTTTTTTGTTGTACGATCAGGGAAGATACCTTTTTTAAAATTAATATTAAGTTCTGTCTTTATATTATTAAGGAGTAAAATAATTGCCAATTATGACATGTTTAAAATGAATTAAAAAAATATTCAACCGCAAATGCGTTTCGGAGCATTGATCTTTTATCAGTATTGAGGTATAGCTGCATCTTTAATTTACCATCGAGCATGGTATTGAAGCTTATTGATGATACAGTTATCAGCGTCATAATCAATTCTTTCTTAATCAATTCTGTCACCGTTTGCTTTGTGAATGGAATAAATATCCAAATATGGCCATTTCTCATAACCATCGGTGGTTCAGTGGTAGAATGCTCGCCTGCCACGTGGGCGGCCCGGGTTCGATTCCCGGCCGATGCATTTTTTTTTTTTTTACAATTTTTAAAACTCATTTATATATTATACAAGAATGACTCTGTGGGTCCTGACCGCTGCCTAGTCGCACGGTCGGGCTGTCCAGTCCATATTATACAAGAATGACACCCACGGCGCCAATTTATAATTGTAACGAATAGTATTTGAATAGAAGCATTTAATCGGGTAAAACCCGGGCGTTGCCCGGGTGATTCGGCTAGTTGATGATAAAAACGAAAGGTTGATTTATTCTATAAGCATCGTGTTGTGTGTGTAAATAATCTAATATATAATATATGAAAATTCGAAACTATTATAAACGTGTATGATTCTTAAAAAAAAAAAAACAATTTCTACTGCACTTCAGTTCACCAGCGAGACCTCTCCCATTAATTTTTCAATGCAGTAAGGGCAGTAGAAATTGTTTAATTTTTAAAAAAAGATTCATACGCGTCAATAATAGATTCTAATTTTCATAACAGATGGCGCGCTAATTTATTATAATATATAGTTATATTTAAACGTTAAGAAATCAAGAGAAAGGAAAAGAGGCTACGAAACAAAGCGGCTAATGATATGCAAAAGGAATGGTTAAAATTTGCATGTGATTGCTGGCGATGTGCGTGCTAGGATTTAGCAGCAGAGATTGTGTGTGAAGTTAAACGTCAATATACAATTTCTACTGGCTTAATCATTCGAGAAAGAGATTTATAAGGCGATTAAATGCGAGAATTTCTGAGCGCCTTGTAGGTGAAAATAAAGGGGCGCGACTAAATATGCATACTCTCTCTCTCTACATATATACATATATCTCACTTAATATTCCCAGATTATGGAGAAATGGAAGGGATAACAGACACAAATTAAAATGGCTTTAAATAGCGTACACGGTGTTTATTAATTCCATTTCTATTTCAAATCCTCCTCCGTACTGAGATGTTAAAATTATGTACACAAACACATACTTAGAATTAAATATCTATCTTGCATATTGTCTTCTCTCTATATTACATTCCCCTATCTATCTTTGAACACGTTTATTCGTACTCTTGGAATTGTCTCTTGTTCCCCTTTTTGTAGGATTTACGAACGTTAGAAAAATATGGTAGACAAGACAAGGTTCTTTTCTTGCACTTCTGTAATGTTTGGTAGAGGGTCACCTCTACTCAACCATTGGCCATGTATACACTCATGGACAAAACTTAAAGAAGTTGTACCTTTTAGAATGTATATCGGGACATTTCAACCATGATTCGAGGGTTTCTGATCAGCAATGGGCTTTCTTTCTGAGACTCGTGCTGTTCGTACCTTGTGTGACCGGCTAAATAGCAATAACTCTATATTGCATATTTAAACGCAATAACTCTTAAAGATATTACAGTGATCTTTATTGAAGACACACGAGATAACCAAGTGGAAACAGCCTCTGTCTCCTTCAATATAATTAGATAACCGGCGATATCAAAGACTTTCCAACCTCCCTAAGTTTTATCCATGAGTGTAAATATTCTAAATGACTAGATGACTTGTAAGTTATGCTTGAACGTAACTCCTGTAAAATGAGGTATAGAAAAAAACTATTTTTTTTAATGTTTTCAATTATTCTTCACCAATGCGTTTTTCCAATATACACGTTCTAATATTGATCGCGGGAATGGTATTGATTATATCACAGGATTTTGACAAATCACAGAAAAAAAAAGCATAAGAGACTGCGCAAATCTTTTTATTTTAATTGATTAAAGGAAGCTTTCGGTTAAGCCCTTCTTCATCTAACTTCTGGTATAGTTAGCTGAAGAAAGGCCTACCCGAAAGCTTCCTTTAATCAAGTAAAAAAGAAATTGCGTATTGGTGAAACCTCTGAGAGGGTTCATCACTAATGAGACAAGCCCCTCTCATTCAATAAATGTTATCATTGCGCGCAGTAAGGTCTGTAGAGATTATATTTGATATGTTACAAGAAACTCATTGCCAAAAAAAAATGTATTCCAAATTTTATCGATTGATGCCAATTGAATTTATGAATATAAAGAGTTGAAACATCTAATGCTTTTTTTTTTGTAGAAATAGTATATTCATGTGTAGAGAAAAATGCAATTTTAAAAAATTATATTAAAAAACTCTTTTTAGCCCACAATTCAGCCAATAGAGGAGAAGAATAAAGGTAATTTTTCACTAGAAGTTGTTTCCAGTACTTCTATCAGACAGAGATCCAGGGGAAGCTAAGAAACAGACAAGTTCCAGAGTTATTTCTATATTAGAAAATCCTTATCACATGTCTCAACCACGAGATGTAAAATAAAACCAAGAATAATAATAAACGCTAAATAAGAGTCAGAAAATGTTATTTATATTTTAGAAGCTCTTTTGTTCGAACAGGCAACAACCAAGAGAAATCCAGAAAACATATTAGGATCAGGAAATAAATCATTTCTACATTAAATTCTGTCTTCAGTGCACGCCACAATCAGAAAGAGCCTGGGGGAGTCCAGAAAACAAGTAATTTGACATCAAGTTCTGTCTTCAGTGCACGCCACAATCAGAAAAGCCTGGGGGAGTCCAGAAAACAAGTAATTTGACATCAAATTCTGTCTTCAGTGCACGCCACAATCAGAAGAGCCTGGGGGAGTCCAGAAAACAAGTAATTTGACATCAAGTTCTGTCTTCAGTGCACGCCACAATCAGAAAAGCCTGGGGGAGTCCAGAAAACAAGTAATTTGACATCAAGTTCTGTCTTCAGTGCACGCCACAACCAGAAAAGCCTGGGGAAGTCCAGAAAACAAGTAATTTGACATCAAATTCTGTCTTCAGTGCACGCCACAATCAGAAAAGCCTGGGGGAGTCCAGAAAATAAGTAATTTGACATCAAGTTCTGTCTTCAGTGCACGCCACAATCAGAAAAGCCTGGGGGAGTCCAGAAAATAAGTAATTTGACATCAAGTTCTGTCTTCAGTGCACGCCACAATCAGAAGAGCCTGGGGGAGTCCAGAAAACAAGTAATTTGACATCAAGTTTTGTCTTCAGTGCACGCCACAATCAGAAGAGCCTGGGGGAGTCCAGAAAACAGGTAATTTGACATCAAGTTCTGTCTTCAGTGCACGCCACAATCAGAAGAGCCTGGGGGAGTCCAGAAAACAGGTAATTTGACATCAAGTTTTGTCTTCAGTGCACGCCACAATCAGAAGAGCCTGGGGGAGTCCAGAAAACAAGTAATTTGACATCAAGTTTTGTCTTCAGTGCACGCCACAATCAGAAGAGCCTGGGGGAGTCCAGAAAACAAGTAATTTGACATCAAATTCTGTCTTCAGTGCATGAAATAACCAGGAGAAGTACAAAAAGCAAGTAATTATCCCATTATATTCTGTCTCTTCAGTGTACGCCATACCCAGGAGAGCCAAGGAGGGGAGTCCAGAAAACAACTAATTTTCTCATTAGATTCTGTCTTCAGTACAAGACATAACCAGGATAAGTTCAGAAAAACAAGTAATTTCTGCTTTATAAACTGTCTTCAGTTCATATTATGACCAGAAGAGTTTGGGGGATTCGAGAAAACAAGTGATTTCTACAATATAAACTGTCTTCAGTGCATACTATGAGCAGGAGAGCCATGAGGAGTCCCGAAACAAGTAATTTCTACATTAGATTCTGTCTTTAGTGCACACCATGACCAGGAGAGCCAGCTAAGTCAGCCTGCTACTGAGTACTCCTTCCAGTCTTAATGACAAAGACAGATTCATTCTACTTCATCCAGTCATAATGGGTTTCAAATCTATTATGAATGAGTGAAGATAAGAAAGAAGGAGAGCAAAGGGGATTCCAGCAAACAAGTAATTTCTATATTAGATTATGTATCTTCAGTGCATGACATAACCAGGAATGTTAGGAGGAGTCCAGAGAAAACAAGTAATTTATACATTATATTCTGTCTTCAGTGCATACCCCACGATGAGCAGAGCCAGGAGGAGTCCAGAAACAACAATGGCGGGCCAAGGAAGGATCAGGGGATCCAATCAGGGCAATACACGGTCCGTTAGCTCAGTCCGCGGTTGTTACCACTTCCGTCCGGATGGCTAGGCAAGGTGCCTCTTGAGACCGACCATCGCTCCAGAAAGATTGGGGCTTGATTAGATGCCTAGCATCGATCGGTCCGCCCAGAGCGTTTCTTGAATTTCCAATTACCCTCATCTCCATAATCCATTAATTGGCTCCGACAAAACCGGGGAAGGATAAGATGAGAGACCCCCCCCCCCCCCCCGCACACTTCCTTGTGATTAATTCTAATGGCATTTTTGGACTTAGTCCAGGAGACTTTATTAGGGCCCTTGTGCTTTCATTAGGACTTTGACTTTTAAATGGGATCCTTGATGATCTTGGATTTCTATAGAGAGAAGCCTCCTCCTCCCTCCATGAATAAATTTGCCGATGGGATCTCATCTTTGACAATTCCCCGGATCTATTCGCCTGGATTAAAGTCCCCGAGTTCATTAGACTTATTGTTTGGTCTTTACCTGAGCGCGCTGTCGAATACATTTAATGCTGCAACATTATCCCGTCGTCGACCATTTCTCTGACCAATATTTCTTGAAGGTTTCAACCTTAAATATGTAAACTTTCTCCAATTTAAAAATATATATATATACATTAATACAGTAGAACCTCCCTGTAAAGGACACCTAATTGCAGAGCCAAAGTGTCCTTTAGGGAGAGGTGTTCTCTTACCGGAAAGTTGCTAAATTATAAAGAATGGTAATTTTGCAAATGAAAACTGTCCTTTGTGGAGAGGTGTCCGCTAGCCTGGTGTCCGATGAAGGAAGGTTCTACTGTATATATACATATATATATATGTACAAAAGGATAGACTGCTATCTGAATGTAATATTTTCTGATATATATATAAAGAGGCACCTCTCCCTTTTAATTTGCATTAAAACAATGCATATATCTTTAAAAGTTTATGTCCATTGTTTTTTTTTAAATACCATTTCTAAAATCCCTTCCTTTAGTGTAGCATATATAAGCAGAATCGTTCAATACAGTATTAGAGTTTTAAAAAATATAGTCACCAAAGGTAGACTTGATGGACGCTAACAACAACAACAACACACTTGACTGATTCAGAACACGACGATCAGATCGCTATACTACAAATATATTCTAAGAGTCTATTATCAATATAATTCTTGAATACTATCCCGAAAATAATAGGTTTTTAAAAAAATACAAAAAATGATTTTAAAACATTTTTGGTATGCGTAAAATAAAAGGACATTCCGAGATTGGAATCCCCGGTCGTTGTTTTAGCATCTCGATGAGCGGTATGCTTGCCTTACTTACTACGTCATTTAATCCTTATTGGCTGATTAAGATCATGTGATAATAGAGAACCAATCAGCTGGTGAGTAATTCGGATACCATATATACCATAATTATAGTGTTAGCCTCAAAATATAAATACAACTTAACGCTCCAGCTTGACCATCATGTAATCACAAACAAATCAATAAAGTTTTATTGAGAGTCCGCCGCACCTAAGATAGAGCGAAGTCCAATTCATGATCATTTCCTCCCAGAGAAATTTCCAAACAGTTTTACCACCGCCACTGGACACCGATAAACGGGTCGGACAACGGAAGAACCTCTTTCCCACTCTTACAGAAATCTCTACCTCTCGTGCATATCACACCCTACTGGAACCTTGTTGCGTCTCGGTACTGGCCTCTCTCAGGTGACATCCAACCTGCCTCGTCCTTTGTGTTTCTCATTGACGCCTGACCACGCGTCCCCATGACTGTTAGTACTTGTGGTATGACATATATATATTACATAACATTCAATTTTGTAAACTTTATTTTTTAAAGTTTTAAATATGTGAAGTGTTGTTAACAAAATATTTATTTTTGTCTTCTTATCTCCTTTATTGCTGTTTTTTATTTTATAAGTGAAGTGCTTTTGTTGTTTTCATATATTATTTTTTTTATTGAATTTCTACTAAATTAGTATGTACATAATTGACTTCCAATAAAATAATAATAAAATGAATATAAAAACACACCTAAATAATATTTTAAAGGAAATTATGTACAGTTGAAAATTATTTCTCTTTTATTATTATTTTCTTTGTAACGTCTCAGTATATATTAAAGGGAGGGGTTCCCCTCTAGGCACATATATAAACACGAACCGTTTCTTATATTTCGCTCTCTCTCTCTCAATATATAGAGGTTTTTTTCCTATGAGTTAATCATCTGTATAATTCAGTGAGAAACCACTTCGGGGAGATATTTGGAATTTCTCTGCTTGACGACCTTCCTATATATAGGGCGGTGTTTCGATTGTATTTCCACTATTGGGAAAAACTAGACCCCTTAATTGAATGAAAATTCTTTATTTATTACAAGACCTTATCGGTGTATAATATCCACTATCGTCAAATTTGGTAAAAAATTAACTAAACGTTTCACCAAGCAATTTTCACTCATGGACAAAACTTAAGGAATATGTACCTTTCAGAATGTATATCGGGATTAAAACACTGTGAAAGATATTTGATACACAGTGATCTTTATTGAAGAGACACGAGATAACCAAGATAACCAAGTTTGAACAAAATTGCCTCAGTATACTTAAAAAAAAAAAAAACTATCGACATTAAAGACTTTCCACTTTCTTCAGTTTTGCTCATGAGTTCATTTGCAAAGAAGAAAAATTGAAAAATGGGGCGGGAGAGGAGGGGGGGGGAGGCGTCTGTTTGAATAATAAATTAATATAAAAATCTGATAAAAGACACAACTGAACGTTATTTATACCAGTATGTATTAAATAAGGAGTTTAAATAGGAGTTCATTTATCCCTAGTGATAAGTAAAAGACCGACAGACAGAGTGAAGAACGTTGGCTGGGGAGAGGTGTCAACCAGTTGCTCGACGACGGTTAGCCGAGGAGCTGCTGAGTCAGCGGCGGATTGATTGTCGCAGGGGGCCAACCCACTGACCAGGGTCGTCGACCTCCGTGACTAACAGCCAGCCAGGATGGGCGGTGGCACCCTCCCAATCGATAACCCGGAAGTTCCAGGTGCCCACCAACACCTGGTCAGCAATTACTGGCCGACCATCCTTTCTTCACCCCCACCTGGCCGGCCGCGAGATACATCAACGTCCACTTTGGTCAAGGTCTTAACTCTTTGGCCACGCTTCACCATATTGCCTCTTTTTTTGTGTGTGGGGGGTAGGCCAGTTAACCTCGACTCTGTTCCAGTAGTTGTATTGTACTGGTCAACACATGTATCGCAGGGGTCATGCTAATCTCGACTCTGTTCCTATTGCAGTATCTGTATTGTATTTTCCAACACATGTATCGAAGGTGCCGTGCTCTGTTCCTATTGCAGTAGCTGTATTGTACTGGCCAACACATGTATCGCAGGGGCCATGCGAATCTCGGCTCTGTTCCTATTGCAGTAGTTGTATTGTACTGGCCAACACATGTATCGCAGGGGCCATGCGAATCTCGGCTCTGTTCCTATTGCAATAGCTGTATTGTATTTGCCATCACATGTATCACAGGGGCCATGATAATCTCGGTTCTGTTATTATTGGAGTCGCTGTATTATATTGACCAACACATGTATCGCAGGGACCATGCTAATCTCGGTTTTGTTTCTATTGTACTGCCCAACATATGTATCGCAGGGGCCATGCTAATTTCGGCTGTGTTCCTATTGCAGTATCTGTATTGTACTGGCCAACACATGTATCGCAGGGGCCATGCGAATCTCGGCTCTGTTCCTATTGCAGTAGTTGTATTGTACTGGCCAGCACATGTATCGCAGGGGCCATGCGAATCTCGGCTCTGTTCCTATTGCGGTAGTTGTATTGTACTGGCCAAAAATGTATCGCAGGGGCCATGATAATATCGGTTCTGTTCTTATTGAAGTCGCTGTATTATATTGGCCAACACATGTATAGCAGGGACCATGCTAATCTCGGCTTTTTTTCTATTGTACTGCCCAATATATGTATCGCAGGGGCCATGCTAATATCGGCTCTGTTCCTATTGCAGTATCTGTATTGTACTGGCCAACACATGTATCGCAGGGGTCATGCGAATCTCGGCTCTGTTCCTATTGCAGTATCTGTATTGTACTGGCCAACACATGTATCGCAGGGGCCATGCGAATCTCGGCTCTGTTCATATTGCAGTATCTGTATTGTACTGGCCAAAACATGTATCGCAGGGGCCATGCGAATCTCGGCTCTGTTATTATTGCAGTATCTGTATTGTACTGGCCAACACATGTATCGCAGGGGCGAGGCGAATCTCGGCTGTGTTCCTATTGCAGTATCTGTATTGTGCTGACCAACACATGTATCGCAGGGGCCATGCGAATCTCGGCTCTGTTCCTATTGCAGTATCTGTATTGTACTGGCCAACACATGTATCGCAGGGGCGAGGCGTATATCGGCTCTGTTGATTTTGCAGTAGTTGTATTGTACAGACGAGCAAACATCGCAGTAGCCAGGCCAATCTCGGTAGGGCTCCAATTGCAGTAGTTGCACTGTCGAACAAGTATCGAATGGACCGATGAATAGTGAGATACCTAGACCGAAGTCTGTAGACCAATCGCAGGGGCCATGCTTGTCTCTATAGTGTTCCTTTTGCGGTATTTGTACCTCCCAGCAAATGCCGCAAGTACCATGCTAATCTTCACTGTATCTGAGAGATATGAGGAGTTGCACTGACGAACAAGCTCCTACAAGATAGCCAATATTGGGCGTCAACAGCTGGCCATACCTAGATCTATTTATCTTTTCACCAATTAGCGTTGTGAATATCGAAAATTCCTACCAAGCACATAACAAGAACTATCCCATAATACTCTACATAACACCAACCATGGCAATCACGCTGAGTAGTTGATTGTTACCTATAATTGGGATTGACGCTTTCATTTTACCAAGGACCCATTTGGTCATCCGAACTATCGGTAGTGAAGTATAGCCTCCTATACAGGAATCGGATTTCTGCATCCACCACCACCCCCCTCCACCTCCATCTCCATGGTGGCTATTATAAGCAAGGTAACCGTAGTAGCTCTAATTGTTAAGCACCATACCAACCCGCCACTCTAATAATACGGGCAGTCATAGCATCATATAATATACTGCTTAGCTAGGACAGAAAAAGCATCGCTGAAATAAATTACACCTCAGAATTAATAGAAATGTAAGCCTGCCGAATAGCGTGATCCTCGTTTCCTCATATTTTGAATTGAAAAATAATAATTACAATCCTATAAACTCTTTTTTATGAACAAATAGTACAAAAATAGAATTGCACTGGGATCAAGTGGATAAATTAAGCTGAAATTATCCCCTGATCGTGCAACTAAAAGTTGATGATGGCTTGCGCCACATATCGGAATTAAATATCCGGTATCCGATATGTGGCGCAAGCCATCAGCAACTTTTAGTTTGCACGATCATGGGATGCTTTCAGCTTAATTTATCCACTTGATCTCAGTACAATTTTATCCTTGTGCTGTTTTTTAAAATATAGTTTTACGTTCTCATCCATATTTGTGGCCTTAGAAAATACCCGTTCTTTGATTTTTAAGGAAGCCTCAAGGACAAGCTTTTTGTTGTTGTCGTTGATATACAGCCTTCATCACGCTGACGAGGACCAACAACCTGAAACGAGTAAGTGGTTGGCTTTTCTTAATTAAGCATGAAAGAGTATATGGCCAATATAAAATCCAGAATGATTTAAAAAAAATAAACGATTATTTGATATTTATTCCGATAGATGGAGCAAACCATCAGCAACTTTTAGTTGCACGATATATATCAGGATATTTTTCTTGTTTATATATATTTCACATGTTTTTTTATTGTATATTCCTCTATTAATATATTTATATTCTTGTTAAAACACTATTAATCTATATATATATACTCGTATATAATAATAAATAGTTATTTAATTTTATAGTCCAGTTTTGTATTAAAATTATCTTCACTATTATGATCATTTAAATACAAATTATAAAATTTGTAAAATGTTATTAATTTGTAGATAGAGAGAGAAAAAAAAAAATCCATTACTTCTTTTACATCCTCAAGTTAATTATATATTTATAATTAATAACAATAAAAAAAATTAACAAAGTAACGTCTATTACATCGGCTTTTACACGTCATTCAGACATACTCTAATCCTATATATAGAATAATCGAAGAGATAATATATATAATAGTTAGAAAAAAGAGAGAAAGACAGAACCATGCACTTTTAATCAAACTAATAATAAGGGAAAAAAAAAAGAGTTTTATAAAGAAGGTAGATAAAATTGTTAGTATATATATATATTTTTTTTTATGATTTTATGTTTTATCCTTTTTTTTTTTTTTTAAAGATTTTTAAAGGTTTTTTTATTTTATAATATGATTATAAATAGTTGTATTTAGTAATATATCTATAGTATGAATTAACATTTGTTATAAGTTTGGATATTATGTTTTGAAACCCTAATGGTAGACCAGACATACACAAAAAACTTTAAATTGAAATAAATTGGAAAAAGAGATCTGCTGAAACGGGGATCATCAGATAAAATTTCAGCGACATTTCAACCCCTCCTTTATTATGTCATAGATCTCTTTTAAACCGTATTTTATGTGTTAATATTAAGTTGTTTCAGTGAAATATTTAAATGAACATATAACAGATACCAGTGTTAACAAATTCAAACTGTAAACCTACCTTGACCGCTGCGTCTTCCATTGTGTATATCTATTTCTGGCTTGCACATGTCGCGGGAGGGGAATGTCCCCCCACATTTCAAATTTAGACCATTTCTTCAGAATTTTTTTGAACAACAAGAAAATTAAAGAAGATAGGAAAAATAGTTAAAGGAAGAAAGCTAAGTTTTATAATCTTTACAGATAGTTATATCAAAATAACTGATTTAACACTTAATCATCTTTTAATATTCCTTTAAAAAGGCAAATTATAAGAGTTTAATAAAGCTATTAATTGTGCAAGTTCATCTTTATTTAACTTCCATTTTCCTCCCCAGAAATTGGAGATTAAACAAAAATGAAATATATACTTTAAAACTTTAAAAATCTTGTGAAAAAATCTTTTAATCAGTTATTTAATAAAAGTTTAATTAACTGTTAAAGATTATAAATTTGTTTTAGTTAATATTAAGAGAAATTATAGAAACATAATATACAAATTAAATTATATTAGATATTCTAATATAAATAAATCTTCATACAAATTTTAATTATCTTTCATTGTTTGATTATTAAAAATTAAATTATAAAAGTAATTCTAGAAAAAAAAAATAATTTCAGAACTTTTGTTTTTTTCAGTGTTTTTGTTAGTTTAAAGATGTTTTTTTTATTAGTTATTCTTAAAAATATAACAGATAACAAACAGTAATATCTATATATTTATAGATTAATTATTCAATTTATTACAAATTTTATCACCACAAAAACAATTAAGTAAAATATATTTAAAAAATTCATAAGAATAACAAACTAAAAAAACTAAAAAAAACTACAAACATATTAGTGTTAGCACCTCTTTTATGTTAATTTAAACTCGCTAAGAATTGCCTAAGAAAAAATTGTCAAACTTGTCCCTCTCTTAAGAACCATGACACTTTTCAAACAACTAGTTGTAAATTAGTGAATACTATTTATAAATTAACATGCCAAATTTGTCAACTATCATATATAGGACAAACTTGTAACCCATTAAATATACGAATAAACCTACATAGAAACCACGCTAAAAAATCAATTGGTAATATATATATGAAAGAACACAATCAATTACATACTTTTAACAACTTTAAGATAGAAATACTAGACATATGTCAAAACAAAAAACAACGACTATTATTAGAAAACAACTACATTTATAAACACAACACATTATTCCCTTATGGACTTAACGACGAATTAAACTACACATACAAACCACAAACAGAAGAAATTTCAACTTATGAAATCAGTTGCAAATATAAAAATGAATTTAAAACTAAACCTAATAAAACTAGAGGTAAAACTACAAATAAATTAGGTTACATTGAATTTGAAGAATTACTGGATCCAAAACAAATGTACACTAACAACTTCGTCGATAAATTTATTAAAACATTATTTAAACTAAATAATAATAAATTTATCAAACTCATAGAATATATTAAAATTCATAATCTGACTAACAGATTAATAGATATCACACACGACATCTTTAAATACAGAAAAATTAAACAAAATACTAATAACATTAATATTATCATTAAATTTAATAACAATTTATTTAATCATATTAAATTTAATGATATTTTTAATAACCAAATCATCAATAATCTTTTCCCTATAAAAAATTTAAATTTTAAAACAATCTGGAGATACAATAAAAATATAGGTAATTTAGTTTGCAATTATAACCAATTTATTAATAATTTGGCAAATTTTAAAAAAATTAAATGTAATTGCAACAACTATATTGATAAATATAAGTACTCAGGTCATATATTAACTAGCAACTTTTCTTTTTTAAATCCAGAATATCAAGAAATTTTAAATAAAGGGTATAAATATATACCTCAAATTAAACACAATTATAATAATACAATTAAATCTATATTAAAAGATATAGATATTTTCATAAATAAAACTAGTATAAAATACAGTATTCCAGAATTTACTTTTCTGGAATGGAAACATAATATTAAAAAAGAAATTTTAAATTATTATAATAATACACTTAAATACACAAAACCCAATTCAGACATTCCTTCTTTCAAAGAAAATATAATTAATTTACAGAAGGACTATATTATCACTCCTATAGATAAATGTCCCAATAATTTATCTTTAATTTGTAAAAATCTATACCACGATATACTAAAAAAGGAAATTGATAATAATCATAAATACACTTTTGCTAGAACTACAGGCACAAAAATCAAAAAAGACATCAAAAATGTTGAAAATTCACTAAAAATTTATAATAACCACAAAAATCCAAACATACCAAAGTTCTATATAATTCCTAAACTACACAAAAAACCTATTTCTTTCAGAACAATCACATCTGGTATAAATTCAGTCATAAAAAATATTGATATACAATTAGCCTCAACACTACAATTTATTATAAATAAATTAACTAATAAATATAATTATAAATTTATCGACTCAAATAAAAAAATCATTAATTATTTAATGAACAATTGGACAAATATTGAAACAGTACACACATTTGACTTTGAGGACCTATATTCTAAAATAAATTTAAGAGATCTAAATAATAAAATAACCAATTTATTTAATGAATTAATTAATGACAAAACTTTCTACATTAAAATTATTCATAACAAATATAAAACATTTAAATTAGATCTTAAAACAGCAAAAACTCTACTGTAAACATTTTTAAATTTTAACTATATAGAATTTAAAAATAAAATATATATTCAATCAGAAGGCGTTCCCATGGGTACTTCTTCTAGTCCGTTACTAGCAAATTTAATATTGTTCTGGTACGAAAGAGAATACTTTCTACAAAATAATATTAATTGGCAAATATTCCGATATGTAGATGACATAATAATATTTAATAATCCACTGTTTAAAAAATTAATACCTGAAATATATCCTAAATACTTGAAACTTAAGAACAATGAAAAAATTTATAGAAACAAAAAAGTTAACTTTTTAGACTTGAATATAGACCTTACAAATAGTGCTGTTAGAGTTTATAATAAAAAGAGTAATTATAATTTCAATATTATAAAATACTGTAATATGAATTCTAATATATCATTAAATTGCTGTAAAGGTATATATTATGGTCAGTTTCTAAGATTTTATAGAATAAATAATATATTAGATAATTTCATAGAAGATGTTAAAAATTTAAACATGGAATTTATTAAAAACAAATTTAGTATCAAACAAGTAAAATATTTCAACAGTATATCAATTATAAAATATTTAAAAAAAAATAAATGGAAATATCCATTTATGAAATCAACTTTCTATAATTTCTCTTAATATTAACTAAAACAAATTTATAATCTTTAACAGTTAATTAAACTTTTATTAAATAACTGATTAAAAGATTTTTTCACAAGATTTTTAAAGTTTTAAAGTATATATTTCATTTTTGTTTAATCTCCAATTTCTGGGGAGGAAAATGGAAGTTAAATAAAGATGAACTTGCACAATTAATAGCTTTATTAAACTCTTATAATTTGCCTTTTTAAAGGAATATTAAAAGATGATTAAGTGTTAAATCAGTTATTTTGATATAACTATCTGTAAAGATTATAAAACTTAGCTTTCTTCCTTTAACTATTTTTCCTATCTTCTTTAATTTTCTTGTTGTTCAAAAAAATTCTGAAGAAATGGTCTAAATTTGAAATGTGGGGGGACATTCCCCTCCCGCGACATGTGCAAGCCAGAAATAGATATACACAATGGAAGACGCAGCGGTCAAGGTAGGTTTACAGTTTGAATTTGTTAACACTGGTATCTGTTATATGTTCATTTAAATATTTCACTGAAACAACTTAATATTAACACATAAAATACGGTTTAAAAGAGATCTATGACATAATAAAGGAGGGGTTGAAATGTCGCTGAAATTTTATCTGATGATCCCCGTTTCAGCAGATCTCTTTTTCCAATTTATTTCAATTTAAAGTTTTTTGTGTATGTCTGGTCTACCATTAGGGTTTCAAAACATAATATCCAAACTTATAACAAATGTTAATTCATACTATAGATATATTACTAAATACAACTATTTATAATCATATTATAAAATAAAAAAACCTTTAAAAATCTTTAAAAAAAAAAAAAAAAGGATAAAACATAAAATCATAAAAAAAAATATATATATATACTAACAATTTTATCTACCTTCTTTATAAAACTCTTTTTTTTTTCCCTTATTATTAGTTTGATTAAAAGTGCATGGTTCTGTCTTTCTCTCTTTTTTCTAACTATTATATATATTATCTCTTCGATTATTCTATATATAGGATTAGAGTATGTCTGAATGACGTGTAAAAGCCGATGTAATAGACGTTACTTTGTTAATTTTTTTTATTGTTATTAATTATAAATATATAATTAACTTGAGGATGTAAAAGAAGTAATGGATTTTTTTTTTCTCTCTCTATCTACAAATTAATAACATTTTACAAATTTTATAATTTGTATTTAAATGATCATAATAGTGAAGATAATTTTAATACAAAACTGGACTATAAAATTAAATAACTATTTATTATTATAATTAATTTGGATTTAGCTTGCTAATCTAATCAAATCTAACTGATATAAGTTATCATTATTATCAGTTTGCTCCTTAAATTTTTTAAAATTAGAATCACTGTTATAATTTTGTTATATAGTTTCTACACTATATATACTCGTATATATATATATAGTAAAACTTCGCTAAAACGAACCTAGAATATAGCGAACCTTCCTTTATAACCAACCAGAAATAATCCCCATTTTATAATACAGTGAACTATGGCTATAATGAACCATGGCTATAATGAACCACAAGTTCAGTCCCATTTGGGTTCGCTATAGAGGGATTTTACTGTATTTGATATTTATTTCAACAGATTTCAGGAACCCTTAGTTGGACAATATATCAAGCTATGTTTGTTGTTTATATATAATATTTCACACATGGTTTATTGTGTACATTCCTCTATTAATCTATTTTTAATCTTGTAGAAACACTATTAATCTATATATATACAGTAAAACCTCAATAAAACAAACCTGGGATATAGCGAACCTTCCTTTATAACCAACCTGAAACAATCCCCATTTTATATTACAGTGAACTATGGCTATAATAAACCATGGCTATAGTGAACTACAAGTTCAATCCCATTGGGATTCGCTATAGAGGGGTTTTACTGTATTTGATATTTATTTCAACAGATGTCGCAAACCTTTTGTTGCACTATATATATCATGTTATTTTTAAAATTATTTATATATAATATTTTCACCTGGTTTATTGTGTATATCTTACTATTAATCTATTTCTAATCTTGTAGAAACACTATTAATCTATTTTAAAATAAATGAAGCTTCCAGGGTTAAGTTTCAGGGATAATCTATATATACAGTAAAACCTAGCTAAAACATACCTGAGATATAGCGAACCTTCCCTTATAACAAACCTGAAATAACCCCCATTTTATAATACAGTAAACTATGTCTATAATGAACCATGGCTTTAGTGAACCAGAGGTTAAGTCACATTGGGGTTCACTATAAAGAGGGTTTTACAGTATCTTCTTGGAGAATGAGTGAAAATGGGATTTTCTATTCTCAAACTATATATAGAATTATCATTAATAACCCTACAAAGGTATTTAAGCTTCAATCAAGATAGATAGGTAGAGATGAGGCTAGTAAATTGGAAGTTTGAAGTTTGGTATTTTGTTTAATATGTCAGAGAGCGAACGACAGGCATATCTCGTTATGGGGAGGCCACCAATTCATTAGCCAGGCCACCTAATTGGACACAAGATCAAAATGCAATATCCAATCCCATAGCCTCCAGCGCCATTCATTATTCCCAGCATTTTCAAATTATTCGGCCAAACTATTATTAATTTCAGGACTATAGGGCAAAAGGAAGCCGTGTTCGACGTTGGTCTAATTGCTGGGCCTTTATATCTAATGGACGAAAGTTTTCTGATTAATAGACCTGGGTAGCTAGGGAATACCACCCTGATATATTTTCTCTCTCTTAACATATAGAAGAAATTTCTCTGAACATGTACCCTCTATATATTTTAAAATATAAATTTAAAATTTAATTTTTCGATTTTAAAAATATATATTTATTTACTAGAGAATGTAACCGGCTTTACCAGTCGGTGGACGAGCGGGTAACACCCTCGATTCCCGACAGTCATGAACCGGGATTGAATCCCGCGTTAACATTTTGTTTAATATGTAAATAACCTTCACATGTTAATCACTGTTACAATTATCATAAACTAGGTTGCTCTTGTTGAGCGGTACCTAATAAAGTGATTTTGAATCGGAACCGGCTTTACCCGGGTTTTTTTTTACCCGAGTGAAAATTTGCCTCTAACTAATATTTGATTTAATTTTTTTTAACCGAGAAAACATCCACTCTCTACTGAATCTATTTTTGTAAAGATAAATTGATATTTTTGGTACTTTTCTCCACACCAAAACTACTAAATAAACCATTTGGAAATTTTGCATATTGGTAGCTGTAATATATAGATTAACATATAACCTTTAATCAAAGAAAGAATTAGACATTAAACAACCCATTTAGCATATTTTGGAATAATAAAATTATGAGATAATTACATTTTTATTATACTAGACGAATGACCCGGCTTCGCCCGAGAATTCCCCCGAGTGCAATTTCCTTCATACTGAAAGTACATCAATAATAAATAGTAGAAGTGCCATAGAATAGCAATACAGAAGTAACACATAAACCACAGGTAAAAAGTGTGTATGATGGCTAAAATTGTATTATATTAGTGTTTAGGTATTTGATTTAATTATTTTTTTGAAATCCAGTTATTTGTTTCAAAATCAATATAGTTTAAATAGATATATAATAATTACAATTATATTAACCATTTAAACAATTAGAAGAACTTCAAAAACTCAATAGAAATCAACAAACAGCAAGACTAAGAAGTGGCCATGTAAAAACCTTAAAATTTCAAAATGGACAAAAATCCTTAATAACTGTTTGAAATGCAATAGTGCAGAAGCTTCTCCGGAACATATCATGTTCAGAACTGACAATAGAGGACCTATTTTCCAGACCTATAACTACCATCACAAAATTGGAGAGGAGTGGACTTCAGGAATTGGTTTAACCATGGAGATATACACCACCACTACAATTATATTGTAACAAAGTATTTATTAATTTGATTATTTTTATTAACAGAGTGGTCATTTTTATGTTTATATCTTGTTACTCTATAAATTTCTCTCGTGGCTTATCTTTTGTTTACCATTCATAGTTTGTCCTTGCCTGAAATAAATTTTGTTTCCTCCTGAAGTTTTTGTATTCCCTAATTTTCCACATGGCATTTTGGTGGAGATGCTGGGTAAATTAGGGAAAACAAACTGAAGACCGCCGAGAAGACCTTGAAGCCATGGGTGCTGTGATCTACATTTTCGGAGACTGACTCCAGGATTCCACCGCCTTGCTAAAGCCAAGACTTCCCTCGAAGATGACGATGTCCCTATAGACGATACGACGACAAAGCCGCTCTTCACGCCGCAAGAAAAAGAACGCAAAGGTGCTAGGGACAAAGGTCCAAGACTTCGATGGAATCCTTGGCAGAAGCACGTCAGTATCTACAATAATTGCTAGCTGTGGGTCACAGCTCCCATAGGGAAGCTATGTAACAAAGTATTTATTAATTTTATTATTTTTATTAACAGAGTGGTCATTTTTATGTTTATATCTTGTTACTCTGTAAATTTCCCTCGTGGCTTATCTTTTGTTTACCATTCTTAGTTTGTCCTTCCCTGAAATAAATTTTGTTTCCTCCTGAAGTTTTTATCTTCCCTAATTTTCCACGTAGCAATATTATATACTGACGTTTGGTTGACCTAGCTTTTCCCAGCTTCTCTCCTAGTGAACTTTAACATATTAATACAAAGCAACAACCCTCCATCTATATATATAACGAATGAATACATCGCGAATGTTTATCTTCACAAATAAATCAAACTTCCAATGTCCTTACTGCGATGAAAAAATATTGGAAGGGCTTTGTTTATCAGTGGTGAACCCTCCTAGCGGTTTCGCAATTTTTTTTTAATCTACCAGACCACTTCTTTAGAGATCTAATACTGTATTGGATAATACCGCTTTGTTTGTGGAAGAGCATTGCTCGATACAAACATTTAAATGTAAATTCTACTGTCCTAAAACCTTATCTCCATAGTTTGCTTAAATACCATTTCTAAGATTCCACCATTCAGTGTACCATGTAAAAGCGTGTATATAATAAGATTTACCTCTAATATTACTGCGACAATGTGGAATTTATAAAATAGAATACAAGAGAAAACCCAAAGTTTAAATAAAAAATATGGGCGCTCTTCACAACTTCTCACATCTTTCTGTTTCTAAGCGAGTTTGTTGTTGGAAGAATTTCCTTTAGACAATGATTTCTACTACAAGGTGTGTCCAATAAATAATGAGACTGGTCAAAAATAAAGAAAAAATAGAATGATTTAAAAATATTTTATTAGTATTTTTCAAAATAGTCCCCTCCCGCATCTATACATAATTTCCATCTCTTCTCCCATGATTTAAAACATTTAGAAAAGGCATCTTTCGGGATGTTCTTCAAAACCTTTTTCGAATCCGCTATGATGGACTCTCTAGTGTCAAATCTCCTTCCTTTTAGAGCCGTTTTGAGTTTATTGCTTTATTTTTGTTAGTATATTGATGTTTTACATTTTGAATATTTTAAATTATGAAGGCAGAGATGAATATTATTGGTTTATTGTTATTATTGTTTATACAGTAAAACCTCCATGAGAAGACACTCGCGCTAGAGGACACCTCTCTATAAAGGACAGTTTTCATTTGAAATATTACCATTTTCACTATTTAGCAACTCTACGGTAAGAATACACTTCTCCCTAAAAGACACTTTGGCTCTGCAATTAGGTGTTGTCCTTTACAGAGAGGTAGTTCTACTGTATATATGTGTTTTGTTCTCTTGTTCCTTAGCGGTCGACTGAAATATTAACCAATTTATTTTCAATTCAATTTTAATAATAATGGACCTTTGTATTTATATTAGCGTTTTTTATTTATCGTAAAAATACTGTAAAACCCCTCTATAGTGAGTCTCAATAGGACTGAACCTTTAGTTCACTATAGCCATGGTTCATTATAGCCATAGTTCACTGTATTATAAAATGGGGATTGTTTCAGGTTGGTTATAAAGGAAGGTTTGCCATATCCCGGGTTCGTTTTACCGAGGTTTTACTGTACTATTAATTCTACAGTCATTATTAATAATAATATTGAAATATATTATTAGTAGTAGAAGTATTAATGTATATTTGTATGTGTATTTGTGTAGGTGAAGAGTATAGAAAATAGAGTGTGTATTCCTATACCACTTCTAAAAATAACTTTCTTTATAAAAAAAACTAGATTTTTTATTATTACTCATATAAATATTGATGTTTTTTTTATTTCTTTCCGATTATTGGTGCCTAGGTGTATTGCACACAAACATAATAAATTATTATTAGACAGATAAATTATTATAATACAATATAATATAATGCGGCTTGTGATTGTAAAACGACATTTGACAATTATCCCGCATGTGTTTCTTTTCAACGAAAAAACCCAAATTTATTTTAAGGAGAAAAAACGATTATTTCTAACCTTAGGGATGAAGTATGATAGGATGAATTGTGAAGAGTAATGATAAACGGACACTTTTATTTTTCCGTTTATCATTACTCTTCACAATTCATCCTTTCATACTTTATCCCTAAGGTTAGAAATAATCATTATTTCTCCTTAAAATAAATTTTGATTTTTCGTTGAAAAGAAACACATGCGGGATAATTTTAAATGTCGTTTTACAGATAACTTATTATTTTAAGAAAAAGGCTTCTTCTTATCGAGCAACTGGAAGTTGCTGATGGCTTGCGCCATCTATCGGAATAAATATCAACTATTCTCGTTGAAGAAGCCTTTTTCTTAATTTATGCACCTTATCCCAGTACAATATTACATTTGTACTATTTTTTCACAGATAACTTATTGTTGTTCTCTTAGCCAATGTGAACCCACATTTGTGTTGTAAATTTTATCGATCAATATTTTCAATACCATCTTTATCGAATATGATGATATAATCAGGCAACATCTTTTTATTATTATTATTATTATTATTATTATTAAAAAACATGTATAGATAAATAACTCATATAATTTTGGATAGAAAATATATAATAAGAGAATAAAATGTCCTTATTTAATTTTAAGAATTCAAAATTTTGAAATTGTTTTTTATTAATTTCTTTGTATTTATATGATTTTTTTTAATGAAGCTTGTAGTTCTCTTGTTTTGAGATAATATCCAAATCATACGTCCTTAATAATATATTTTTTATATATTATATAGAATATAATATTATATTTTATATATATATATAATTTTTTTAAAAATATAAAATGTTTTCTTTTTTTTTTCAAAGAAAACATAACGTATTTTTTAATATATAAATTAAAGCTTTATGTTTTAATACACTATAAGTGAATCATATATATTTCTTAGCATATATAATAATTATAATTTGTGTGTATATGTGTGTATAATGATGTATTAGAGGAAAACTACAATTTGAATGGATATCCTTTGGACCGAGGGAAGCACACCTTTACGAAACTTTGAAAACACTGTAATGTGAAATAATATATAGGTAAATATATGTATGCATTTAAATAAAAAGGCATGTATTGGATCAAATTAATTTATTTTACCAATATTTCAGTTGGCTGAACGCCAACCTTTATCAAGGTATTATAACATTTTAAAATGTGTCGTAACACCTTGATACCTTGATATAAAGGTTGGCGTTCAGCCAACTGAAATATTGGTAAAATAAATTAATTTGATCCAATATATGCCGTTTTATTTAAAGATTTATATTTGGATTGCTCTATTTTCAATATGTATATATATATGTGATATAAAATATTACAAATTTTAAAACCTATTGTAAAGACACTAAATAATAATAACGATTCACTTTTTGAAATGTGCAAATAAATAGATGAAGGTTTGCATAACCGATTCTTACTATTAAGTAATTGTATTAAATATAGACAAATAATTATTAATAAATAGTATAATAATGGTATTTGGATTACTCTTTAAAAATGGGAAATAGGTTAATGGAAATTATTATTTAAAATAACTTTTTTTAAATCTGAAATTTAAATTAGCGAGCGGTCATTTTATATCACAAGGAAAAGTTTTCAGACGAAAATTTTAAATGAATCGTTTGAATTTAATTAATCGATTAGAGAGAAGACAAAACTAAAAAGGAGAGATTGGTATTTATATCAAACGAATAATGGCGAGAGAGAGTATACAATAGCAGACGTCAATAAACAATAGCAGACGCCCAGATTATGCTCAAAAATCAATTGAAGCTCCCACCAACAACAAGATGGTCGGTCGATTGTTGTGGTCAGGTTGTCCGATCTAATCATCGTATGTCCACAGCTGCCATTTCTTTCATCCCTCTGTACTACGTCTCACATATCCATAGGATGCTATGGGTATATAGAAATAGCGGCGTCGAACCTACCTTGTCTGTTGATGGAGGTAGCCACTGGTCAGCAGCAGGCTATGGGCGGTCTGCATCGACCGCTAGGAATGGCGTGGCTGTAGTCCAGCATCGTCTGCATCCCTTCCCTCAATCGCCATATTGCCTTTGCTAAGCCTATACCTATAACCATTCAAATTTTCCATCATGTTTTTCCTCCCCTTACTTTTTGACGAGATTCTATGTTTGTTTCTGTTTATTCTTACTTTTATTTCTCTTCTTCAGCGGAAAACATTATTTTTTTTTATCACTCTATATATTGGTCTCTCTCTCTATCTTTTATTACGCATCTTTGATATATGTTCTGAAAAGGGATCTTTTCCTATTTTAAAAATACATTAAAGCAATGCATTGTGATCATCGTCACAAAACGCATAAATCAGATGAAAGATTATATCACTAAATGCGCATTAATATATACAGTAAAACCCCTCTATAGGAAACCCCAATTGGACCGAATTCCATATTTCTGGAATAATTAAATATCTACGATTACTTCATATTTATTTCGATAGATGGCGCAAGCCATCATAAACTTTTATTTGCATAATCAGTAGATGCTTTCCCCCCCCCTTAATATGTATATATGTAAATATACCCACAAAAAGTCCTTATTAAGGCAATACGTATCATACATGTGTTCACCTGGTAGGTCTAGATATAATAACAAAACAAAAGAAGAAAAACAAAACAAAGATCCCATTTGCATATAGTAATAATCACACAGATTATAAATAGTTAGGTCAAGATATCTTGTTTGTTATCATATTAGTTTTCTATGTCTCTTAATCACCAATACTTGTTTTTGCAGCAGCCTTATAAATGTACAAGAAAGCCACTTCTTCCTTATTTGGAAAATTCGAACGATTGCATTGAGACAAAAGTTAATACTTTTGCGGGTTAACACACAAAAAATGGAATAAGCTAGGGCCTAAATTAAATGTACCTTAATACACAGAAAAGCGTACACCCAAGAGCACAACACTAACAACAAAAGGGAGATAAAAACAACTCACGATTTGTTAAATAAAATAAATCAGTACTCTTAGCTTTATTGTATCGTTGGCAGGGATCGGACTCGGGTGACACCGGGATGCGAAGAGGACAGCCAGAGACGGAAAAACCACGTAGAAAAACACTTTTCGTGTCTCCACACTGTCTTCACGCTCTCGACGCCTCGCATTCCCTTAGTCCCCTCTTTCATACAGACATGACCACATTCGTCCAATGAGAAGGCGTGAGAGATTGGTTCACTAACAAACGAAGACAACATTCTTCCCTCTAAAACCTGATCAGAAAAAAAAACTGAAAATGTTTGTCAATATAATTTGACAGCATAACTCCTTTCTCGTAGGATGTTATGAAATCGAAGCCGTCCCTGTACTGATGAAGATCATAGTCCGAAACCAGGATATATAGATTGTTAGCTTTTGTCTGAATTTGACAAAACTGATGTTATGGCTCATTTTTTCAACATTACCGTAACCATTTGTATTATAGGGTGATGAAGCAAAATGCATTGTTTTATTACATTTTGAACGGGAGATATGTCTCTTATGGTGCATGAATATCATCCTTCCATATATTGTAGTCGTATAAATGTATTTTGCTGAATAATTAAACTTTATATTAACATCATGTGAAACGCGATATCCCAAACTCAGGGATATTTGCGTCAATACCTTTCACTGCATCACAGCAATTCAGCTATATACAATCCTGTTCAATTCATTATTTTGCATAATTTAACTAAAGAAAATTGTCCAAATAGAAAAACAAACAACAAAGCAAAACACACAAAGCAAGCATCGTAGTTCTTTTTTTTTTCTTTCTAAGATTCCTTATATTTTTTCCAATTCAATATAAATGTACAAAAATATGTACAAAAATCAAAGTTTTATGGAGAGAACAAATATATGGAGTAAAACCTCGCTAAAGCGAACCTGGGATATAGTGAACTTTCTTTTATAACCAACCTGAAATAATCTATATAGATAATACCGTAACAGAGTTTTCCATTGTAAAGTCCTGAGCTATCTCCTCCGAAGATTCTGAACTACACATAACAATCTATATACCAAAATTTTCGTTATTTTTTTCTTCGTATGATAGGCCTGTTTTTATTTTCCTAATGTTAACAGTTATTTTTATTTTTTAATTTAATCTATTTTACAATCGTAGATTTTTTGCATTTATCATCATCAATTCATTTGTTTTGAAATGCGTAAAAATGTGTTTTGAAATAATATATATTTCTGATTCATTTGATTATGTAAGTACTTTGTTATAGTTTTTCGTTTAAATATATAATTTTTTCGAATTGTAGATTGAATTATTACTTTTATTCTATAATAATTATCTTTTATAAGTGTTTGTTATAGTTTTTCATTTGAATTTAGCACAATTTTTGTATCTGGTTATCTTTTTTGGCATCTTTTCATCTCTCTTTGGCATCTTTTTTTTTCTCATTAATAAGACCTAATCCAAATAATTTAATAGTGTGTGACGTTTCAGCAACAGCATCAGACAGAAGAATAAATGAACTAAAGAATAAAATCTCATTTTTTCTTTTGTCTGATGATGGTGGCATTTGGATTAGGTCTTTTTTTTTTATTAATTTGTTATAGTTTTTCATTTGAATTTAGCTCCATTTTTGTGTCTTATTTCTTCTTTATATTAAAACTTATAATTAAGCTTTGCTTTTTTATATACATGTTTATTACACATTTAGCAATACTTTTTCTTTATATTTGCTCTTATTTACTCATTTTTTTACTCTTTCACAATCAGATTTTGAAAATGGCTAAATGGCTTCACTTCTCCCTATTTGCTTTTGTAGCTTTTCTTATAAAAAAAATATTAGAACTTAGAATTAAGCTTTGCTTTTTTATATACATGTTTGTTACACATTTAGCAATATATATACCAAAATATTTTTTTGAATACTTACCTCTTTTAGTGAATTTTTGTCAGGGGGGCTGCAAAAGTGCCGTACTTATGCAGTATTTTGATGCTTTTCCTGTGAAAAGGATAATGAAATTTAAAATTAAGCTTTGCTTTTTTATATACATGTTATTTACACATTTAGCAATATATACACAGAAATATTTTTGGAATATTTAACTTTTTTGGTGAATTTTTGTCAGGGAAGCTATGGACTGCCGTAATCATGCATTATGTTGATGTTCTTCTCATAAAAAAAAATATTTGGGTTTGGAATTGGGCTTTGCTTTTTGTATACATGTTTTTTACATATTTAGCAATTTACACACAGAAAAATTTTGGAATATTTAACTTTCTTGGTGAATTTTTGTCAGGGAAGCTATGGACTGCCGTAATCATGCGGCTGCAAAAGTGCCGTACTTATGCAGTATTTTGATGCTTTTCCTGTGAAAAGGATAATGAAATTTAAAATTAAGCTTTGCTTTTTTATATACATGTTATTTACACATTTAGCAATATATACACAGAAATATTTTTGGAATATTTAACTTTTTTGGTGAATTTTTGTCAGGGAAGCTATGGACTGCCGTAATCATGCATTATGTTGATGTTCTTCTCATAAAAAAAATATTTGGGTTTGGAATTGGGCTTTGCTTTTTTGTATACATGTTTTTTACATATTTAGCAATTTACACACAGAAAAATTTTGGAATATTTAACTTTCTTGGTGAATTTTTGTCAGGGAAGCTATGGACTGCCGTAATCATGCGGCTGCAAAAGTGCCGTACTTATGCAGTATTTTGATGCTTTTCCTGTAAAAAGGATAATGAAATTTAAAATTAAGCTTTGCTTTTTTATATACATGTTATTTACACATTTAGCAATATATACACAGAAATATTTTTGGAATATTTAACTTTTTTGGTGAATTTTTGTCAGGGAAGCTATGGACTGCCGTAATCATGCATTATGTTGATGTTCTTCTCATAAAAAAAATATTTGGGTTTGGAATTGGGCTTTGCTTTTTTGTATACATGTTTTTTACATATTTAGCAATTTACACACAGAAAAATTTTGGAATATTTAACTTTCTTGGTGAATTTTTGTCAGGGAAGCTATGGACTGCCGTAATCATGCGGCTGCAAAAGTGCCGTACTTATGCAGTATTTTGATGCTTTTCCTGTAAAAAGAATAATGAAATTTAAAATTAAGCTTTGCTTTTTTATATACATGTTATTTACACATTTAGCAATATATACACAGAAATATTTTTGGAATATTTAACTTTTTTGGTGAATTTTTGTCAGGGAAGCTATGGACTGCCGTAATCATGCATTATGTTGATGTTCTTCTCATAAAAAAAAATATTTGGGTTTGGAATTGGGCTTTGCTTTTTTGTATACATGTTTTTTACATATTTAGCAATTTACACACAGAAAAATTTTGGAATATTTAACTTTCTTGGTGAATTTTTGTCAGGGAAGCTATGGACTGCCGTAATCATGCGGCTGCAAAAGTGCCGTACTTATGCCGTATTTTGATGCTTTTCCTGTAAAAAGGATAATGAAATTTAAAATTAAGCTTTGCTTTTTTATATACATGTTATTTACACATTTAGCAATATATACACAGAAATATTTTTGGAATATTTAACCTTTTTGGTGAATTTTTGTCAGGGAAGCTATGGACTGCTGTAATCATGCATTATGTTGATGTTCTTCTCATAAAAAAATATTTGGGTTTGGAATTGGGCTTTGCTTTTTTGTATACATGTTTTTTACATATTTAGCAATTTACACACAGAAAAATTTTGGAATATTTTACTTTCTTGGTGAATTTTTGTCAGGGAAGCTATGGACTGCCGTAATCATGCAATATGTTGATGTTCTTCTCATAAAAAAAATATTTGGGTTTAGAATTGGGCTTTGCTTTTTTATATACATACTAGCCGAGTGACCCGGGCAACGCCCCGGGTTTACCCGAAGGACCCGCAGGTGAGAAACTATAGAAGAAAAATTTTAACAAATCAGAAAATGAAATTGCAAACAACAGAACTACACTACTTTAAGGACATGAGAGCACATGCACTGTATCACCATACGTGTACCATTTTCAAAGACCCTGCTTAGGATTAAAACTTCTCAGAAGCATAACAATAGTACCAACCTAGAGGTTAACTGGTGTGGATGCATTCCTCTGGGAGTGAGACTATTGAAAAATTCAGTAGGGAGTTATTTTGCTTCTCCGCATTCTAACACTCCAACTGTTAACACTGTGGAAACACTGACTCATGTTTGGTAAGCAATTTCAGGGAAGAAACTATAGACATTGGATTAAATAAATTATTAATTAAATTGCATTAAATAAAAATTATTAGATTTAAATAAATATTATTAGAGTGAAAAAAAAAAGAAAGAAATTAACAAATTAGAAAATAAAATTTCGAAAAATACAACTATATTGCAGATAAGATAAGAGGACCTTATTAAAAAATACATAAACAAACTGTAATTCGACACTCGATAATTCGACACTTTCGATAATTCGACACTTTCGATAATTCGACCATTTTAAAAATCAAATTTACAAGGTTGATTGTTGTTTAAATACAACTTTGCTTTTGCATGCATAAACACAGGCTCTTGTAGCAAGAACCCAAATATTATTTATAGTCATAGCAAAAGCCAACTTTAGTGAAAACTGATGCCTCTTCAGAATGAATGGAAGACTGAAATCTGAAGGAGCAGAAGATATGGGTCATTTATACTTTCACCAATGCCTTTAGGATCTTTGCGATGGAACGCGTATGGTGTTTCAGCGCATGTGCTCTCATGTCCTTGAAGCACATATACTGACAGTGCCCAAAGTTGAACACACTGTATAGTGTCTGAAATATCTTTGGCCCCTTCGGATACCAACCTTCGCTTCATTCTAGAGAGGCGTTAGTTTTCATGTCATATCTGTAATATAGTTTTGTTGTTTGCAATTTTCTTTTTTTTTCCTTTCAAATATGTATCCATTCTGAAATATAGTTTGTAAATTTTTATTCCAATTTATTTTCTTATATATATATGTATTTTTTTTTCATTTCCAAAATATTTATTTATACTTTCACCAATGCCTTTAGGATCTTTGCGATGGAACACGTATGGTGTTTCAGCGCATGTGCTCTCATGTCCTTGAAGCACATATACTGACAGTGCCCAAAGTTGAACACACTGTATAGTGTCTGAAATATCTTTGGCCCCTTCGGATACCAACCTTCGCTTCATTCTAGAGAGGCGTTAGTTTTCACTAAGGTTGGCTTTTGCTATGACTATAAATAAGGCTCAAGGCCAAACCTTGGCTACAAGAGCCTGTGTTTACGCACGGACAACTTTATATGTGGCTTTTTCAAGTGTGCGAACATTGGATAGCATACATGTAAAGATGACCCATATCTTCTGCTCCTTCAGATTTCAGTCTTCCATTCATTCTGAAGAGGCATCAGTTTTCACTAAAGTTGGCTTTTGCTATGACTATAAATAATATTTGGGTTCTTGCTACAAGAGCCTGTGTTTATGCATGCAAAATCAAAGTTGTATTTAAACAACAATCAACCTTGTAAATTTGATTTTTAAAATGGTCGAATTATCGAAAGTGTCGAATTATCGAAAGTGTCGAATTATCGATAGTGTCGAATTACAGTTTGTTTATTTATTTTTTAATAAGGTCCTCTTATCTTATCTGCAATATAGTTGTATTTTTCGAAATTTTATTTTCTAATTTGTTAATTTTTTCTTTTTTTTTCACTCTAATAATATTTATTTAAATCTAATAATTTTTATTTAATGCAATTTAATTAATAATTTATTTAATCCAATGTCTATAGTTTCTTCCCTGAAATTGCTTACCAAACATGAGTCAGTGTTTCCACAGTGTTAACAGTTGGAGTGTTAGAATGCGGAGAAGCAAAATAACTCCCTACTGAATTTCTCAATAGTCTTACTCCCAGAGGAATGCATCCACACCAGTTAACCTCTAGGTTGGTACTATTGTTATGCTTCTGAGAAGTTTTAATCCTAAGCAGGGTCTTTGAAAATGGTACACGTATGGTGATACAGTGCATGTGCTCTCATGTCCTTAAAGAAGTGTAGTTCTGTTGTTTGCAATTTCATTTTCTGATTTGTTAAAATTTTTCTTCTATAGTTTCTCACCTGCGGGTCCTTCGGGTAAACCCGGGGCGTTGCCCGGGTCACTCGGCTAGTCCCCATTTTATAATACAGTGAACTATGGCTATAACAAATCATGGCTATAGTGAACCACAGGTTCAGTCTTATTGGGGTTCGTTATAGAGTGATTTTACTGTATATGCGACACCCCGAAGGAAAGAATCTTAGTGTGATGGATTAAATTGACGAAACCGCTGGGAGGGTTCACCAATGATGAGCCAGGCCCTCTCAATATTTTTCATCACATTTATTACAGTAGAAAATTTGATTTATTAGAATAAGACCAAAAAAAAAATGCATGTAATACTGTAGTTCTATTTATTTCATATAGATGGCGTGCTATTGCCTTTTTAAAATGAAAGTGTATTCTACTTCGATATAGTTTTGGTTTCTCTTTCATACTCCCCACCATTCCTACAAATTTTGTATTTATAATACAGCAAAACCTCTCTATAGCGAACTTCAATGGGACTGAACCTTTGGTTCACTATAGCAATAGTTCATTATAGCCATAGTTCACTGTATTATAAAATGGGGATTATTTAAAGGTTTGTTATAAAGGAAAGTTTGCTATAACTCAGGTTCGTTTTAGTGAGGTTTTACTGTATTAAGGAACAAATAAATTAGAGAATATATAAAGCATATTTTCTCGTATTAATGTTGATATAAATTTCTTGGGCGGGGAAAAAATGTAAACGACGCCTCCACTAAATCATTACTGGTATCTCTTTTTTTTTTTTTTTCGCTATCCTCGGAATGTGTATCACGTGACTGCTCTAATCCAATGAGGTGACGTCTCTCTTGGCTCTCGACCAATCAGCACGCGCACGTGCGGGTTGTTCAGTGACCTGCTTGACGACCAATTTAGCTGGGCTTCCCACAGAAACCTTCTGGGTAGCTCTTTACACACCCCAGAGGCTTTTTATAGCGACGTTCTTTGTCTTCCGGATTCTTAAACTCTACCTTCCACTTCACCGACGTAACCTTTGTTTGAAAGAATACTTTTAGATAAGTTGAACGATTCTTCAGTCGTTTTTTTTGTTGTATATCACAATAGATATAGTAAAAATCCCGTTAAAACGAACCAGGGATATATAGTGAACCTTTCTTTTATAACGAAAAAACCTGAAATAATCCCCATTTTTATTCAATAATACAGTGAACTATGGCTATAATGAACCATGGCTATTGTGAATCACAGGTTATGCCATTGGGGTTTTCGTTAGAGGAGTTTTACTCTATATATATCAACGCTAAGTTTATTATTATTATTTCTACCCTACACAAGCTCTTTCGGGAAATTCCCTTTATCAAGCAAAATTATAAACACGTATAATACACTTATAGACAAAACTTAAAGAAGTTGTACCTATTACCATGTATATTGTATATATTAGTATTCAGACAATAACTTTGAAAGTTATTTGATAGACAGTGATCTTTATTGAAGACACGAGATAACCAAGCGTGAACAAAATTGCCCTTTTCTCCTTAAAAAAAAAAGATAACTGGCGACATCAAAGACTTTCCACTTCCTTAAGTTTTATCCATATATACCTCTGTAGAACAATGTGTTTGGTTATTAAATGATTAAAAGAAATAAACCACACGGTATTAACGAATTATCGTATTGAGAGTTATTGAGCTTTGCCTGAAAAAATATTTTCTGTGACTTAAGGCCGAGAAAATAGGGAAAGACCAGATAAGCTTCCCAAGAAAACAGGTTGTTGGGTTCTGTGCTGCCTGGAGTATAGGAGCTCCATCTATGCTTCCTTTCTGTGGGGAATCTGTATAAGACCGGTGGTCTTAATAAAGCTGTATGTGTGTGAAAACAACGATTGAGAATTGTTACTAATAATCACACACAAAGTTTTTTTTTTTTTGGCTAATTTTTGAATACTTATAAATAAAATCTATTTGTACCTACTTTATAGTAGTTATATTATGATGCATTAGCGCGCGCCATCTGTTTTTCCATCTGTATATCCATTCCAAGAGTCTACCAACAGTATCACTATAAAAAGGAAGTTCCAAAAATGCAATATAACAGCGGTATGGTAGATTAAACTGACCAAACCGCTGGGAGGGTTCAACACTGATTAGCCAGGCCCTCCCATTAATTTTTCCATTGCAGTAAGGGCAGTAGAAATTGTTTATTTTTAAAAAGAATCATACGTGTCTAAAATAGTTTCTACTTTATAGTGTTGATAATTATATAGTACCAATTTTCATTGATAGATGGCGATTATTTAGTAAGGTTACTATTATAATACACCTATCCCCCGATTTACACGGTACTTGTTTTACACGTTTTCGCTTTTACACGGTTTCCCAAATAAGTTTTTTTTAATCGCACTATACTAAATGCTACTGTGATTGAACACATGCGCTGTGTACACATCTCACTAAGGAATCCCGAGCTTATGTGCTGACTTGCTACACACGCACACTGTGTCTGTATTTCTAATTTTTTAAAAATTTTAATTTTCGATTTACACGTTTTTCTCAGGAACGTATCTACTGTGTAAATAGGGGGATAGGTGTAATGTAAAATGTTGCGGAGTCATTTATTTATATAATCCCTCTAAGATACACATTCTTGAAGATAGAGGTTTGCATGACCGGCATTCCAAGTTCTTTTTAAGTATAAGAGATGCCTCGGCGCTAGAAAAGGATTTTATTTTCTTGACGTTTCAATGAAAATCGCATATCCTTTTCAGGGTAAAAATAAAACATTTTTAACAAGGCAGTATAAATATTGCCACGTGGAAAATTAGGGAAGACAAACTTCGGGATGAGACAACAATTTATTTCAGGCAAGAACAAACTATGAGTGGTAAACAAAAGATAAGCAAAAGAGGGAAGTGTACAGAGTATAGCAAAATATAAACATAAAAAATAATACTCTGCTAATAAAGTAATAAATACTTTGTTACAATATTACAATTATTTTATTTCCAAAGCGCTATATCCCGCAAGGGATACTTGCGCCAAACAAGGAGAAAAGATTATTTACATAAGTTATTTACATTATTCAACGCATGAAAACATTAGAGATCCAGATTTTGTAGAAAGTTTAGAATGTATTTACAAAATGAATTGAAATTTAAATATGATTTTTTTAATCGGAAATCAAATCGTTAAGTTCACAAATAACTAGTTCATTCTTCATTCTATAATCTTGAAATGCTGGGCAATCGATCAGTAGATGTCTTGAGGTTTGTTCCTCAGTACCACAAAAGCAACTTGAATCCTCCACTGCCTTTATTCTATTTAAAAAACTTTTGAAATTTCCGTGGTTTGTAACAAATTGAGTATTATAAAAATTTGGACGAAAGTATTTAGAGATTTCTTGGGGAAAAAAGCTTAAGAAAGTATTATTTGCTTCGTTTTTCAGAACATTCATTCTTGATTTGAGAAAGGTATCTATAATTCCTGGAATAAATGGGTCATAAATTTGTTGATACTATATAACAATATGTTTGTGGAATCTGTCAAACAAAAAGAGGTGTTTTTTTTCACCAGTGATTTGACAATAAAACTCGTTGGAATTATCCTGAGATCTTTGATGTGATGGTTAAAATATAAGGATTGTGTCTTGTCCTTGCATACTTGATCTCTTCGTACCTCATCTTTAAAATTTATAATATTTTTTATTAATTTTATTAATATTAATAATTGTTTTGCATATACTTTAATGAGAGAGAGAGAGATAAATGTAAAAAATGTTTTAAATATATAAAACACATTGTAGAAAAATATATTATTACAAATTTTTGAGATAAATGGCAAATTACATTTTTGACTTGATCTTTACAGACTTGATTAGTCTTCTCTAGTTACCCATATGCCAAGTAATTTTTTAAATCGACATAAATTTTTTTTATAACTTTCTTTAAATATTATAAAACCTTTGAATATATATAGTGACAAAACTATATTTAAAACTTGAAATAATAGTAATATTTTAGATAAATAGGGAATTGTATTAGATTAGTAAGCTAAATCTAAATTAGACATAGGAGATAAAAGTTATTTTTTTTTGTGTGTTTAAGGTAAATAATTAAACAGTTGTTTATATGTATCATATTTAAATCTTATTAAGGAGAGAAGGTCATAAAAGTAATTATATTGGTTAGAATTAGGTTTATATTGATGTTTTTTTAATAGAAAAAATTATAAAAAAGAAAATTTAACAAAAAAAGAAAAAAATTATAACAACGTAACGTCTTTGAGCTTGATCTATGATATCAACTTAATTTGAGATTATATTTAAGATTTTTTTAATTTTTATTAGATAAACTTTATTATTTACATTTCATATAATACTATTGTGATATTATTAAATGTTATCAGAGGACATTATGTTGTAAATTTCTGGCAAGTGTATTTTTCTATTGATGCTGTTATATTGTGTCTTGATAATGGTGTGCTTCAATGATTCATTTTTAGTATTTTTTGTTTATTTTATTGTAATGTACTTTGAGCTATATATATATATATAGCCCGAAGTACATTACAATTATATAATCAAAAAATACCAAAAATATAATTATTGAAGTACACCATTATATCAAGACAATATAACAGCATCAATAGAAAAAATAGACCTGCCTATATATTAAAGTAAACGTTGTGAAAAAAAATCGTTAAAGTAAATTTGTAAAAGCTTTTCACTTCCATATAGTTGTTCATCTAAATGCTGAATCACTTGGCAACTTGTTGAAATCAACCACCTAGTTGAGGGAGGTGGTCGCCAGCCAAGATGGGAAGGAAGACAAAGGAGAGAAACCTCAAGGGAGAGAAGAGTTAAAATAACCGCCCTGGAATCTTGTATTTAAATATAGGACACCGTAAAATGGAAGTCCAGCTTTGTCACAAGGTATTTGGACAATCTTATCTCTCTGACCTCGGTGTCCTGACAACCGCCTTCATCAGTACAGGGGTGACTGATTTGAAAATATAGAACAGAATACAAATTTACATCGTTTTTCCACCGTCTTCATCAGTACAGGGGTAACTGGTTTGAAAATATAGAACAGAACACACACACCAAAACCTTTATTAGGACACACAGGTCTTACAGATGATTCTCCTTGGGGTTACAAGACGGAGAAACCTATGAAAGTGGGAAATATACAAAGGGGTAAAAATGGAGAAAGATTATATACACATGATAAATATATACAGATTATTATTTGAATGATCCTATGGAAAATAAGAATATGGATTTGGAAATATGGATGGGAGAAGTGGAGAGCGAAAAGAGGAAAAAAACAGGTATTTACATATGGAACATACATATAATGGAACAAGTCAATTTAAACTCTTCTGCTCACACAGCACAGGTGGACCATGGCTTTTTTCAAGAAATCTTTAAGAGATTTTCCAGGAAAATCCGAATGTTCAGAGTTGCAAGGTAAACACCGTTTTATCGGTTTGGGGGGTTAGCTTATCGTACCTGCCCAAACAAATAATAGGATATTGGCTCTCTCCTCCCCATCAAACAGAAATATTTGGTATGTTTGGATGTTCAGTTAAGTCTTTCTTTTTTACAGCATTTTTATGGAAGTTATATAGATTCAAAGCTACTGAACTATTGTCTATAAAGTTGGATAATAAGGAATATAGTGTGAGGTGTGTATGGCCTATAAAACAGAATACAAATAACATACCGTCGTTTCAGGCCTAGGCCTTCATCAATACAGGGGCAACTTTGATTTGAAAATATTCCAGGGGAGTTATGAATTCGGTCAAATATATGCCAAAAGGTTTTGTCCAACTAACGAAAAAAAATATTTGTAGAGCAAACATCTAAATTTGATCTATAATCTATTCCCATGCGTCAGAACGATATGAAAAAATTTCTCTTCTTATTCATATCTCTTAAATCTTTTAATCCCAGCAATGGCCTTGCAGAAAATTGACATAGACCCAGAGCAGCAGCTTTACACACTCAAGATAGTGGACATTGCTGCTGCTGTGATAGAGATGTTTGGATATATCTGAGACTCTTCTTTGGACACGACAACAACAACAAATCTTTTAATCCGGGTAGTTGACCGCCTTAATACACGTTCCAGGGTTAACCAAATAAATAAAATAAAAAGTAATTTCTATCAGTCTGATATCTAGTTTCATCATTGTTTCAATATTTTACAGCTATATATGGAATAAATCGATGAAAAAGTGGTCCATAATTCCTGTACAAATCCAAAACCCCACCAACGAGTTCAAGTAACCACACATTACTCTGGTATTTTGTAATTCCAAAATGGGCTAACTGCTTATATATGTATGTATATGCATGAGAGTGCGTTTAACAGTAAAAAGAGTCTCAAGCCTCAATTAGTATGATTATCATATATTTTGCATACTAAGAAGAAAGGATTAGATATGCAGGAACGAGGATGAAGAAGAACGTGTGTGCTCCATGCCAAAAAATACTAAAGAAGAGCTCATAAATCACGCGCTTGTTTTACCAAGATAAATGGAGACATGCTCTGATAAAGTAACGTGCTTTAATTGCCGCCATATCTAAATAGGATATGGAAATGAAGAGATGCACACAATGCCTTTCTTTTATGTTTTTCTGAAACAGCCAATTAAGGTTAAAGATAAGCTCTGTCGATTTGGTTTAACAAGAAGATATCATCGTGAGTTGAGAAACAAAATAGGCATACATAGACAGCATAGATAAGTTTATTCTATAGTTGATTGATTATTGATTCTTAATATGCTCTGTTGTTGTTGTTGTCGTGTCCAAAGAAGAGTCTCAGATGTCTCCATGCATCTCCATCACAGCAGCAGCAATATCCACTATCTTTGGTGTGTAAAGCTGCTGCTCTGGGTCTATGTCAATTTTCTGTTGTTGTTGTCGTGTCCAATGAAGAGTCTCAGATGTCTCCATGCATCTCCATCACAGCAGCAGCAATATCCACTATCTTGGGTGTGTAAAGCTGCTGCTCTGGGTCTAAGTCAATTTTCTGCAAGGCTGCGGCCATTGCTGGGCATGAGAATATGTGAGTAGGTGTTAGTTCCACACCAGGACAGTTGTTGCATGTCCTATAGGTTCTTGTGCTATCTGGATGTATTGTCATTCCTTTATAGTGTTTTGTTCTAAGTCTTGTTATAGTTTTTGTCAGTTTTCTCTCGGAGTTTATTTCACATATTTAATATGCTCTCTTATAGGTAATTAAGATGTCGTGAAAATGATTAAGAAAGAATATGGCCTTCTTAAGACGATTTTGAGAAAGATAACCAGAATGTTTGGACATCTTGGCCGCTACCCGGTGTGAATAAAGGAATTACTGAAAAAGAGTATGTGGAAAAAAGACTGAGAAGGCTCAAAACGGAATTCCTGGATAATCTCTCGGGAAGAAGACTACAATATCATCAAAAGACTGACCATTGAAAAGAAGCTCTAAGAGACAAGAATTATCCACCAACCTATGGATTGAGATGAAATAGAATATTTTATTGGGAATTGGATCAGATTTATAATCTTTTTTATTTTTCTATGCTGAATACAGTGTTAAAGTTAAGAACCTTCCACTATATCTCCACCAGAGAGTTTCAATGGGCCGTAATTCTGTTATACACATATAAAACGAACCAGGGATATAGCGAACCTTCCCTTATAAAGAACCTGAAATAAATGCCTTCTTTAATTTTTTAATATAGTGAACTATGGCTATAATGTACCATGGCTATAGTGAACCAAAGGTTCAGTCCCATTGGGGTTCACTATTATTTACTGTATGTACTTATTTTTCTTATAAAGCTTACAATCGAATATTTAAAATGGGTTTTAAAATTAACCTAATGCTGTTTCTATTGTAACTTTTATAAAAACTTTCACAATTGGATCTAAGAAAAAGTTGTTTGTGTGTTTGTGAGCTTGATTGATCCGCATACGCTCCCCATAATATTTAAACCTAACCGGATGAAATTTTGACCCGCTATAGAGATTGGTTTGGAAGAAGTAACTGTCTTATTATGCAAATTAGTCCGATAAATGGTCATTCTCCCCATTCTGCGTAAGTTTCCCCAATATTTGACCTATCTTGATGTAACTTTCTAACACTATAGAATATTAAATATGGATATAAAATCTCGCCTTTTACCGCGAAGATAGGAAGTCACTCCTCGAGGAACTCTCACCTGAACACAAGATATTTCTCTCCAAATTCTTCAACATCATCATTGAGTTTGTTGGGAACAAGAACTCCACCATTGGCAAGGGCTTTTCTGAACTCAAGACGATTCTAAGCTCCTGATAGGATCCAGATGTCCCATCGGATGAGGCTTCGTCTGGTGTAAATATATCTCTTTTTTTTTTTTCTAATTTAAAAATCTCTTTTTTTTTCTGTTGACTAGGTGTTAATCGCCAAAAATAAATTATAACAAATAATCGAGAAAGTTTAACGATGAATTTCATTTTCGAAGCGTATAACTAACTGGTAAGCTTTCGGATCTAAAGTTCTTTATCGAATAGCTCGAAGGTTATGTGTCGCTAAAATTTTCTCCAATTTTGAGTACGACGAATCGGAGTAACTATAATACAGCTTCGACATCCCGTTATGCAAATTTACTTGATTAGAAAATGATCGATCTTTATGAAACATTCCTAATATGCATATATATATATAATATATATATACCAGAGTATGCAAATTTAAATATCCATAAAATTCAAAATAGGAAAATATATATATCCTCAAATTTTTATTTCAAATTTATGCTCTTTGATACTTCAATCCGGGTAAGAAAAAAAACAAACCAAAAATTGTTTTATATTTCAAAATAATAATAATCTTTAGTTTAAAACTGTACCAAAATTTTAATATCTCGACAAGCAAAAATTAAATTAGAAAAAAAAAGTAAATCTTTTGAAATTTTGTTCCAAAAAAAAAAATATTTCTTCCGTTATTTCAATCTTGAAAACACCAACGAGTGATAAATTGAATAAATAATACATTTAACGAAAATATAACCGATTTGTATGGTTAACATTTATAATGTGGAATAAAAATAGGTGGGGGCTCCGTCATAAATAGAGGTTCCCCCAATGGTAGAATGTCATCTCCACCTACTTAGGGGCCTCTGTGGGGGCGTCCAACTGGGGACCGTCTCCCTAGTAGGGCCTCTCGACCCACACGCCCCTCTATCCACCCACACGGGCTGTGATTGGTTGACGTTCTGGTGGTGGTGGTGTCTTGTCCATGGAGCAGATCAGATCGGTCCATGCATCCTGATCACAATACCGGCCAACTGAGGTGGTGGTGTCTTGTCCATGGAGCAGATCAGATCGGTCCATGCATCCTGATCACAATACCGGCCAACTGAGGTGGTGGTGTCTCGTTCGTGGAGCAGATCAGATCGGTCCATGCACCCTGATCACAATACCGGCCAACAAAGGTGTCTTGTCCGTATGGATTTCCTCTTCTGGATTGATGTCTGGCATATAGAGGGCTGCAAGGATGGCCGGGTATACATGGTCCGGAGTGAGTTGGGTGTTGTGACAGTTATTACAGTTCCTGTAGGATCTAGTCATGTCTGAGTTTATCTTCATTCCTTTAAAATATCCTGATTCTTGACATTGTTCTCGTTAATTCTCTGTTGATGTTGAGGTTGCATATGGGCTGGGGTATTTTGGTTTTTGTAATGAGTTTTGCTATTGTATTTGCGTCTTTCAGTGTTATAGTTCAGGTTGTCCTCCTTACCTGATAGATATTGCTAATGTTGTGGTGGTGGGTGTTCACTTGTTTTACAGTATTATTATCTGAGTTAGTGTGAGGTGGATCGATTAGAAAGAAAGCACCTACCAAAATGAGAGGTGTCACCAAAAGATTCAAGTGACAAAAGTTACAACTTTTGCGGGTTAACACACAAAAAAGGAATATACTAGGACCTACCGTAAGAGTAACTTAATACACCGAACAACGTACACTCAAGAGTATAAAACTAACAACAAAAAGGAGATAAAAACAACTCACGATTTGTTAAATAAAATAAAACAGTACTTATCTTTATTGTAGCGTTGGTAAGGAGCGGACCGGGGTTTCACAAGTATGCGTGGAGATCACCAGAAAAACACACAGAGAACGCTATAAGCGTCTCTACTCGAACACCACTCCACGACTCCTCGCATTCCGTTTCAACCCTTTTTTATGTACAAACATGGCCACATTCGTCCAATGAGAAGGCGTGGGAGATCAGTTCTCTAAACAAATAAACAACATTCTTCCCGCATAACTGAGAAGAATAAAACTGCGATGTTTGTCAAATAACACTGGTCAACAAGAATTTTGCACAGGAGAACCTGATTATGTTTCTAGTGTAACTTTTCATGCTGAACTCAAAAATCTAATCAGAAATTTCCCATCACCTATGGTTTTTGCGTGACGGTCTTTTTTTAGTATTGGGATAAATACAGTGAAAATGCAAACAATGTTACGTAAGCAGTTTTGCATAACCCTTATTACATTACACTGGTTTATCAAAAAATATTTTTCTTTATCCACAAAGAAATAGCATCTTATCTACATGTCCTGAATCCAAATATACCATTAGTTTTTTTCTATTACGCAATATTTCTGAGATACACCTACTTGAAATTTAGAAATATTATTAATATATAGGCATATATGAACGAAACATATTTATTTATTGAAAAGCAGTGACAGTGGATTTTCTTCTTAACTTTGCTTGTGGTAGATCCCTCTTGAGTGTCCAGCAGTAGTCGGCAAGCATAGCGGGACTCCATTTACCTTGGTACCGCTTCTCCATGCTTGATATATCTTGATGAAACCTCTCACCATGCTCATCGCTAACTGCGCCAAAATTGTCTGGAAAGAAATCTAGATGTGAATGCAGGAAATGGATCTTGAGGGACATGTTACATCCCAGTGCCTTGTAGGAAAGCAACAGATCATTAACTATATCTCGGTAATTTTCAACCTTGAAACTCCCTAAGAAGTTTTTGTAAACGTTTCTAAGGGAAATCCATGCTGCTGCTTCAACTTCATTCAAACTATTTTGAAAATTTCCATCCTGCTGCAATTCTAGAATCTGAGGTCCAACGAAAATGCCTTCTTTAATCTTCGCTTCACTTATACTAGACAATTTTTGTTTTAGGTAGGCAAATCCACTGGCATTTCGATCCATTGCCTTGACAAAGTTCTTCATTAATCCCAGTTTAATATGTAATGGTGGTAAGTAAATATTTTCTGAATCGATCAGGGGTAGATTTGCAATATTTTTATATCCTGGAGTAAAGATTTTACAGTTTGGCCAGATTTTTTTAATGCAATGCCTTTCCCTATCTCTGCTATCCTACTCACACAGAAAACAACAAAATTTTGTATATCCAAGCTGTAATCCACGCAAGAGAGCAACGACTTTCAAATCGCTGCATATTTTCCAACCGTATCTTTCATATTCTATCTTTTTCAAAAGCAGTTTCATGTTTTCGTAAGTCTCTTTCATGTTGGATGCATGTGCTATTGGCACTGATGGGAACTTATTTCCATTGTGAAGGAGAACAGCTTTCATACTAATTTTTGAAGAATCAATGAATAAACGCCACTCTTCTGTATTATGGTCATGACCAGGCGCTTCCATTAGACTAACAACATCATTGCAATATACTAAATCATTCTCTTGTGAAAAGAAGTCTTGAAATTCATCTTGACGCTTGCGAAAAAAGCATACTTTTGTGCCTTTATGCAGCAGATTCCAGCCTTTTAACCTAGAGCCTAAAAGTTCACTCTGTTTTTTGGATAAATCTAAATCACGTACGAGGTCGTTCAACTCTCCTTGGGTTAATAAATGAGGTTCAGATAAAGCACCTGCTTCAAAATTTGTGTCATCCCACTGTTGCTCTCGTCTATCTGAATCATCGTCACTAAATATTACATTTTCAGGAGGCTGTGGAACAGGTAAAATATCACTATGAGGAACCGGTCTCATAGCAGAAGGCAAATCTGGATATTCAACTGTATGTCTTGATTTGGATGTAATACCTGTAGTATTTTCAAACAAAAATAACAGTCTGAAGAATGGTCTTTAAGTTCCCTCTATATCATTGGAACCGCAAAAGGCATATGACGTTCACCTTAATCCACCCTGTAAGATGTCGAACACAAATTACACAACAATGGTGAGGAGCCCAAGTCTTATCTTGGTCACCGACTTTAAAGCCAAAATAAAGTTCATAGCACTTTTTGATGAGCGGTGTAAAGTTTCGCCTTTTAACTTTGAAAGTTAATTCCCCACAAATATAACAGAAAATATCAGGAATATTAATGCAACGCCTAAGCATATTGACACAGTCTAGTGCACACGATTTATAAAAGCAAATCGATAGAGAAGAATAAACTAATCACTTCAAATTTACCTGTCACTTCTGCTGCAAATCTATTAAACACAAATCGTTAGGTTCAATTTAAATATATATATTAAAACTGTTAATGAGCAAATAGCATTACAGAGCTAGTCGTTATTTTTGAGTTGAAAGCAAAACAGATTATAATATTATATAATAATAAATTATATATATTCAATTAAAATTTCAATAATTTGTTATTTAAATTAATATTTATGATTCTTAAAGAGCAAATTTTAATTAATAACAAATAAAATAACGCTTTTGGCTCCACATACCAACTCTTCTTGTCAAAAATAAAGCGCTAGCTTAGTTAATGATGTAACTTAAAAAATGCTTACGTAACATTGGTTGCATTTATTACTGTATTTATCCCAATACTAAAAAAAGACCATCAGGCAAAAACCATGGGTGATGGGAAATTTCTGATTAGATTTTTGAGTTCAGCATGAAAAGTTACACTAGAAACACCATCAGGTTCTCTTGTGCAAAAAAAAAAGTTTTTCTGTAGACCTGTGTAATTTGACAAAAAGTATCCTTCCAAAGAAAAAAAAAGAAACTAACCAATCTCCCAAACATTCCCATTGTCCCGTAAGGAAAACCTCCTGCTGTCGGGTGGGAAAAAAGCTCACGGGAGTCATGTTATAAAATTACAAAAAAAAAAAAAAAAACTAAAGAGAGGAGATGTAAGCATCCGGGTCGTTCCATAAAAGTGCCTTCCATCTTGTTCCTCCCAAAAGAAACTTCAAAAAAGAAAAATCTGCGCAAACCACGTGAGTTACCATGAGTGATTACCAAGCACACACGTGTATAGTATGCTTTAGTAGACAGAGTTTAATGGGGAACCAATAAGCTCTCATCTGGGACTGGCTGGGTAAGTTAAGTAAAGACTTTGGGAACTGACAGACGCTCACTTGATGAGAAACCGAACGATCCAATTCCATTCAGTTCGCTCAAGTCCAGGAGCTAAAAGCTCTTCTTAACGTCTGTTTATAAACGCTTTCATCCAATCGACATGTACAACTTTCACATCGTTCATGGTGACCCCTCTTACTCTGAAGTTAACATTGGAGATCCTAGCTTCCACACGGAAAGGCCCATAGAAGTTGGAGTAACCTTCATTCTTAAGAACCGCTAGTATTACCAGGTCTCCTTTGTCGAAACTTCTGGAATAAGGTGGCCTAGGATTCATAAGCTTTTTAACAGAATTACCTGACATAAACTGTCTGACAGTTTCCTTTGCTTTCCGCATCACTCTCAACCTCCCAACCCAAGTAGGCTTTCTAAAACTATTAACAGACCCAGCGCTACACTCACAGCTTCTGTTAAACTCAGTAGGTTGCAACTTTACAGCCTCGTTTTCAATGCGTCTCACTGATTTCTCATCTATGGAGCTTGAAACCATTGGTCTATGTTCACTGGCAACGCAGCTAAGGTCTACATAATCATGGTCTTCTGGTTTCAAGGAAATCATGTTGCAACATTCCCGTACGGGAGGCAACTGGATATTCAATCTCCTTATATCATTGATTCCCAGAATCCCGTCGTAGCCTTTATCTCCGAGTGACATTAACCAGAATCTTATCTCTCCCAACTCGCTGCCGTTTTCGTTACCAACTCTACAGGTTTTAACACGTGTAAGTGTCTTCTCGTGGCCTGTCACTGAAACTATACGTAAAGTTTTAAGTGCATCGTCCCAATTCTCCTTCAAGACATTACACTTTTCGGAATCAATAATACTGACTTGGCTTCCTGTATCATATAACAGGTTCCACATATTGCCGTTAATATTCACCTTAACTATTGGCAGATTTCCATACTGATCTCTGCCATATGAACGTATGCTCACTATCTCGGCATTGTCAAGAATATTGCGGTTGGCAAACATAGAAGACTGTCTTGAGCAACTATCACTAGCTATATGTCCTAATCTACACTCAGGTGGACTCAGCTTGATTTCGCCCAACAATTTAGTCAGTTTTTCTATCTCACCTCTAAGGTCTTTAATACACTGCTCATTTTCGTGCTTCATCCTGTTTACACTGGAACTAAGCATCTTCATCTCACCTTTAATGCTATTTATTTCTTCAACCCCTTCTACTGAACATACCCCTTTCATAAAACTGCAACGGTGTTCTACACTATCCTCCGTGGCCATGACACTGACTGCTTTGTATATTGATTTAGCCTCACTGCGAACAATAGCTTCTCTATACTTATCGAGCACATTTTCGAGGAATATTTCAAACACTAGGCTATCGTCAAATCTGCACTCTACTTTATCTCTAATGGCCAGGAATCTTTCTTTAAAAACCATAGGACTTTCCCCAACTCTCTGCTTAAGACCTTCTATTAATTTAAGGCATTCCCTAATACCACGCGCCTTTTTAGGGTAAAATATGTTCAGTTTACTAACAATACTTTTGAAACTGCTATCGTTACGGATACCCATCTCCTCTAAGCTCAACCTAACTTCAGGGGATAGAGCCTCGAACATAAGCAGTACCTTGACCTCAGGATCCCATTTGCCTACTCGAGCTTTAAGCTCGACTTCCCGAATGAAAGCATCGAGATAAACCCCCATTAAACACTGACAAGTTAAGCATAGAGTTCACAAACATGATGTAGCACAAAAATAATAATAATAAACCACTCAATCAGAGAAAAAAAAAACGCACGTAAAAATTACAGGAATTTACACGTGCAAACACCAGTAATCCTGGCAGGGCTCGCCAATGACAAAAGTTACAACTTTTGCGGGTTAACACACAAAAAAGGAATATACTAGGGCCTACCGTAAGAGTAACTTAATACACCGAACAACGTACACTCAAGAGTATAAAACTAACAACAAAAAGGAGATAAAAACAACTCACGATTTGTTAAATAAAATAAAAAAGCAACTTATATTTTATTTGCAGCGTTGATAAGGAGCGGACCGGGGTTTCACAAGTATGCGAGGAGATCACCAGAAAAACACACAGAGAACGCTATAAGCGTCTCTACTCGAACACCACTCCACGACTCCTCGCATTCCGTTTCAACCCTTTTTTATGTACAAACATGGCCACATTCGTCCAATGAGAAGGCGTGGGAGATCAGTTCACTAAACAAATAAACAACATTCTTCCCGCATATAACTGAGAAGAATAAAACTGCAATGTTTGTCAAATAATTTGACACAAGTATTCTATGTTATGCTATTCTTTATTTGCGCCTTCTAACATTTTACACACAGAATATTCTTGATACTGATCTCCAACAGAAAATGATTCTAATTACAACAAGAGGAATCGCCGGATATTATACAATTATACAATTATTTTATTTCCAAAGCGTATATCCCGCAAGGGATACTTGCGCCAAACAAGGAGAAAAGTTTATTTACATAAGTTATTTACATTATTCAACGCATGAAAAGATTAGAGATCCAGATTTTGTAGAAAGTTTAGAATGTATTTACAAAATGAATTGAACTTTAAATATGATTTTTTATCGGAAATCAAATCGTTAAGTTCACAAACAACTAGTTCATTCTTCATTCTATAATCTTGAAATGCTGGGCAATCGATCAGTAGATGTCTTGAGGTTTGTTCCTTAATACCACAAAAGCAACTTGATTCCTCCACTGCCTTTATTCTATTTTAAAAACTTTTGAAATTTCCGTGTTTGAGTATTATAAAAATTTGAACGAAAGTATTTAGGGATTTCTTGGGGGAAAAAATCTTAAGAAAGTTTTATTGTTAAGAAAATATAAAAACTAACAACAACGAGTTTCTTTAATGAAGAAGTAAAAGCTTGGTGAGATTTCGAACAATAACGTCGTCCCTCAACAGGTTGAGTAAAAAAAACAAGCTTGTATTCGTATTACAGATTGAACTTTATTTTCCGAAAGCTCGCCAAGCTCTTTACTTTTTAAATAAAGAAATTCGTTGCCGTTAACTTTTATCTCTTCTTGATCTAGGAAACCTACTGAATATAATCTTATTTAATAATAATATAGTATATACCAAAGAGGGTACTTCTCCCTTCAAATAAAAATACAGTAAAAACCTCGCTTAAACGAACAGGGGATATTGCGAACTTTCCCTTATAACCAACCTGAAATAATCCCCATTTTATAATACAGTAAACTATGGCTATAATAAACCATGGCTATAGTGAATCAAAATTTCAGTCCCATTGGGATTCGTTATAGAGGGGTTTTACTGTATTCATTAAAGACGTATCAACTCTCGGGCAACTTTGATTAATTCCACCAGATGACACTTCAGGTATAGCTTGAAATCTCCAGTAATTTCGGGCTGATATAGAGATGTTGAGAAAGATTTTTTAAAAATGCTTAAACATTCCTACATAACTGAAAAACAACTCTGAATTTTGAATGCATTAATTAATATCGACAAACATTTACTGATTTCTAAAAAAGATAGATGATGCCTACCAATTTAAATCTTATGTTAAAATGCCCAGCAATGGTCGCAGCCATGCAGAAAATTGACTTAGACCCAGAGCAGCAGCTTTACACACCCAAGATAGTGGATATTGCTGCTGCTGTGATGGAGATGCATGGAGACATCTGAGACTCTTCTTTGGACACGACAACAACAACAACAACATTATGTATGTGTGTGAAAAATGGCACCTCTCCCTTTAAAAAATGTATCAAAACAATACAATGGGGTTTATGACCCCAGTACAAAACGTGAAGGTGGTGTTAAACAATTACCCATAACACCGGTTTTGGAAAATTATTAAGATAAAAATTCAAACTGTATACCATGGTATCGGGTTTATGGCCTTCATCACTATTCGAGAATTTTGGATCTTGTACTCTTTCAACTTGTAGGTAAAATAAATATAGCATATACAGAGTAAAACCTCGTTAAAACTAACCCGGGATATATCGAACCTTCCCTTATAACGAATATAAAAAATATCCCCATTATTTTTTTTATTACAGTGAATTATGGCTATAATCAACCAAGGCTATAGTGAACCAAAGGTTAAGTCCAATTGGGGTTCAATATACAGGCTTTTTACGGTATAAATAGAAATAGTTATTTTTAAACTACATATTGAGAAAGGGCAAAAACCCGAAAGATCCCAATAAATGTAATTTTAAAAACATGCGGTAAGTGTGTGACATATATATAATTTCATGAACCTAGTATATCACTCAATTGCCAGGATTTCCAATCAAGTTCTGGGTGTTGTTCTAAAATGCCACTGACAAAATTACTAATACAGGTTACCACACAAAAAGCAATAAACTAGGGCCTACAGTAAGAGTAACTTAAACACAGAAAAAGGTACACTCAAGAGTACAACACCAACAACAAAAAGGGGGTAAAATAAAACACGATTTGTTAAATAAAATAAAAACAGTACTTATCTTTTATTTGCAGCGTTGATAAGGAGCGGACCGGGGTTTCATAGGTATGCGAGGAGAATCACCAGACTAGCACACAGAGAACGCTTTAAGCGTCTCCACTCGAACACCACTCCACGACTCCTCGCATTCCGTTTCAACCCTCTTTTATGTACAAACATGGCCACATTCGTCCAATGACGTGGGAGATCAGTTCACTTAACAAATAAACAACATTTTTCCCGCATAATTGAGAAGATTAAAACTGCTCTGTTTGTCAAATAATTTGACACCACAGTTGTCTAAACAACCAGTTCCAAGTACTACATTGTGTATGAAGTGGTTGTGTATAGGAATCCCCTCATTAAATAACAAAGGAAGAAAACGCAGAAGAAATAATACGCCTACACGGTTTCGATTCTAGATAGCAAGAATCTCGATATACAAAAATCAATGTCTGCCTGTCCTTTATGTCTCCTCTGACCAAACCACTCATCTAATTGCCATCAAACTTCGGGAAATTGTTTACTATACTACCAGGAAGGTTTCTGGTTTGAATATGAATTTATATAAATAATCGCTGCGCAATTTTATTTGAAATTTGCCAAGTTTTACTTGTAATCAGCGCCTCTCTCGGTATCTGGTTGAATTACATTTGTAAATAGTAGAAATGCTAAATGTGTTCCAAATATAATAAATATAGTATTTAATATTTAATTTCAATGATATATTTTTGAGAGGATTTAGTATTACAATTTTCAAATGTCGTTGTAAAAAAACTTAAAATTATTATTACTTAAGACAACATCTTATAATTTATTTGAAATTTAATAAATGTTTCCAAAAGAAACTGCCATATCGCTTACTAGTTAACATATTTGCAAATGTATTTGATTGATTTCACTGAATTTCAATACTCAACATTGATGTGTGCTGTGAAGGTTTTAAAGAGTAATAGTGAATAGGCCTAAAAGCCTTTTTAGAATATTCCCAACCCAACAATTAAGTATCGTTTACCAAATGTTTGTTAGTCATACTTTCACTCGGGTTAAAACCGTGCGAAGCTGGGTATATTCGCTAGTTTGGAAAAAAAAAATCATCTCAAGAGAGAATTTCTTCTTAATCGTTTAAAAGGGTTGTACATATCAAATTGGAAATTATATTTTTTAAAAAGCTAATCAAGAATAAATAATAACGATACAGAAAATAACATTAAAAATAAAAAAGGCATATCCTGAACAGGAGCACTATTTTTTTTTTTCAGATGACAGAGCACCATCAAGTGGAACAGAAATCAACTAAACATTGATTTAGTCTGTTCCCTGATATTTGGCCATCTTTTTTATTTTTAATATCAACACCTGACCCTTTTATTATTTTTTTTCCTACATTTTTTTCACAGAAAATAACATATGCCTAATCTTTTCAAAAGCTTCTTTTTAAACTTGCTTTTCTGTCCACAAATCTTGTAATATATTTTTTTTATATTCTTATAGAGAACCTATAAGTCTCTGAAATATGGTATATTTGTTCAAATACCTTATTTCTCAATGTAAGTTGACAGAATTTTGTCACTTGAAGCATTCTGCGTTTGCAAAGTAATTCTTGAACTCAAACAATGGAAACATCAAATCAGGAACAAAGCTCAATTTACATTACATAATTGAAATGACAACATGTCACGGAACAAGTCTGTTATTTCTGAGATATTCACCATAGTGTGATCCGCAATATTTCGACCATTTTTGGAGATTTCTTCAAATTCCTCTTCTCATTAAACTTCTCAGGTTGAAAATGTAGAAATCCTTATGTTACACCTAGAGTCCGATCCAAAAAGTCGTACTTTCTTCAAGGATTCAAAGACATAAAGGTCTCTTAGAGAAAAGTCTGTATTGTGTGAAGAGTGATTCAGAACTTCTCTTATTTCATCCTATCAAATATCACTGACACAAGTTACCTTTTTGTGGGTTAAACGCAAAAAATACTAATAAAATACAGTAGAACGTCCATGAGAGAACACTCACGCTAGAGGATACCTTTCTACAAAAGACAGTTTTCATTGTCAAAATTACAATTTTTAAAATTATTTTGAGACTCTCCAGTAAGAGGACACCTCTCCCTAAAGGACACTTTGGCTCTGCAACTTGCTGCCCTTTAGAGAGAGGTTTTACTGTATTTATATTATATATTTATATATAAATAAAAATATTTGATAGAGTATTATTGTTTTGAAGTCTTTTTATGAAGTTTTTGTTTGTTTGTGTTTTTTGCATGATATCTTTCTGTATTTCTACGTAAAGCCTCATTAAAACGAACCAGGGATATAGAGAAACTTCCCTTATAACAAACCATAAACAATTCCCATTTTATAATACAGTGAACTATGGCTATAATGAACCATGGTTATAGTGAACCAAAGGTTCGGTTCCATAGGGGTTCGCTATAGGTGGGTTTTGCACTAAATTATTTCTAAGATGAAAGCCCGAATACACAAAACGTGGTTCTTTTCTATATATTAACTTGTGCGTTTTTATTTTTGTTCAGAATAAAAAAAAACACTGCTTATTACATTTTATTTTATTTTTTCATTTTTTTTTTCATAAAAACCTATTAAAATCTTTCACAGAATTTTATTTTTCATTCTATTTCAACAAGCCAATATAAATGTACATCATTCATAATTGATATATATATATGTTTTCTATATACAGTTACGAGCGTCATGCGTTCTTAATAATTTTTCATCTCTGTCACCGTTTGCTTTTTTTTTTTGAATGGCACTCTCCTATTGGTTGGCTACGATCACACCACCTTTGCCCCCCCCCCCCCCCCACTCGCTCTTTCGTTTTTGTAACTATTGTGTTGGAGCGGGTCCCTCATTAAATAAATGCATATATTAGTTAATAACTAAATGGAATCCTCTCTTTCTTTTTCCCAGTAAGAGACGCCTACGGAAGCCAACAGTACATAGACAGATAAAGCACATAGGCTATAGGCATTAACTAACATATGCATTTATTTAAGGCGCCAATTTATAATTGTAACAAATAGTATTTGAATCAAAACATTCAATCGGGTAAAACACGGGCGTTGCTCGGGTCATTCGGCTAGTCTATATATATATATGCCACACTCGACCTCCCTTTAACAATATGCTTCATTAGAACTATTTCAGAGAACAGCTAATCAATTATGGATATAAGAAATTCTTTGATAAAAAATATCAGTTATTGTGGCATTGTTTTTTTAACAGATTTACAATTTATTCATTATATTTCGTTAGTCTCCCTCTATTTTTAAACTTCCCTCTCTACCTCTCTGGTATTTTATAACCATAATTTAGTTTCCCATCAAATAAGTTGCCGTGTCATTCAGAGAGGTTTGTCTTTTCTCTACATGACAATATATTAAACATTTGCAATGGCTTACAAATCAAATCTCGTAGCATAAAGCCCTATCCACTCTCTAAATATACGAATACAGGAAAACTTCTCTTTAGCGAACACCAATGGGACTGAACCTCTGGTTCACTATAGCCATGGTTCATTATACCCATAGTTCACTGTATTATAAAATGGGGATTCTTTCAGGTTTGTAATAAAAGAAGGTTCAATATATCCCTTGTTCGTTTTAGAGAGATTCAACTATACTTGCACTATTGGTAACGAAAGAGCTATTTGCTTAATTTGATAAGAATATAATTTTTTAAATGAGTAAAATCACATTTAGTTGGGAAAATCATAATGTCTTATATGAATCTTTTATGAACTCAAGTTTTTTTTTTCGGGGCCTTGGAGCCTTTCTACAGAAATAATGCTGATTTACTCTAACAAAAAAATGAATAAAGTTTTAGAGAAATATTTAAAAAATCAAATAAAATAGATGAGAGTTCTGGTAGATTGAACTTGCCAAACACCTTTCAAAGTTGACCACTAAGAAGCTAGGCTCTGCAAATATCTTTCAAAGTTGACCACTCTAAGAAGCTAGGCTCTACAAATATCTTTCAAAGTTGACCACTCTAAGAAGCTAGGCTCTGCAAATATCTTTCAAAGTTGAACACTCTCTCTCTCTAAGAAGCTAGGCTCTGCAAATATCTTTCAAAGTTGACCACTCTAAGAAGCTAGGCTCTGCAAATATCTTTCAAAGTTGACCACTCTAAGAAGCTAGACTCTGCAAATATCTTTCAAAGTTGAACACTCTCTCTCTCTCTAAGAAGCTAGGCTCTGCAAATATCTTTCAAAGTTGACCACTCTAAGAAGCTAGGCTCTGCAAATATCTTTCAAAGTTGAACACACTCTCTCTCTAAGAAGCTAGGCTCTACAAATATCTTTCAAAGTTGAACACTCTAAGAAGCTAGGCTCTGCAAATATCTTTCAAAGTTGAACACTCTCTCTCTCTAAGAAGCTAGGCTCTGCAAATATCTTTCAAGGTTGACCACTCTAAGAAGCTAGGCTCTGCAAATATCTTTCAAAGTTGAACACTCTCTCTCTCTAAGAAGCTAGGCTCTGCAAATATCTTTCAAAGTTGACCACTCTAAGAAGCTAGGCTCTGCAAATATCTTTCAAAGTTGAACACTCTCTCTCTCTAAGAGAAGCTAGGCTCTGCAAATATCTTTCAAAGTTAACCACTCTCTAATAAGCTAGGCTCTGCAAATATCTTTCAAAGTTGACCACTCTAAGAAGCTAGGCTCTGCAAATATCTTTCAAAGTTGAACACTCTCTCTCTCTCTAAGAAGCTAGGCTCTGCAAATATCTTTCAAAGTTGACCACTCTAAGAAGCTAGGCTCTGCAAATATCTTTCAAAGTTGAACACTCTCTCTCTCTAAGAAGCTAGGCTCTACAAATATCTTTCAAAGTTGACCACTCTAAGAAGCTAGGCTCTGCAAATATCTTTCAAAGTTGAACACTCTCTCTCTCTAAGAAGCTAGGCTCTGCAAATATCTTTCAAAGTTGACCACTCTAAGAAGCTAGGCTCTGCAAATATCTTTCAAAGTTGAACACTCTCTCTCTCTAAGAGAAGCTAGGCTCTGCAAATATCTTTCAAAGTTAACCACTCTCTAATAAGCTAGGCTCTGCAAATATCTTTTAAAGTTGACCAATATATATATATAAGAAGCTAGCCTCTGCAAATATCTTTCTCGTTGCAGAGATAAATTCCAGTATCATCTTCAATTTACAAAAACCAATAGTATGATTCTATAGGCTCACAATTCTTACATCCAACCTAGGGAAAGTAAATTTACCATTTCGATTATATCGATTTCGTGCTATCAGTAAAGGGGAGTGTGATGGTGAAGAGGCGGTGGGGGAAGTAGAAAAGAGTTGCCTCAAGTCATTAGCCCTTAATCCCACGCTAAGAACACACCCTGAGGATTAGGTAAACAATTAAGCCGGGGCGATAAACGGACGCTTTATGAATCGGGGAGCAAATCGCAAGGCTGGGGCGCTAAGTAAAATAGCTAGGGAGAGAGAGAGAGTTTCGAATACCACTTACTTTAATTACCTTTCCATTTGAGAGATTAGTCTGTCTTATAGAATTTTCCTTGCTGCTCTGAAAGTATTACGGTGGAGTAATTAGGGTAGACGCCAACTTTAATTGGTTCGGATCGATTAGAGAAATCTTCAAGAAAGGGCTGACATTTCTTGGTTGGATAATTGGGTGATGGCCAGGTGGTGTTTGTAAGTGAACGTTGGATTGACATTTCTTGGTTGGATAATTGGGTGATGGCCAGGTGGTGGTGTTTGTAAGTTGACGTTGGATTGACATTTCTTGGTAGAATAATTGGGTGATGGCCAGGTGGTGTTTGTAAGTGGACGTTGGATTGACATTTCTTGGTAGGATAATTGGGTGATGGCTAGGTGGTGGTGTTTGTAAGTGTACGATGGATTGACATTTCTTGGTAGGATAATTGGGTGATGGCCAGGTGGTGTTTGTAAGTGGACGTTGGATTGACATTTCTTGGTAGGATAATTGGGTGATGGCCAGGTGGTGGTGTTTGTAAGTGTACGTTGGATTGACATTTCTTGGTAGGATAATTGGGTGATGGCCAGGTGGTGTTTGTAAGTGGACGTTGGATTGACATTTCTTGGTAGGATAATTGGGTGATGGCCAGGTGGTGGTGTTTGTAAGTGGACGTTGGATTGACATTTCTTGGTAGGATAATTGGGTGATGGGCAGGTGGTGTTTGTAAGTGGACGTTGGATTGACATTTCTTGATAGGATAATTGGGTGATGGCCAGGTGGTGGTGTTTTTAAGTGTACGTTGGATTGACATTTCTTGGTAGGATAATTGGGTGATGGCCAGGTGGTGTTTGTAAGTGGACATTGGATTGACATTTCTTGGTAGGATAATTGGGTGATGGCCAGGTGGTGTTTGTAAGTGGACGTTGGATTGACATTTCTTGGTAGGATAATTGGGTGATGGCCAGGTGGTGGTATTTGTAAGTTGACGTTGGATTGACATTTCTTGGTAGGATAATTGGGTGATGGCCAGGTGGTGTTTGTAAGTGGACGTTGGATTGACATTTCTTGGTAGGATAATTGGGTGATGGCTAGGTGGTGGTGTTTGTAAGTGTACGTTGGATTGACATTTCTTGGTAGGATAATTGGGTGATGGCCAGGTGGTGTTTGTAAGTGGACGTTGGATTGACATTTCTTGGTAGGATAATTGGGTGATGGCCAGGTGGTGGTGTTTGTAAGTGTACGTTGGATTGACATTTCTTGGTAGGATAATTGGGTGATGGCCAGGTGGTGTTTGTAAGTGGACGTTGGATTGACATTTCTTGGTAGGATAATTGGGTGATGGCCAGGTGGTGGTGTTTGTAAGTGTACGTTGTATTGACATTTCTTGGTAGAATAATTGGGTGATGGCCAGGTGGTGTTTGTAAATGGACGTTGGATTGACATTTCTTGGTAGGATAATTGGGTGATGGCCAGGTGGTGGTGTTTGTAAGTGTACGTTGGATTGACTTTTTTTTTTGGGTAGTATTTTTGAGATATATATTCCTTTATTTCTGTAATATGTATGTTATTTATTTATATGTGTATTAATGTGATGATTGGGGTAATATATATTCCCACGGTGTTTGCATGAATTCTTAGGATTACCATTTCATGGTAGTAATATTGGTTGATACATTTCTTTGTGGGTTTGTATGTATACGTTTTTATTGCAATTTTTTATCACTTAATATCCAGGTCACCTCTCTAGTCAAAATAAACTCTAACCGTCTCTACAAACAAGCGGATTGGAAGCGGTGACAAAACCAAAACACCAGTTTTTGAAAACTGAGAAGCGCCCACTTGGACAACATGCCTTTTGGCTAATGGCTCTCGTCAATCCAGGCCGGGCTTTGATTTCATGAGATCCTAAAGAGATCAAATGAAATCTTCAGAATTCCCTAAAGAGGTGTTTAGCTGGTAGAGGGGCTCAGTTAATTTCACGGCCAATGTTTATTTGGAATTTTGCCTGGGAGAAGATTTATCTTTAAAAGTAAAGGTCGCATCTCTCGACAAAATAGACGCTAAAACTAGACCCGTAAATAAATATTTTCATCTTTATTTTTTTATATTACTATATGCATTACAACCTCGCAAAAACGAACCAGGGGTAGAGCAAACTTTCCATTATAACAAACCTGAAATAATCCCCATTTTATTTTTATAATACTACTCTGATCAAAAAGTTCCGAAACTTTGCTCATAAGTTAAAAAAACTTTTTTATTCTACCAAATTAAAATTGTTCTTTTCAAAGTAGTCCCCGTTGGCCGCGATACACTTCAGCCACCTTTTTTTCCAGTCGGCAAAACACCCTGGTAGTCTGTTTTCGGATCGCCTTCATGGCCTTCTTCGATTCCACTTTGATCTCTTCTATGCTCTGAAATTTCCGACCCTTTAACTTTTTTTTTTTTAGCTTTCCTAAAAGGAAGAAGTCGCAGGGGGCCAAATCGGGACTGTAGGGGGGTTGGAAGAACACAGAGGTTGAGTGGTCCTGCAGGAACTTCGAGATTTTGAAGGCTGTATGCGCCGGCGCGTTATCGTGGTGGAGGATCCACGACTTGTTCCTCCACAGCTCCGGCCGTTTCTGCCTGATCGCTTCCCTCAATCGCCTCAAAATTCACAGGTAGGAGTCAGCAGTTATTGTAGAGCCTTGTTGTTGAAATTCATGATGAACGATGCGCTGGTAGTCGAAGAACACCGTCAACATGACCTTGACTTTGCTGGGAGCCTTCCTCGCTTTCTTTGGTCTCGGCTCATTTTTGAAGCGCCACTCCGATGCCTGTTGGGTAGTTTCCGAATCAAAGCCGTAAATCCATGTTTCGTCTCCAGTAATGACCCTCTTCAGCAATTCGGGGTCGTCGGTTGTCGCTTCGAGGTTGAGACTGGCCGTTTCTTTCCGGGTGTTCTTTTGATAAAAAGTCAAATCTTTGGGAACGAGAACGGCGTTGAGCCTTCTCACTCCCAAAATGTCCTTCATTATCGATTGAGTCGACCCGAATGATATCCCTGCTTCTTCGGCGACCTCCCTGACAGTTATTCGTCGGTCTTCACGCACCAGTTCCAACACCTTGTCCACTTTTTCAGGCGTGATTGATGTGGACGTTCTCCCGGAACGCTCGTTGTCGGCGGTCTCTTCCCGACCCTCCTTGAAGCGCTTGTACCACTCGAAAACTCGTCTTCGGCTCATGATGGCATCCCCGTAGGCTCTTTTCAACATCCAAAAAAATTTCGGCACCCTTGAATCCGTTTTTCACACAGAACTTGATGCAAATTCGTTGATCCTCTATTTCGGTGACTAACGAAATTGAAGCACGGGCAAAATGGCTTCACTTCGAACAGCCGCTGCTCGCGCTGTTGTGGCGCGTGATTTTTTAAAATTGGCAGGTCTTCAAGTCAAGGGCGACGCTTGCGTTTGCCACAAACCGGGAGAAAAAATATATTGGATTTTCAGGATTTTATGAGCAAAGTGTCGAAACTTTTTGATCAGAGTAGTACAGTCTTCTTCTTTCTTATCTCCACTCAATCATATTAGGGTATCAAGTTGTGACCCTTGATGATGTCTGTTTGACAACCATCATGACTGGATGAAATAGAATGCGTCTGCCTTTGTCATTAAAACTGGGAGCACTACTCAGTGGCAGACCGACTTAGCACCAAAAGAAATGGCCACCTCTGACATGAGGAAAGACGTCATGTACATCCGCTCCTAACATGGACTACAAACGCTGCTCATCCTGTATCCCTAGATCAGGAGCCCTTACAAGGTACTATCAGCCGGGCCAGCTGAACCCAGGTTTTTTAGCAAGCTTGTTACTGCTCCCCCTCCTCCTTTTTCATCCGGGCTTGGGACCAACAAAGACGGAGTTTTATAATACATTGAACTATGACTATAATGAACCATGACTATAGTGAACCGAAGGTTCAGTCTTATTGGATTTCGCTATAGAGGGGTTTTACTGTGTTGACAAAAATATCTAAAATAGGCATATCATGACCGCTCACATGAACAACCTTTATATGGCAGAATACCATACATTGATTTAAAAGTCAACTAAGCGGTGACCTGGGTTATTCCATAAAATTTCCTATTTCCCGACCTTTAAAAAGCTAATCACGTACACGTTTCGGGCTGTTGGCTCCTCAGTGTAATGCAGGCTCTACCTCAACGACATAAATTCTATACAAGAGATTTTCCGAGAAACCAAGAAATGGGTAAAGGTAAAGACTCTTCTAGTAAGGTATATCAATTAAGAAGGATCAGAAGATGAGTTTCTTTTATTGTATGAATGCTACGAGCTTTCGGGCAAAAGCCCTTCGACAGGCAAAAATATAACTATAATATAACTATACTAAGAAAGATAACGATTTATATATGGGGACAGTAGGAGGCTGGCAATACTGGCTGTAAGTCCGGTTCCAGAGCCAGGTACTCCATGTTGCTCTTGGAGGTTGTAGCCACTACAGACGCTGAATGGGACCTCCTGTGACCTAAGGTTTTAGACTTGACGGAAGAAACTCCATTAGTATAGTTATATTATAGTTATATTTTTGCCTGTCGAAGGGCTTTTGCCCGAAAGCTCGTAGCATTCATACAATAAAAGAAACTCATCTTCTGATCCTTCTTAATTGATATACAAGAAATGGGCATTTTTCCTTTTTCACATGACTAGAAACGTGTTTACGAAAATTTTCTTAAATAACAATTTCTTGATTTCTTATGGTCGTGTTGAGGTATAAGCTACACCACGCGGACAATGGCCAACAGCTCGAAATGCGTACGTGGTTGTATATTTTTTTTATTTGTCGGGAAATGAGTTGGAAAAAAATTATGGAATAAACTAGGTCAACGTTTAGTTGATTTACATTCCACTAGATAACGCTCTTCTATCTAAATCAGCAATGAGAGTTCAGAATATGCTCCTGTTTTATATCTGGTATAATAAACTATTTATACTTTAGCTTGCCTGTTGAAGGGTTTTTGCCCGAAAGCTTGCGTCGTCGAATAATTAAAGAAACTTGTCTTCTTTCATTTTGTTAAATCGCTATATATTTTACTAAGAAGAATCTTCTATATCTAAACTGACCTTTTTCTATTTTTCTTACTTTTTTCGCTTGACGATATATAGCTTACATTTAAAGGGGTTTGAAACGATGTATCTATCGCTTGTTTATATATACAGTTAAACCTGTCTATAGCGCCACTTCTAAATAGCGCCTCCCTCTCTATAGCGCCCGATTTTAAATACGTAGTACGATGCGATTTACATTAAAAGTAACCTGTCTATAACATCCCCTCTCTATAGCACCCTATTTTGGTGAGTCCAAAGAGAGGGCGTTATAGACAGGTTTAACTGTATATATTTGTTTGTCTATATATATATATATAAATGAATGTTTGTATGTTTGTTTGTTTGTTTGTATGTCCGGTATACAAATTCGCAGTAGTTCACTAATTCAAACCAAAATTTCTATACATAGGTAAAAAAAATACGGGGAAGACGATAGGCTATTTTAAAAAATATATAAATCAATTATTAAAACTATATATTCAAATTATTCTACTTAGCTCACGAACAGCGCCCTCTATCAAAGATTAGATTAAATTATGCTGATGTAAACAAATAGATAATGCTAATAACAAACAATTATTAAAAAAATCTTATCTAAATATATATCACTCGGGTAGATATGCACACGGGTCAATCCCGGGGCGAAGCCCGGGTCACCCGTCTAGTATACTTATATATGTTTATATGATAACATCACTACTTGTACTCGCTGAAATGTATCTTCTCTGAAGGGCACGCAATATGCTTCCAAAAGTTTACCCCCAAAAATCTTTTTACACTCATAGACAAAACTTAAGAAAGTTGTACCTTTTAACATGTACATGTATATCGGGATTCATACAATAACTCTGAAAGATATTTGATACACAGTGAAATTTATTGAAGTCACACGAGATAAACAAGTGTGAACAAATTTTCCTCTGTCTCCTTAAAAAGAAAATAGACGTTCTGTGCATCAAAGACTTACCATTTCCTTAAGTTTTGTCCAAGAGTGTATTAGCGACCTCTCGCCGAAGCCAACAAGAGAGCCAAGCGCCATTTTCTGTTTATTTTGAAGGAAAAAAAATCCCAGAAGTGACGTAGAGGCGCGATAACTCTCAAGTTTAAAGACCCGGCCAGACCCAAATTTGCATATTTACATGATAGCTATCTGTCGCTGACATGTGTGTTTGTTTAAAATGGATTTAGGTCAGATAGAGTGTCCTCTCTCCTGCCCACCCAGACTTTCCTTCAATCTGTGCAACTCTATTCGCATAGTGTCCCTACCAGCAATACGAATTAACAGAAAGAATAGACTTCATTTGTTAATATGATCATTTTCTCGATCTTTCCATCAACTTTATAATCCTATATTTGCTTATCCCTAGTATACGTGGTACAGGCCCTGATGATCATGGTGGTTAGAGGTTGACGACTGCTTTTACTGTAAGTGCACCACAGGTCTACACATGTGAAAAGCAGTTCGACTTTGCACTTAGAAATATGCCAGAGCCCGTTTGGTTACCTGCACTCGCTGGTGGGGTTGGACTTTTACAAGAATCGGGGGTTATTGGAGCATTTTTTTTATATCAGAAAAAAGTGCCCAATGCCGGAATCGAACCCGGGTCGTGGCGGCAGAAAACCAACGGTTTAGACCATCCTTCCACCGACCCCACATAATTTTCTTGTTTATTTGAACGATCTCTCATGATTCTGATTTATAATATTATAAAGTAAATAAAGCTTCCAGGGTTAAGTTTCTTGTTCATTTTTTTATTTTCACTCCTGTAGAAGGACTAACAAGTCCGAAAGCTTGAAAATAAAAATTGAACAAGAAACTTAACCCTGGAAGCTTTATTTACTTTATAATATGCCATACTATATCCCATCTATTGACCGTCGCTGCAAATTAGCGGACTCAATTCGGTGACAAAGCCACAACACCAGCTTTGACAAACTGAGAAGCGTCCACCATGGTTTCTGGCTAATGGCCCTCGTCAGTTCAGAGAGGACTTTATTCCATGAGATCCACAAGGGAGATCCAATGGAATCTCCATAATCTGCCAAAGAGGTGTTTAGCTGCCAAAATGGCTAGACCAAATCTATGGCAAAAATATAGAGGTAAATTTTGCCGGGACGATATTGATCTGAAAAAATAATGGCGGCCAATTTTGACGTTTATTTTGAAGGGAGATGTGACTTTTATCTTTTTATATAAATATGCTCCCGACAAAATCTATATACAAGTAGGCCAATTTTTAAAACGTTTGTGTGTATATGTGATTGATATTTTTTGAGGATAATTTGAAAAGAAGAGCTAGTCCCACGTGTATTCTACATTGCTATTTATTAGTTGTTCTTTTGAAAAACTTAACGAAGATTGTGTTTTAAAAGAATGTTTTATTCCCATACACAACCAGATGTACACTGGCCACCGTCTCACCTGTGCCGGGTGGTTCGACACGCGCCAAGCCAATATAGGTCACTAGGACTCAGTCGTGGGGAGACTTTTTTTTTTCAACACCCCACTCCCTCCCCCTAAAAAATCGTATTGATTTATTTTTTTGTAGAGACGTATTAGGAAGTGGGTCAACCAGTCGTCGATAACTGAGTTCTTAACGGATACATCTAACGCCTTTTTTGGCCCGCTCGGCGTGATTTATGGAAAGGGATTCACGCATTTGACTGAATCGGTCGCCTCACAAAAAAATACATAACGTATTTTGATGGCTTCTAATTCCTGGTTCTTCTCTTTACTTGGTTGTTAGAGCTGAGGTTACTTATTTAAAACCTGAGAATGGTAATTTAGAACAGCTAGATTTTAGTTGAAAATTTCAGAATTCTTTTGGTATAAAGGTTGTAATTCATGCCTTTGTTTCTGAAACGTTATTTCATTATATATAGACAAAACCAAAGGAAGTTATACCATTTAGAATGTATATCGGGATTTAGACAATACTTCTGAAAGATATTTGATATACAGTGATCTTTATTGAAGACACACACTTCATTAAGTTCCTTAAGTACATGAGTGTAAATTCTAATCTTTTCTGTATCGTTCCTATTGTAGTAGTTGTACCGCCGAACAAGTATCAGAGGGACCATGAAAATCTTCTCTGCATCCTTCCTATTGTAGTAGTTGTACCGCCGAACAAGTATCACAGGGACCATGAAAATCTTCTCTGTATCCTTCCTATTGGAGTGAAAAGTAAAACTTGCACGATATATTTCTACATAGAAGAGTGAAATCACGATTGATTTCAAGATATGTCGGCATATAGCTACCTATTCAACAGTCAAAACAAAGTCATTCACAAATCATGATTATTATAAGCTGTATTCGAAGCTGTATCTGGAATCAGTCACCAAAGGACATATGTAAATAAGAATGTAGCCATGTAGAATGATGGCTTGTTGACAGCGGGTAGGTCACCCTATTTATATCCTTCTGGATGTACGACCTTAATAACGTAAGTCTTCTTCACGTCGTTGTGATGTAACGGGCTGTGTTGACACGGTGTGTCAAAACATTGCCCCGATAGTGCCGGGACTGGGGTATCATAGTTGACTGGGTGTTATCTCTTCTTCTTCTTTCTTATCTCCACTCAATCACACTAAGGTATAAAGCTTGTAAAGCTTGAGATTTTTTATGGTGTCTGCCGGGGAAGAGTAGAGCTCATTAATGGATGAGTCAATACAGTCAATAATATGTCTTGGGGTTGCAGGCTGAGAATTGCACTTAGTACATAGTGGGAAAACCCTGCAACCATTCTGGAAAGTCATTGTCCGTAGATGACCAGACTCAAGTGTGTGTGTTATCTCCTTGTACCCCAGAGTTACAATGTCGTCTAAAGTATAAGGAATAAAACAATATTTTAAAGCCAATCAAACTTACTTTCTACTCTCCTAACTGTGATATAAAATACTGGGAAAGCTCTTGGCTCTTCAGTGGTGAATCTTTCCAGCGGTTTCGCTAATTTAGCCAACCATACTGCTTTAAAAAACCTTTTATTGCTTTGTGGAATATAGCACAGAAGTGAATTTGTACATAGATCAGGTGGATAAATTAAGTACGATTGCACGATCAGGATATGTATTTTTATTCTTTTATTACTTTATTGGACGATTCAGCTATATGTGCTTATATCAACTTTTAGCTGTACGATTTGAAGATATCTTTCTCTTAACCTGACTTATGTTACTCTCTACAACGATTAATTTCGAGATTTTAGCTTTTACAGGAAGAGGGATGTTTTTTTTTTTTCGATTTGTTGATCGTAACGACTATCGTATCACGATTTGTTCCTCGAATGATTCAAGATTTTCTCTCGAGTGGCTAAGTTTCTACTCTTTTTTTTTTTGCTTATTCCTAGTACACGTGGTACAGGCCATGATAATCATGGTGGGTAGTTAGCGACTGCTTTTTACTGTAAGCGCACCACATGTCTACACATGTGAAAAGCAGTTCGACTTTGCACTTACAAATGTGCCAGAGCCCCGTTTGGTTACTTGCACTCGCTGGTGGGGTTGGACTTTTGCAAGAATCGGGGGGCCATTGGAGCATTTTTTTTTTTAAACAGAAAAAAGTGTCCAATGCGGGAATCGAACCCGGATCGTAGTGGTCGAAAACCAAACGGTTTAACCAGCCTTCCACCGACCCCCAAGTTTCTACTCTGATAGCTATCGTGTCCTGAACAATCTGACTTAATAGAAACTAGCCTAACCTTTAGAGTTTTAACCACACATCTACACTCACGTGGACAAAACTTAAGGAAGTACAAAGTCTTTAATGTCGCCCAATCGTCTTTTTTTTCTTTTTTTTTTTTTGAAGGAGACAGAAGCAATTTTGTTCACACTTGGTTATCTCAGGTGTCTTCAATAAAGGTCACTGTGTATCAATTATCTTTCAGAGTTATTATCTGAATCCCGATATACATGGTAAAAGGTAAAACTTCCTTTTATCCATGAATGTATACAGCTCAAGCCATTAGTGAACAGTATTCTTGTCTTTCTCCAGGTAAACCTTCCACAGTATAATCGTTTACTGGTAATATATGGGCTTTCTCTCCATATTGTCCATGAATATCATTCAGGACATTCCTCTTCAGGCTGTTCACTCTCTATTTTACATCCCTACAGTAATATTTATAACTATTCCGAGTGTTAGTTAAGATGTCCATACATGGTAATTCTTCTACCATCAACAGTCTCCATATCTATGCTACCATTGACTTATGTATGATGTCATTAAAATATTTTTAAATCTCAAATCTCTCTCTCTTTCGGCCGTGCGGCCACGCGGCGATCCGCATTTTTCTATCTGGAGATGGAAAATTTCAAGTTTTCCAACCCATATACAGTACTGGCGGTGAGCCAGGATAAAGATTTACACGACGGTATAATTCCCATCGACGTAGCTGAAATGGAAGTCGATTTATCGACGATAAAAGATTCGACGAAGAATCGTTTGAATTCAGGTGTGAGCGACGGACATGCAAAAAAACACCAGTCTCCATATCCATCCAGGTTTAATCCCTCCAAGACATTCTCTTTCTCCACATAAGTCTGTCATCTCTTGGTATTTAGTCTTGTCAGTCAAAGCCATTTCTATATAACGAAAGCCTATATCTTTCCCATTCCTTCCTTTCTAAGAATCCAGGTACATATTTGCATATACTTCAAACACCTTGGTGTTTATAATTTATCAAGATTAAATAGCCGTAATTTAGTATATCACTCCATGCTCATTCTCAGCTGTAACTTTACCCGTTGAAGAAACGAGAGCTCGAAAATTCGCGGTTTTTATAATAAAGAAACATTGCATAAGATTTTTCAAATATATTTTTATATGAAATTGGAAATAATATTCTTCAATAGAGATTTGTTGTATATAATATATATATATAGAAAACATTTAGGTATATAACTTCGGTTTTTATTAAGTGAAAGTTCCATTTGCGGGATATATCACTTTGTTGAATGTTGAAATAAATAGATGAAACCCCTATTGATCGTTGAGGTACAGCTTGTATCAATCTGATGAGGGACAACAGCCCGAAACGCTAAGGTGGTTAGCTTTTCTTGATTAATCAAGAATGGGTATTTGACCAATTATGAAATATTTTTTTTTAAATAACGTTCAGTTGATATTTATACCGATAGATGGTGCAAACCATCAGTAACTTTTAGTTGCACGAATCGCGCGGCATCTCAATTTTATTTTAGAATTTTTAAACAATGGACGGTTCTCGTTTATTCCGCGAATTTATAATTTATTTCAAATGTGTGGACATATATACGTGGACAAAGTCTAGCTACACAAAAGGAACAATTTCTCTCCCCACATTCCCTATAAAATCCACGGAGCGGGGGAAATTAATAGAACAACAACGTGGAATTAAATTAGGAGCTTATTTTGATGGCGTGCGCATTTCAAATTAGGGTAACGTCTCTGAAATTACAGGTTGGCTGGTGACACGCAAAATTAAAAGAGTCGAGGAAGGAAGGAATAGATTGAGATGAGGAGAAAATTGCCTGGGACAACAACTTTGTAAATTCTAATTTGTAAATTTCTCCCCCCTCCCTCTCTCTCTCTCTCTCTTAGAACTTGACATCTCCACCACAGTTGACGGCTTCCAGCAATTGTTCCCTTGCTAAATTAAATGTCAAAGAATACACAGAAGATGTATTTTTCTCTCTGGATGAGATTACTCTCTCTCTCTCTCTCTGATATAAAATTCTCTCCCTCTCTCTCTATATATATCATAAAGATAGAGGCTGCCTGGCCGGCATTCATATTTATATGAAATACTAGCGGATGTACCCGGCTTCGCCCAGGTTTTTCTCGAGGGAATGTTTGTAGTCTAGTAATAAGAAAATATACTACACCTAAAAACTATCAGAGAAAAGAAATACCACGGAAGGTGAACAGAAAAATGCTTACAATGGATGTTATGTTTACGATATCAAGTTAAATAAAAACAAAGATAAAATTTGCATATGTTGGTCACTATAAATTTGTATATTTGTTAGGCGAAATTAGAAACATGATAAAACAATTGGGTATTTAAAAACAAATGTAGAAATAAAAGTTGAAGTATAATAAACAATGTTAAAGATTAGTTTTAATTATTAATCAAGATTGTGTGTGAATATGTGAGAAAGATGTAATATCGTTGTTGTTTTCTTGGCCGACTGTTTTACATATGGTGTTATCTTAAAATTGCTTGTTTTGAATAGTTCGCACCTGGCGGATGAGCGTAGCGGGAGCTCCATCCTAAATGGCTGCTATGTAGCTACTGAGTGTCCCAAAGTCACGCGGTTTGTTCGAGACTGTGGCATGAGAACCAAGAAATACAGTACTGTGGCCAAATTTCACCTATCAACTCGCGATCGGAAATGGCGTAGTTGGAGACCTTACTTTTCAATACTTCTTCGTATGTGTGCGTTTTCCGGGGGGGATATTTATCGATAAAAATAAAGGTCTCTTCTCCCATCAAAATATACGCTAAAACTAAACGCGATTTTAATGGGAAGAAACTTATACTGCGGTATGGCTTCCGCATTCATATTCCATTTACATACTAGCTGATTTATCCGTCTTTATGAGTAGAAGCTGTTTTTTTCCAATTACAAAGTCGAGTGAAGAATCTCTCCCATATCTTGAAGTTGGAGAAATATACAAGTCGCACACAATGAACCTTAAGAATATGTTTTATTATTATTATTATTATTATAGAAACAGCAACAATAAAAATCTTTATTAATACCTTTTGGTCTTATACAGATTATCCGAGTAGAAGACGGCGTATTACAGGAATATATAGCAGTAATAGTTACCATAATTATTATATAATAGTTAAAATAAAATCTTATATGTCCATAGTTTACTTAAATATCATTTCTGAGATTCCACTTTTCAGTGTAACATATATAAGCAGAATGTGACTTCTGGAAAGAAAATGGCCGGAACTGTTTACTTTGTAAGGATCACATGGATGATAATTTGGTTCACTATTTCTTCCAATGCCCTCTCTTAACAGAAAAACGTACTGAAATTTTCCCTAGCCCTAACTTTGGTCAATTTAGATATCATCGCATATGTCAACTTCTCTCTTCAGCTCTGGATGATGAATTACTGATTGTTAGATACTTTAAGTTCTGCACAGAAGCTGGGCAAATGAGAAAGAATGCAGGACAAAGGATACTGGAGGATGAACTATCTGTAAATAGGTAACTGAATGTGAGACAAACTTTATTTTGTTGTAAATGTTTCCTCTTCTCTCTCCTCTTGTTGACGTGTAAATACGGCGAATCCTATATGGGGCGGAATGCCCTAAATAAAGGCTTTTGTTGTTGTTGGTGTTGTTGTATATAAGCAGAATGATTCAATACAGTATTGGAGCTCTAAAGAAGCGGTCTGTTAGATTAAATTGACGAAACTGCTGGAAGGATTCACCACTGATTAGCAAAGCCCTCCCAATATTTTAAAATTGCAGTAAGGACAATAGTTTGATTGATTGAAATGTAAAAGAAACATTCGCATCTTAATGTTTCCATTTTCTGAATAATCAGCAATGTGTTATTTACAATGTATCAATATCATTATCTCTACTACACGTGGTAAAGATATGATAATCATGGTGGGTAGTAGTTTCCAACTGTTTTTACTCTAAGTACACTTGTGAAATGCAGTACGACTTTTACACTTACTAATGTGTTATATTCCCCTATTTGCTTACTTGCATTCACTAGTGTAGTGCAAAGTCGAACTGCTTTTCACATGTGTAGACATGTGGTGCGCTTACAGTAAAAGCAGTCGCTAACTACCCACCATGATTATCATGGCTTGTTCCACGTGTACTAGGGATAAGCAAAAAAAAAAAAACCTAGTGTAGTTGGTCTTTTTCAAGAATCGGAGACCATTGAAGCAATTTTTATTAGAATAAAAAAAGTGTGAATGTGGGATTCGATCCTGGGTCGTATGGCTGTCGATAACCGACGGTTTTTCCACTCGTCCATCCATCCACTATAAGGATAAGTAAAATTTATTGTAAATATGTAACTATGTAATATGTAACTATATAATATGTAACTATGGCTATACTCTTATCTTTCATTTAAAAAAAAAGCAAAGTTCTCTTACTGTCCTTACTGCAATAAGAAAAATATTGGAATGACCTATCTCATTAGTAACGACTTCTTTTAGATTTTTAATTATTTTCTTTATCACCTTAGTTGTGAAAGCATAAGAACAGATAGAAAAGAGAAATATTTCTCCTTCGTTTATATGCATTTAGTTAACTCTTTCAATTGTATATAAATTTAACAATGTAGCTACAATGGCCCCCGATTCTTGCAAAGGTCCATACCTACAAGTGAATGCTAGTAACCAAACAAGTTCTGCCCCACTTGTGAATGTAAAAGTCGAATTTCTCTTCGCATATACAGACATTTTAAAGATTGAGCAATCCATAATAATATCTATAAATAAATAAATTGCATATATTGGAACTAAATTTATTATTCAGCCAATATTTCTAGGGGCAAAACGCCTCTCTTTATCAAGGTTTTTCTTTGATTGGAACTAAATTAGTGGATCACATACTCACGTGATTTAGGTTAAATCAAAGAAAAACCTTGATAAAGAGAAGCGTTTTGCCCATAGATATATTGGTTGATTAATAAACTCAGATCCAATATATGCATTTTATTTATTTATATATAGACATGTGGTGTACTTACTGTAAAAGCAGTTGCTAACTACCCACCATGATTATCATGGCCTCTATACCATGTCGCGTACTAGGGATAACAATAATGTCATAAAAATAGTTGTCAGGCCAGTATAATCTACCAAATCAAAACTACTATTGTATTGGTAGACAATTGACAATTAAAACAATAATAAACATTAAGAGGAGCTTCTTGTGTAAATTTCTTTAGTACCGCAAGCTTTCGAACAAAACGTTCTTCAATGGGCGTGGATAGTAAAAACGTACTAACCACAATTGACAATTAAAATAATTTTATTGACATCTTGTCAATACATGCACAAAGTGCACAGTCTGCACTATTATATTGTATTGGTAGAGAAGCACAGAAGATTCTGGTAACACGGGAGTCAGAAAGAGTAGCAGTTTTGTTAAACAATCCTCTCCCCCTGCAACAATAAAGTTGTTCGCTCCTAACAGAGTTCCAATAAGCCAAGTAAAGTTGTCTCTAAGTGCTCCCTTCCTTCCGTTAATTACTTGTGAATTCTTCAGGAACAAAGATTGCAGGACGCGTTGTCAAAAATTGATAGTTGCCGCTAATTTTCCTTTAAACCTACCTTAATTAATCTTGCAACTTCCTCCTTAACTATTCATGAAGCCACTAACCACTCAAGAAATACATTTGACGTGTCTAAAGATGCTTTTATTTGCAATTATTCTGCGATGTGATAGATGGTTTATATATACGTGAATTTTGTTATTTTTAAAGATATTTGTTTTTGAAAAACTTTTTTTTGTTTTGCGAAGTTCTAAAATCACATTTTTTTCATTTTATTAATCAATCAGGCACGATATTGAAATATTTGCGCCTGTTATAGAGGAAACAAACAAAAAAATAAATTAATTAAAACTTAGAATTAAATATTTACAAATTTACATGTATTATTCGACAGAGTTCATAAAATTTATATAAACAAAGTGGCTGATGTAAAAGAGTTAAATGATTTAGATCAGAGAAAAAACGAGGTCTCCCTTCAAAAATCACAATATGATCTTGGTTGTGCGCTACCCGAAATATATATACAGTAAAACCCTGCTAAAACGAACCTGAGACATAGCGAACCTTCCCTTATAACGAACCTGAAATAATCCCCATTTTATAATACAGTGAACTATGGCTATAATAAACCATGGCTATAGTGAACCACAGGTTTAGTCCCATTGAGGTTCGCTATAGAGGGGTTTTACTGTATTTGAATAATGTTCGTACCACACTAAATTTATTTCGCCTAAAATAACTTCAGATAAAAGTGTTTAGGATCTTAAAAAATCATTTTTATATATAAATAAAGAGAGATCCCTTTTGGTAAAATCCATTAATTAAACTCGTGAATGGAACCTTGGTTTACCCACACATATAAAATAAATAAGAAAGGAGATAGAAAAAATGGCGAGTTTTTGATATTAAAAACAAACAAACAAAAAGACACATCCTGAACGTTTACATGAGCATTTAAGATGGCAGAGCACAATCTAAAACGGTCAGAATATACACTCTTTGTTTTTATTATATCAACACTTAACTATTTTTCTTCTTTTTTTTTTCACATGAACAGCGTATTTACATAGTAGATCTAGGATCATATTTTTGGTCGTAGAGGTACAGCATGCACCACATTGAAAGTCAACAGCCCGAAACGCTTTTGTTGTTGGCCTTTCTTGATTTATCAAGAAAATGAATTGGTCAAATATCATGAAACGAGCCTAAATCAACATTTAGTTAATATTTGTTCTATTAGATGGCGCTCTGCCATCTAAAATGCTCGTATGGTCGGTCACGATATGTCTTTTTCGTTTTTAATATATACACTCATGAACAAAACTTAAGGAAGTTTGTCATACTATGAAGTCGCCGTTCATTTTTTTTAAGGAGACAGAGGCAATTTTGTTCACACTTGGTTATATCGTGTGGTCTTCAAAAAAAAAAGTCACTGTATATCAACTATTTTTCAGAGTTATTGTATGAATCCCGATATACATGCTAAAAGGTACAGGTTTCTTAAATTTTGTCCATGAGTGTATTAGTTTTTTCCCTTTATCTTCATGTAAATAGCGCACATTGGGAATTCAATATTGTCATAGTCATGAAAAATTAAATGAAAAGCGAATGCTTCTTTTAGGACCACATCATTTCTGGAGATTGGACAAAGATGGAGCACGGGTATCTCGAGATAAAGAATTTTCCCCTGAAGACGTATAAAAATATCCACGAGTTTTACAATAAATGAGACTCTTCTCTGCATTAAATGTTAGAGATTTACAAATTTTCACATAATAGGGCACAACCTATCAAACTTACATTAATATAGGAAAAAAAATATTTCCGAATAAATGTTGCTTGCGCCATCTATAATAATAAATATAAAGTAATCGTTGATTTATAATTACTCAAGAAAACATCTTTCCTTGATAGGTAAATAAAAATCAGGTATGCGTTTGAGGTTGTTAGCACTCTTTGGATGATGTAGTTTTTTTCTTTTGGTCGTTGAGGTAGAGCCTTCTTAACGTTAACGATGACCAACAGCTTGAAACGTGTTCAAGTTTAGCTTTTCTTGCTAATTCAATAAATGTTATTTTTGGCCAATATTCTAAGGAATAATTAAAAATCAATAGATAGATGGCGCAGGCCACCATTAACTTCCAGTTACATTTATAATTCGACTTTTTTCTTAATGTAAGCATGATGTACTACGGGGCTAACAGAGAGGTTGTGACGCTGAAATAAACATTAGTGATATATCTTTCTAGATCCAATATCTCACAGGGACAGATTAACGACCAAGTTAGCCTATATTGGAGTAACAGACAGGCCAAGTTGGGCTATATTAGGTTAACAGACAGGCCAAGTTGGGCTAAACTAAGGTAGCAGACAGGCCAAGTTGGGCTAAATTAGGTTAACAGACAGGCCAAGTTGGGCTAAACTAAGGTAGCAGACAGGCCAAGTTGGCCTAAACTAGGGTAGCAGACAGGCCAAGTTGGGCTAAATTAGGTTAACAGACAGGCCAAGTTGGGCTAAACTAAGGTAGCAGACAGGCCAAGTTGGCCTAAACTAGGGTAGCAGACAGGCCAAGTTGGGCTAAACTAAGGTAATAGACAGGCCAAATTGGCCTAAACTAGGGTAGCAGACAGGCCAAGTTGCCCTAAACTAGGGTAACAGACAGGCCAAGTTGGCCTAAACTAGGGTAACAGACAGGCCAAGTTGGCCTAAACTAGGGTAGCAGACAGGCCAAGTTGGCCTAAACTAGGGTAACAGACAGGCCAAGTTGGGCTAAACTAGGGTAACAAACAGGCCAAGTTGGGCTAAATTAGGGTAGCAGACAGGCCAAGTTGAGCTAAACTAGGGTAACAGACAGGCCAAGTTGTCCTAAACTAGGGTAGCTGACAGGCCAAGTTGGCCTAAACTAGGGTAACAGACAGGCCAAGTTGAGCTAAACTAGGGTATCAGACAGACCTAGTTGTCCTAAACTAGGGTAACAGACAGGCCAAGTTGGCATAAACTAGGGTAACAGACAGGCCAAGTTGAGCTAAACTAGGGTAACAGACAGGCCAAGTTGAGCTAAACTAGGGTAACAGACAGGCCAAGTTGTCCTAAACTAGGGTAACAGACAGGCCAAGTTGGGCTAAACTAGGGTATCAGACAGGCCAAGTTGGCCTAAACTAGGGTAGCAGACAGGCCAAGTTGGGCTAAACTAGGGTAACAGACATGCCAAGTTGGCCTAAACTAGGGAAGCAGACAGGCCAAGTTGTCCTAAACTAGGGTAACAGACAGGCCAAGTTGGCCTAAACTAGGGTAACAGACAGGCCAAGTTGAGCTAAACTAAGGTAATAGACAGGCCAAATTGGCCTAAACTAGGGTAACAGACAGGCCAAGTTGGCCTAAACTAGGGTAACAGACAGGCCAAGTTGAGCTAAACTAAGGTAATAGACAGGCCAAATTGGCCTAAACTAGGGTAGCTGACAGGCCAAGTTGGCCTAAACTAGGGTAACAGACAGGCCAAGTTGGGCTAAACTAGGGTAGCAGACAGGCCAAGTTGGCCTAAACTAGGGTAACAGACAGGCCAAGTTGGCCTAAACTAGGGTAGCAGACAGGCCAAGTTGTCCTAAACTAGGGTAACAGACAGGCCAAGTTGGCCTAAACTAGGGTAACAGACAGGCCAAGTTGAGCTAAACTAGGGTAACAGACAGGCCAAGTTGGGCTAAACTAAGGTAACAGACAGGCCAAGTTGAGCTAAACTAGGGTAACAGACAGGCCAAGTTGGCCTAAACTAGGGTAACAGACAGGCCAAGTTGGATTGTAGAAATTAAACTCTTAAAATCACGATCATTAAAACAATAATAAACAATAAGAGGAGCTTCTTGTGTAAATTTCTTTATTACCGCAAGCTTTCGAACAGAACGTTCTTCAACGGGCGTGGATAGTAAAAACGTACTAACACAGTTGGGCTAAACTAAGGTAACAGACAGGCCAAGTTGGACTAAACTAGGGTAACAGACAGGCCAAGTTGGGCTAAACTAGGGTATCAGACAGGCCAAGTTGAGCTAAACTAGGGTAACAGACAGGCCAAGTTGGCCTAAACTAGGGTAACAGACAGGCCAAGTTGGGCTAAACTAAGGTAACAGACAGGCCAAGTTGGACTAAACTAGGGTAACAGACAGGCCAAGTTGGGCTAAACTAGGGTATCAGACAGGCCAAGTTGGGCTAAACTAGGGTATCAGACAGGCCAAGTTGGGCTAAACTAGGGTATCAGACAGGCCAAGTTGAGCTAAACTAGGGTAACAGACAGGCCAAGTTGGCCTAAACTAGGGTAACAGACAGGCAAAGTTGGGCTAAACTAAGGTAACAGACAGGCCAAGTTGGACTAAACTAGGGTAACAGACAGGCCAAGTTGGGCTAAACTAGGGTATCAGACAGGCCAAGTTGGCCTAAACTAGGGTAGCAGACAGGCCAAGTTGGCCTAAACTAGGGTAGCAGACAGGCCAAGTTGGCCTAAACTAGGGTATCAGACAGGCCAAATTGGCCTAACCTAGGGTAACAGAAAGGCCAAGTTGGGCTAAACTAGGGTATCAGACAGGCCAAGTTGGCTAAACTAGAGTAGCAGACAGGCCAAGTTGGCCTAAACTAGGGTAGCAGACAGGCTAAGTTGGCCTAAACTAAGGTAACAGACAGGCCAAGTTGGCCTAAACTAGGGTAACAGACAGGCCAAGTTGGGCTAAACTAGGGTATCAGACAGGACAAGTTGGCCTAAACTAGGGTAGCAGACAGGCCAAGTTGGGCTAAACTAGGGTACCAGACAGGCCAAGTTGGGCTAAACTAGGGTATCAGACAGGCCAAGTTGGCCTAAACTAGGGTAACAGACAGGCCAAGTTGGCCTAAACTAGGGTATCAGACAGGCCAAGTTGGGTTACACTGGGGTAGCAGACAGGCCAAGTTGGCCTAAACTAGGGTAACAGACAGGCCAAGTTGGCCTAAACTAGGGTAGCAGACAGGCCAAGTTGGCCTAACCTAGGGTAACAGACAGTCCAAGTTGGGCTAAACTAGGGTAGCAGACAGGCCAAGTTGGGCTAAACTAGGGTATCAGACAGGCCAAGTTGGCCTAAACTAGGGTAACAGACAGGCCAAGTTGGCCTAAACTAGGGTATCAGACAGGCCAAGTTGGCCTAAACTAGGGTATCAGACAGGCCAAGTTGGGTTACACTGGGGTAGCAGACAGGCCAAGTTGGCCTAATCTAGGGTAGCAGACAGGCCAAGTTGGGCTAAACTAGGGTAACAGACAGGCCAAGTTGGGTTACACTGGGGTAGCAGACCGGCCAAGTTGGCCTAAACTAGGGTATCAGACAGGCCAAGTTGGGCTAAACAAGGGTAACAGACAGGCCAATTGGGCTAAACTAGGGTAACAGACAGGCCAAGTTGGCCTAAACTAGGGAAGCAGACAGACCAAGTTGGGCTAATCTAGGGTAACACACAGGCCAAGTTGGCCTAAACTAGGGTAACAGACAGGCCAAGTTGGGCTAAACTAGGGTAACACACCGGCCAAGCTGACCTAAACTAGGGTAACAGACAGGCCAAGTTGAGCTAAACTAGGGTAGCAGACAGGCCAAGTTGGGCTAAACTAGGGTAATAGACAGGCCAAGTTGGGCTAAACTAGGGTAGCAGACAGGCTAAATTGGCCTAAACTAGGGTAACAGACAGGCCAAATGGGGCTAAACTAGGGTAACAGACAGGCCAAGTTGGACTAAACTAGGGTAACAGACAGGCCAAGTTGGGCTAAACTAGGGTATCAGACAGGCCAAGTTGGGCTAAACTAGGGTATCAGACAGGCCAAGTTGGGCTAAACTAGGGTATCAGACAGGCCAAGTTGAGCTAAACTAGGGTAACAGACAGGCCAAGTTGGCCTAAACTAGGGTAACAGACAGGCAAAGTTGGGCTAAACTAAGGTAACAGACAGGCCAAGTTGGACTAAACTAGGGTAACAGACAGGCCAAGTTGGGCTAAACTAGGGTATCAGACAGGCCAAGTTGGCCTAAACTAGGGTAGCAGACAGGCCAAGTTGGCCTAAACTAGGGTAGCAGACAGGCCAAGTTGGCCTAAACTAGGGTATCAGACAGGCCAAATTGGCCTAACCTAGGGTAACAGAAAGGCCAAGTTGGGCTAAACTAGGGTATCAGACAGGCCAAGTTGGCTAAACTAGAGTAGCAGACAGGCCAAGTTGGCCTAAACTAGGGTAGCAGACAGGCTAAGTTGGCCTAAACTAAGGTAACAGACAGGCCTAGTTGGCCTAAACTAGGGTAACAGACAGGCCAAGTTGGGCTAAACTAGGGTATCAGACAGGACAAGTTGGCCTAAACTAGGGTAGCAGACAGGCCAAGTTGGGCTAAACTAGGGTAGCAGACAGGCCAAGTTGGGCTAAACTAGGGTATCAGACAGGCCAAGTTGGCCTAAACTAGGGTAACAGACAGGCCAAGTTGGCCTAAACTAGGGTATCAGACAGGCCAAGTTGGGTTACACTGGGGTAGCAGACAGGCCAAGTTGGCCTAAACTAGGGTAACAGACAGGCCAAGTTGGCCTAAACTAGGGTAGCAGACAGGCCAAGTTGGCCTAACCTAGGGTAACAGACAGTCCAAGTTGGGCTAAACTAGGGTAGCAGACAGGCCAAGTTGGCCTAAACTAGGGTAACAGACAGGCCAAGTTGGCCTAAACTAGGGTATCAGACAGGCCAAGTTGGCCTAAACTAGGGTATCAGACAGGCCAAGTTGGGTTACACTGGGGTAGCAGACAGGCCAAGTTGGCCTAATCTAGGGTAGCAGACAGGCCAAGTTGGGCTAAACTAGGGTAACAGACAGGCCAAGTTGGGTTACACTGGGGTAGCAGACCGGCCAAGTTGGCCTAAACTAGGGTATCAGACAGGCCAAGTTGGGCTAAACAAGGGTAACAGACAGGCCAATTGGGCTAAACTAGGGTAACAGACAGGCCAAGTTGGCCTAAACTAGGGAAGCAGACAGACCAAGTTGGGCTAATCTAGGGTAACACACAGGCCAAGTTGGCCTAAACTAGGGTAACACACAGGCCAAGTTGGGCTAAACTAGGGTAACACACCGGCCAAGCTGACCTAAACTAGGGTAACAGACAGGCCAAGTTGAGCTAAACTAGGGTAATAGACAGGCCAAGTTGGGCTAAACTAGGGTAGCAGACAGGCCAAGTTGGGCTAAACTAGGGTAATAGACAGGCCAAGTTGGGCTAAACTAGGGTAGCAGACAGGCTAAATTGGCCTAAACTAGGGTAACAGACAGGCCAAATGGGGCTAAACTAGGGTAACAGACAGGCCAAGTTGGGCTAAACTAGGGTAGCAGACAGGCCAAGTTGGGCTAAACTAGGGTAATAGACAGGCCAAGTTGGGCTAAACTAGGGTAGCAGACAGGCTAAATTGGCCTAAACTAGGGTAACAGACAGGCCAAATGGGGCTAAACTAGGGTAACAGACAGGCCAAGTTGGGATAAACTAGGGTAAGAGACAGGCCAAGTTGGCCTAAACTAGGGTAAAGACAGGCCAATTTGGGCTACACTGGGGTAGCAGACAGGCCAAGTTGGGCTAAACTAGGGGTAACAGACAGGCCAAGATGACATACACTGGGGCAACAGACAGGTTGGGACGACCCCGGGGAAGGACACACCAGACAGATAAATATTTATTGGAGACAGCCGCCAATCTCACATGTCCTGACTCACACTTACTCACCGCTGGCTTCTTCCACGGTCGCCCCTCCTCCTGCACATGCTTCACATGTGTGCATCACTTACCCTCTTGTAGATAGTTTACATAAACCTTACTATCTCAGGAAATCTAGACGAATTACAAGTTTTCGTAGACTTGTTTAATTCAATTGGAAGAGCTTGCAAAAGACAAAAGTATTATTTTTTAAATATGCTCTGCAAAATTTAATGAATAGCATTTATATAATGTATATTATTCCCAATCGTAAAATATATTCAACTAATAAATTTTACTCATGGACAAAACTTAAGGAAGTTGTACCTTTTATAGCATGTATATCAGGATTCAGGCAATAACTCTGAAAGATATTTGAAGACACACGAGATATATAACCAAGTGTGAACAAAATTGCCTCTGTCTCCTTAAAAAAAAACAGACAACCAGCCCATCAAAGACCTTCTAATATTGAAAAGCAGCATATAATTTGATTTACTAACCGTTAGAAAGTTTCAAAATGTTTCAAATAAGATCTCAAACATAGAAAAGTTCTATCTCAAGATTGAATTGAGAGCGATTCAGGTTGATCAAGTCTATGTCTGGAGGAGGACTCTCTAAGATGGAGGAGACTCTCTTCCTAAGAACAAATGTATATATCTTATCATCTAATTGTTAATAATAACATTTATCATCTTTGTTTCTCATTTGTTTAGATAACAATTGACTAATAGTATGTAATATATTTTGAATTGTCATTGTCAAAGATAAGGATCAACGACTTCCAAGTAGAGAACTTGATTAATTTTTTTTATTATAGTCATAATTTAGATCGAAATTTGAAAAATATACCGCAAATGTTTCTTTCGAACGAAAATCGAAATTTATTTTAAGGAGAAATAACGATTATTTCTAACCTAAGGTAGAAAGTATGATAAGGTGATTATCATTACTCTTCACAATTCAGCCTTTCATACTTCATCCCTATGGTTAGAAATAATCGTTATTTCTCCTTTAAATAAATTTCGATTTTTCGTTCAAAAGAAACATTTGCGGTATAATTGTCAAATTTCGATCTACAATCATAAGCCGTATTATATTGTATTATATTCATAATTTATATACGATGAATAATCACTCTTTTGTTCTTATATCGTAGAGTGAAAAGTTTGTGTCCTTTATTACTGGTCGTATCGCGAACCTTCATGCATATACTGGTCTTGTTGTTGTCGTGTCCAAAGAAGAGCCTCAGATGTCTGCATGCATCTCTATCACAGCAGCAGCAATGTCCACGTTCTTAGGTGTGTAAAGCTGTTGCTCTGGGTCTAAGTCAATTTTCTGCAAGGCTGCGGCCATTGATGAGCATGAGAATATGTGAGTAGGTGTTAGTTCCACACCAGGACAGTTGTTGCATACTTTATAGGTTCTTGTGTCATCTGGATGTATTGTCATTCCCTTATAGTGTTTTGTTCTAAGTCTTGTTATAGTTGTTGTCAGTTTTCTCTCAGAGTTTATTTCACATATTTGATCTTTTCTTATTTTTTGTTTGATTATCTAGTATAATGTTCTTCTATTGGGTAATTAACGGTCGACCGTGTAGTCCTGGATCTTACTGGTTGGTCTCGAGGACCACCTCCTCAGCGGCGAACAACACGAGATCTACGTATTCTTCGTAGATCGCGAAATACGTGGTCGCTGGAGACCTGCTGGAGATGCTCCACCAAACTCTGCAGCGGTGGCAGAGGCGACATATTTATTGTTCATAGTTGTATATGGAAACATAGGGCGCCTCTCCCGTCAAAAGCTGACGTCATCTATTGACCGTCGCCTCAAACTAGCGGCCTCGGGTCGGTGACAAAGCCACAACACCAGCTTTGGCAAACTGAGAAGCGTCCACCTAGAGACCATGGTTTCGGGGTAATGGCACTCGTTAGCCAATAGATGGCGTCAGCTTTTGACGTTTATTTTGACGGGAGAGGCGCCCTATGCTTCCATGGATCAATTTCCTCCCGGCAAATTTTCCATCTATCGTTGTATATTTTAAAGATGGAGTAATTTACAGAATTTGATGCAGAACCTCTCCAGCCACTTACATTGGATAAATCAGCAAATCGTTAAAAGAACACATTAACCGGCACAGAGCCTCTCTACGTATCCATAAACCATTATCTATCCTAGTAGACCATACAATAGTCATATACCCGAATTTGACAAAGCATATATTTTATACCATAATATTAAAAGAAAAACACTGCATATTATTTTTAGAAAGCTGGGCCTCTATAGAAGATACAGAAAGCATAAATATAAAATTGACCTACCAGATATTTATAGAGAATTCATATCTTCCTAAATTATTTATTTATAACTATTTATTATTTTTGTATAAATATTTATACTTCTAATATACAGTTAAACCTTTCTATAGCGCCCCCTCTAAATAACGCCTTCCTCTCTATAGCATCCGATTTTAAACATTAAAATGTAAACATTTTACATTAAAATTGACCTGTCAATAGCACTCCCTCTCTTTGGTGATTCCCAAGAGGGAGCGCTATAGATAGGTTTAACTGTATTTTTATTTATCAACACACACAACATATTGAATCATTATCCTTACTAATTTTATTTCTGTATTATTTATCATTCTATTTAATTAATCGAATGGTTGTTTATTTATCCTTTTAAAAATTATTATTATTAATATAACCATTGTACATATATTTGATATACAGTGAAATTTTCATCAGATAGTTTCCTACTTTGGTCTTGTATAGTATGAGTGGATCACATACCCACGTGATTTAGTTTCAATCAAAGAAAAACCTTGATAAAGAGGCGTTTTGCCCCTAGAAATATTGGTTATATAATAAATTTAGATCCAATATATGCTAATTATTTATTTATAGTGTAATTCTCAGCCTGCAACCCCAAGACATATTATTGACTGTATTGACTCATCTATTGATGAGCTCTACTCTTCCCCGGCAGACACCATCAAAAGTCTCAAGATTAACAAGCTTCATACCTTAGTGTGATTGAGTGGAGATAAGAAAGAAGAATAAGAAGGAGAAGATTTATAGTTGTATATATATCTTAAAATATGAGTGAAGAATGTGTAATTTTACATGCATGGACAAGATATTAATAAAATTATGTTGTCTATTGACAAATTTGTCAATACACGATACTACTTTTGTTTTCACAAAGGCATGATTTGTATGGAAAGAACGATAAAGTTTGAAATCTTACTCAAATATGTGTTGTATTGAAACAAACTCTGTAAAGTAATAGTGATATTCTTTATTGATTCGTAGTGAAATATTTAGTGATGGATTCGGGGTTTTGAAAACAGAATGTAAACTACTTCGTTCATGGGCCAGTTTTAATTTTAGAAGAGTCCAACCGACTGTTGTGCAATAAACTAAAAAAGGTATCAGTTTTTATCTTCAAAAATGTAACCTCTCTTCTTTTCAACAATGTTCAGAGAGAGAGATAGAAAAGTCTTTCAATACTGAAATGAAACAATGTGCAGAGAGAGAAAAGCCTTTCAATACTGCAATAAAACAATGTGCAGAGAGAGAGGGAGAAAAGCCTTTCAATACTGCAATAAAACAATGTGCAGAGAGAGAAAAGCCTTTCAATACTGCAACAAAACAATGTGCAGAGAGAGAGAGATAGAAAAGCCATTCAATACTGCAATAAAACAATGTGCAGAGAGAGAGAAAAGCCTTTCAATACTGCAATAAAACAATGTGCAGAGAGAGAGAAAAGCCTTTCAATACTGCAATGAAACAATGTGCAGAGAGAGAAAAGCCTTTCAATACTGCAATGAAACAATGTGCAGAGAGAGAAAAGCCTTTCAATACTGCAATAAAACAATGTGCAGAGAGAAAAGCCTTTCAATACTGCAATAAAACAATGTGCAGAGAGAGAAAAGCCTTTCAATACTGCAATGAAACAATGTGCAGAGAGAGAAAAGCCTTTCAATACTGCAATAAAACAATGTGCAGAGAGAAAAGCCTTTCAATACTGCAATAAAACAATGTGCAGAGAGAGAAAAGCCTTTCAATACTCCAATAAAACAATGTGCAGAGAGAAAACCTTTCAATACTGCAATAAAACAATGTGCAGAGAGAGAAAAGCCTTTCAATACTGCAATAAAACAATGTGCAGAGAGAGAAAAGCCTTTCAATACTGCAATAAAACAATGTGCAGAGAGAAAACCTTTCAATACTGCAATAAAACAATGTGCAGAGAGAGAAAAGCCTTTCAATACTGCAATAAAACAATGTGCAGAGAGAGAAAAGCCTTTCAATACTCCAATAAAACAATGTGCAGAGAGAAAACCTTTCAATACTGCAATAAAACAATGTGCAGAGAGAGAAAAGCCTTTCAATACTGCAATAAAACAATGTGCAGAGAGAGAAAAGCCTTTCAATACTGCAATAAAACAATGTGCAGAGAGAAAAACCTTTCAATACTGCAATAAAACAATGTGCAGAGAGAGAAAAGCCTTTCAATACTGCAATAAAACAATGTGCAGAGAGAAAAACCTTTCAATACTGCAATAAAACAATTTGCGGAGAGAGAAAGACAGATTATGATCAATCATCATTCATTTGGAGAGAATGGTTTGTGAAAGCTGATTCAAGAACAACGAAGAGCTGTTATTCTGTGATAGCATGGTCAGAAAGAGATAAATACCTGAAGAAAGCCGGTTTTCATGGCAATTCTAAGAGGGAAAAGAGGTAGACCCTGAGAATAAGATGAACATGTAAAATAAACCAATCACCTGACTAACCTTTAAAGAGATAAGAATGGTGGCTGGAGCCATCAGCGAAGCCACGAATTTCCTGTAATGAAAAAACGAATGAACTATAAATAAAGAAAATAAGAAAACTTATAATAGAATTCTACAAATGTCTGTAGGTCTGATTGGCTAGAATGATAATCTTTCAATTTTCTTGGTCCTACACAATCCTGTAGATATCTGTGGATGTTGATATGTGAAGTTTAGTTGATGTATTGCCGATATTGTGGACTGCTGGTCTTATTCTTTATGCCGTTGGTAAATTCACTCATTGGACAAATTGGAACAAAAGCTTTGGCCTATGGCCCTCATCAGTATAAGAGCGGCTGCGATTTTGTTGTTGTTGTTGTTGTTTTAATCCTACGGAATGAATACTGATATCATTCGAATTCTGCCATAAAACAATTATCCGAATATTTGTTTCTGTAAAGAGAGAGAGAATATATATTTTTAAATGCATTGATTTTTGATACACTTATCAAAAAGGAGAGGTGCCCTTTTTACATAATACCTCACTCCTATACTCTTAGATGAGTTTTTTTTATTTTATGTGTATACGCGCGAAGTGAAAAAAGAAAAGTTACCTATATATTTACGATAATATTTGATCACAAAAATCATAATCTTTTCAAGATTATATTGATATTAATTTTATACCGTCTACACATCTGCATTGCAATATAAAGAAGGGGAACAAACAGAATGATAATTTGTTGGTATTTTAAAACAATAACGATATGTTCCATGTAATTTCAAGTCTGCAATGTTTATAATACAGTACAACCTCGCTAAAACGAACCTGTGATATATAGTGAATCTTACGTTATAACGAACCTGTAATAATCCCCACACACGCAATTTTTATTTTATAATACTGTAAACTATGGCTATATAATAAACCATGGCTATAGTGAACCAAAGGTTTAGTCCCATTGGGGTTCTCTATAGTGGGTTTTTACTATGTAAAGGTTGGCTATACATTCAATATATCTCTAATATACTATTTGCATATAAGGAATTCTATTTTGTTTATTGGTACCTATACTAGACACTTCCTATCAGAACTGACATACACATCTTAATTCAACATATTCTCACTGACAAGAAGAATGGTAAATGGTGTTTCACCTTCTTTCCAAACGTCCAGTTTTTCTGTTGTGCAGGAGGCATCGTCGGTTTCTTGATGTACAAGACTTCAGCCTTCTACATTCCTGGCCATACCCCCAGACCGAGACTGGAACTACCTGGTCAACTGTTTCACACCGCAGCAAGCTTCATGACTGGAACTTACTCCTGGGGCACTACAGCCCTGGTAGTTAGCACTTCAACAGGAACCCAGGGGTAAATCTATTTCTTTTTCTCAACACTTGCTTTAATTCGACAGTTCTTTATATCCTAATCAGCATATTCACTTTAAATAAATTGCTTATAATTTAAATCCCTCCTCTCCTTAAGTGTTTACAACAAAATGTATAGAAAAATGTCCACTAGTTATGAACGTTGTGATGAAGACAATCCTTTAAACTCACGGACAAAACTTAAAGACGTTATAGTCTTTAATGTCACCGTTTTGTCTTTTTTTTTTTTTTAAGGAGACAAAAGCAATTTTGTTCACATTTGGTTATCTCCTGTGTCTTCAATAAAGGTCACTGTGTATCAAATATATTTCAGAGTTATTGTCTGAATCCCGATATATATGCTAAAAAAGTATAACTTCCTGAAGTTTTGTCCATATGAATGTACTTCTCACTCTCTCTCTCTTTGATATTATTAATCATTCTATACACTTAATCATTTATCCAATTTGTTTTTAACCCTATAACTCTATAAAAGGTAATATGCAATAAATGTATCGATTGTCTTGTATGTACACAACCACCGGGTTTATCATTTGCATATTGTCCGAGAAACTTGGAAACTAGAAAATATCATTATGTAAATATGTAAACACAAATAATCGTCTTAATTTACCAACAGAATCTATATGGAACTAAAACGAACCTCTCAACATTGAAAAAATAAGAAAACAAGTTTTTTTTTATCATAAAATATCTACATGCTAAGGTCCGAATTGTGAAGTTTATTCGAGACTAGTAGAAATATTCCAAATACACTATATTACATATGGAAGATGGAAGCTTCTGAAAATTCTTTTTCAAATGGCGCATTTTGGAATTTCGAATCAAAAAGTTATTGAATATTATTCATAGCTTGCTTTGTCCGATTATTCGATGTCTTTCAAGACACATTTGTTTCTTTTATTTGAAAAACATATATACTACAAACCTACATACAGTAACGTATGTGCAAATAAGTAAAGGTAAAGAAAGAAAATAGAAGAGGGAAGAAGGTCAGTAAGTAACTTGAGGTAAAAAGATATACCCTAACAGCTTAAATGAGTCTTTTTTGTTTATATAGCAAAGCACCATCTATCGGAATAACTCTAATATAAACGTTGATTTAAGTTTAACCCAGGATATATGGGGCTAAACCATATCTTATTTATCTTTAATAAAAAAAAAAAGAATATACTCACGTAATTAAATAAACTTGAGACTTATTGAATTATTTCATATTTTTGTATTTATGAAGCTTTCGAAATCACCTCTTTCTCAAAATAATTCTAAAGAATAGCTAAAACGTATACGTTACATATTGACTTTCAAAAGGGAAATCATTTAGTTACACCCCAGCTTTCTAATGTCCGTTTATTGTAAGCATGTTTTCTGTGTCTCTTTCTATTATGCAACTACAATACGCATACCATTTTTTATTCATGAGCCAAGCCCTCCCAATATATTTTTCATCGTAGTAAGGGCAGTAGAAGTTTGTATTATGTATAAAAGAAACATTCGTGCTTTTAAATCCTTTCATTTTATATGTATAGATGGCGCGCTATTGCTTGGCTTCACCCGTGGTCTCTGCTTTTTGGAATTTTTCCGGATATAATTTTGTATCTGATAATCAAATATGATACAGCAATATTGTCATAATCATTTTCTGACTAAAAAAAAAACAACTATTTTTGCCCAGAACCTGTCAATTTCAATTTTTCTTGGCTAAAACTAATTTACTAGCCGAATGACCCGGGCAACGCACGGGTTTTACCCGATTAAATGCTTTTATTCAAATACTATTCGTTACAATTATAAATTGGCGCCGTGGATGTCATTCTTGTGAAACGTCCCGCTCCAAACTTTGCGTCTGGAAAGCGATATTTTTATAAAGAGATGATCTGGCTTTGTGTCTTCTGCTCGAATGAATATTTTTCTGTTAGAATTTTGTTCCTGCATACTAAAAATGAACTGGCTTCACCCGTGGTCTCTGCTTTTTGGAATTTTTCCGGATATAATTTTGTATCTGATAATCAAATATGATACAGCAATATTGTCATAATCATTTTCTGACTAAAAAAAAACCAACTATTTTTGCCCAGAACCTGTCAATTTCAATTTTTCTTGGCTAAAAATGCGACAAATATCTCTTTCATATTTTTTTTTCTATGTCCTGTTAAAACACGTTTTACATGTACATTAGGTCAGCTGATATTACCTCCCATCTTCACCGCTAGAGGCGCTGCTTGCGAGCGAAAGAGCAAATTTGCAACTCAAATTTGCAAATAACTCGAAGAATATTCGGGATAGAGACCTGAAATATTCAATATAAGTTTTTCCAGATTCTACTATACATACTGCTAAAATTTCAGTTATATTAGCTACGTATTTTACGTATATTACGTAAAAGCATTCCATTCACAAAAGCAAACGATGACAGAATTGATGCCTCTGATACTTGTATATTTTAATAATAATAATAATATAAATGAGTTTTAAAATTTGTAAAAAAAATAAAATGCATCGGCCGGGAATCGAACCCGGGCCGCCCGCGTGGCAGGCGAGCATTCTACCACTGAACCTCCGATGCTTTTAAGAAATGGCCCTATTTGGGTATTTATTCCATTCACAAAAGCAAACGGTGACAGAATTGATTGATTGTTGATGACTCTGATACTTGTATATTTTAATGCCTAACTGGCCTTGTCTTTATTGTTTGCGGAAGAGCATTGCTCGATGCAAATATTTGAATGTAATTTTCCTGTCCTATAAGCTTATGTCCATAGTTCTCTTGAAAACCATTTCTGAGATTCCATCCTTCAGTGCTGCGTATATAAGCAGAATCGTCCAATACAGTATATGAGTTCTGAGAAGCGGTCTGGTGGATTAAATTGGCGAAACCGCTGGGAGGGTTCACCACTGATGAGCCAAGCCCTCCCAATATATTTTTCATCGCAGTAAGGGCAGTAGAAGTTTGTATTATGTATAAAAGAAACATTCGTGCTTTTAAATCCTTTCATTTTATATGTATAGATGGCGCGCTATTGCTTTGTGTTAATATACATATTTAAATACTCTTATATGCTTCCAGTTATATATGCAGCATGCAACAATACATATCCAATATTCCGTAACATGCTAGCACACAGCTACAATACATATAACTTCACAACTTAGCTACATACGAGTATATACAGCATGCAACAACACAACAATATACATACGATCGATTTAATAATGTACAATTTGGATATTAGATTAGAAACACATAAAATATAACAAGACTAAATTAATAAATTATACGTGGTACCAACGCTTTTACCACGAACAATCTATTGATTTAGTCTTGTTACCTTTTTTTATGTTTCCTATTCAATATTTTGTAACAAGCTAGCATGCATCTACAATATGCATACTTCCCAACAATCTACTATATATTTACATATATACATGCATTTATATATATACAACAATAAGTTGAGACAATATGATAACCATATATATCAAAGAGTCATCACTTCCTTTAAATTTGCATAATTTTAATGCATATATAAAGGAAGACATTCCTCTTTACATACATATATGTACAAGAAATGAAGGAATTTAAGCACGAATGCTTCTTTTATAGATAAAACAAACCTCTATTATCCTTATTGGAATGAAAATGTATTGAGAAGGCTTGGCAGTGGGTAGTGTAACATATATAAGCAGAATCGTACAATATAGTATTAGAACTCTAAAGAAGCGGTCTGGTAGATTATATTGGGGAGACCGCTGGGTGGTTTCACCACTGATGACCCAAACCCTCCCAATATATTTTTCATCGCAGTAAGGATAGTAGAGGTTTGTTTTATGTTTAAAAGAAACTTTCGTGCTTCAATGATTTCATTTCTTGTATATAGATAGGGTTTTATTGGCTTATAATTAACACATATATATACAGCATGCAACAAATACGTTTCCAACATTCTGCAACCAGCCAAAGAATGCGCCGAACATGCATGGATGCCGAGCAAAGGCTTCCCGGTCTGACGTTGGCAGTCCATTCCCAGGCCCCGAGACGCCAACCTGTGTGTTGATTGTACCACAGATTAAGGTCTCAGGGAGCGGGGAGGACAGGTATAGTCTTGGAGGGAAGAGGTGTGTCCTGAACGGCCGCTGTAACCACACAGACCGCATCGTTAGTAGCAGTCTCTAGATAGCGTCTTAATGGACAAAACTTAAGGAAGTAGAGAGTCTAGCCGATAGTCTATTTTTTGAAAGAGACAAAGGAAATTTTGTTCACACTTGGTTATCTCGTGTGTCTTCAATAAAGGTCACTGTAATATCTTTCAGATTTATTATCTGAATCCCGATATACATGCTAAAAGGTACAAATTTCCTTAAGTTTTGTCCATGAGTGTATATTTTAACTTCTACTAAAACTCCTTACTTTCAAATTAATTACTAAAAATAATCTTTATTCTTCTCGTACTAAAATAGTACAACGCGACAATAGAAATACTTCGAAAAAAAATCTTCTTATTAATAATATCCTTAGTACACGTGGTACAGGCCATGGTAATCCTGGTGGATAGAAGTTATCGATTGCTTTTACTACAAGTGCAGCCACTTACCTACACATGGAGAAAGCGCAGTTCGAGTTTTGCACTTAAAAGTGTGTCATAGTTTGGTTACTTGCACTAACTTGTTGGGTTTGACTTTTGCATGAAGCGCTGGCCATTGAAGAAATTTTTTATTCAGAAAAAGAAGTGTGCAATACGGAATTCGATCCCGGGTTGTGACTGTCGGATATCGTTGGTAAATATCCCTCGTCCCCCGACCCTCACTTTTAAAGAGTAAACTAGGAAAAAGATTCGAACTAGAGCCCATTATAAGTCTCTGAATGTTCTTGGATAATGATTCTTATAAAACCCGACAGTGTGTATCTTAGAGTGTTGTGCAGCCTTCTATCTTTGTTCATGGAACCTGGAAGGGACCAAAGTTGCCAATTATTCGTGCAATCGTTTTGTAACCCTCGGAAGTTGATAGGGCCATCATGGCGGCTATATCGTATTGCTGAGAGATAGGAGGAACAACAGCATTATTCTTATAAACCCCGACAGTGTGTAGCTTAGAGTACTGGGCAGGTATAGTGCAGCCTTCTATCTTTGTTCATGGAACCTGGAACGGACCAAAGTTGCCGATTATTCGTGCAATCGTTTTGTAACCCTCGGAAGTTGATAGGGCCATCATGGCGGCTATATCGTATTGCTGAGAGATAGGAGGAACAACACCATATTCTTATAAACCCCGACAGTTTGTAACTTATAGTGCTGTGGAGGTATAGTGCAGCCTTCTATCTTTGTTCATGGAACCTGGAACGGACCAAAGTTGCCGATTATTCGTGCAATCGTTTTGTAACCCTCGGAAGTTGATAGGGCCATCATGGCGGCTATATCGTATTGCTGAGAGATAGGAGGAACAACACCATATTCTTATAAACCCCGACAGTTTGTAACTTAGAGTACTGTGAAGGTATAGTGCAGCCTTCTATCTTTGTTCATGGAACCTGGAAGGGACCAAAGTTGCCGATTATTCGTGCAATCGTTTTGTAACCCTCGGAAGTTGGTAGGGCCATCATGGCGGCTATATCGTATTGCTGAGAGATAGGATGAACAACAGCATTATTCTTATAAACCCCGACAGTTTGTAACTTAGAGTACTGTGAAGGTATAGTGCAGCCTTCTATCTTTGTTCATGGAACCTGGAAGGGACCAAAGTTGCCGATTATTCGTGCAATCGTTTTGTAACCCTCGGAAGTTGATAGGGCCATCATGGCGGCTATATCGTATTGCTGAGAGATAGGAGGAACAACAGCATTATTCTTATAAACCCCGACAGTTTGTAACCTAGAGTGCTGTGGAGGTATAGTGCAGCCTTCTATCTTTCCTCATGGAACCTGGAACGGACCAAAGTTGCCGATTATTCGTGCAATCGTTTTGTAACCCGCAGAAGTTGATAGGGGCATCATGGCGGCTATATCGTATTGCTGAGAGATAGGAGGAACAACAGCATTAAGGTGGCTATATTTTTCTCATTTCGAATGTCGAAGACAAATCTTAGAGTAACATGCGACCAGAAGGACCACTGATGTTTTACTGATGACTTCCAGTGGAGAGATGCCAGCTGGTAGTAAATACTATCGCTATGTAATTATTCTTTTCTTTTACACCTTTTATATTGTTGTTTTTGTGTAATTGTGCTGACATACATGCAGAAATACATTTATTCAAATTGCCAATTGTCCCCTAAACTCGAAATATATTAATATCATCGAAGACACCTTTCTCAAATAAATCCCAATGTAAATTAGCGTCAGCAAACTTTACAATGGGAGAAGGTGGATTCACGATTGTCTAACTCTTTTATTTTTAATTACTAAGGACCTGTAACTTGATCGAATGTGCCCTTAGTTCTTAAAAAGGTCTCATTCCCTGACAAACGAATATAAATTAGTCACATATGGTCTTAACATCTCGAAAATGTGAATATCAATTTCTTAACGCATGTTTGAATATACGGTGTGTTTACCTGTAATATTTATATTGTATTTGAAATAAAATGATTGAATCGTTTTACATTATAGTGAACATCACTTTACAAAAAGGTATTTAATCCTCAACAAACAGGTACTAATTAATTACACCTATCATTGTTTTAAATAATTTCCATAAAATGTCCATATCTCTCTCACTTCACTCTCTCTCTCTCTCTCATGTATTTTATCATTATATAATCTTATTTATTCATATTTATATTTATTATGTATTTAACCTTATAATGGACATTGAAATAAAGTAGTTTCAATCTCAATATCTCACTGCACATTAATTTCTATATAATTGATAAGCCATCTTATCGTTATGTTCATAAATTCTTCAATTCTTCATTTTAGAAATACAGTAAAGCCTCGCTATAGCGAACCTTAATGAGACTAGACTTTTGGTTTACTATAACCATGGTTTCACTGTAGGCATAGTTCATTATAGCCATGGTTCATTATATATGAATCACTGTAGCTATGGTTATTATAGCCATAGTTCATTATAGCTATGATTCACTGTAACCATGTTTCATTATAGCCTTGATTCATTATAGCCATAGTTCATTATATCTATGGTTCACTGTAACCATGGCTCATTATAACCTTGATTCATTATAGCCATAGTTCATTATAGCTATGATTCACTGTAACCATGGCTCATTATAGCCTTGATTCATTATAGCCATAGTTCATTATATCTATGGTTCACTGTAACCATGGTTCATTATAGCCTTGATTCATTATAGCCATAGTTCATTATATCTATGGTTTACTGTAACCATGGTTCATTATAGCCTTGATTCATTATAGCCATAGTTCATTATATCTATGGTTCACTGTAACCATGGTTCATTATAGCCTTGATTCATTATAGCCATGGTTCATTATATCTATGGTTTACTGTAACCATGGTTCATTATAGCCTTGATTCATTATAGCCATAGTTCATTATATCTATGGTTCACTGTAACCATGGTTCATTATAGCCATGGTTCATTATATCTATGGTTCACTGTAACCATGGTTCATTATAGCCTTGATTCATTATAGCCATAGTTCATTATATCTATGGTTCACTGTAACCATGGCTCATTATAGCCTTGATTCATTATAGCCATAGTTCATTATATCTATGGTTCACTGTAACCATGGTTCATTATAGCCTTGATTCATTATAGCCATGGTTCATTATATCTATGGTTCACTGTAACCATGGTTCATTATAGCCTTGATTCATTATAGCCATAGTTCATTATATCTATGGTTCACTGTAACCATGGTTCATTATAGCCTTGATTCATTATATCCATGGTTCATTATATCTATGGTTTACTGTAACCATGGTTCATTATAGCCTTGATTTTTTATAGCCATGGTTCATTATATCTATGGTTTACTGTAACCATGGTTCATTATAGCCTTGATTCATTATAGCCATAGTTCATTATATCTAAGGTACACTATACCCATGATTCATTGCAACTATGATTATCTCACTCTATATGGTATTACTAATATTGAAGATTATTTTAGGTTCGCTATAAGAGGTAAAGTTCGCCATATCCCCGGTATCAGCGAGGTTGTACTGTAGGTGTTATTTGTGGGGGAAACGAAAACCGAAACCTTCCCACCATGTTATCATCCATTACCAGATAATGTGTTCTCCCAAACGTTGTCCGAACCTGACAATGGGTGTTGTGTTGAAATGTTGAGAAAAAGTGGAGTTGATAAGATAGTGTGAGCCTCTCGCTATCGGTATGTGTACACAGGTCAAGTTCACACTTCCTAAATCTCTTCCCAAACATCCAGAATAAGTTCAATAGGCCTTTATTTTTACCTAATTACATATCTCCCTCCCTCTCTCTCTCTGTGGCGAAGGCTACCATCTACAAGTACCATCTTGGTCTTGAGTTGGGTAATGCTAGCCAACACATCGACCTGCCCACTCTGTGGGAAAGAACTCTCGCAGTCCATCGGTGGCGGAGTCTTTTTCGCGGTGGGCGTTACCAATGAAGACCTTGAATATATATTTATATATATGTATATTTATCATTTATTTTATCTATTTATATCTATTTTTCCTATATTTATCATTATATAATCATATTTATGTATATAACCTTATATAATCTTATATGGACTTTGAAATAAAGTAGTTTCAATCTCAATCTCTCTCTCAGCCGCCAATTGTGGTTTCTGATGAAACTTAGCTGCGGAAGGATGGATCCGAAAACCAGGCTTCAGGTCGTGTGAGCAATGTCTCTCAGCGACAGGCAACATTAACAAGATTTAGAACAGGCTATCTCAAGCAATTATTTCTCTCTCTCTAACTAATAAACACACACTCTCTCGAACTAATAAACAAAGATTTGTAAAATGTTTCTGTTTCGATATCATGGACCCGGAACTTTACATACCCAAGATAGAGAACGACTGCTATGATAGAGATGTAGGGAGACCCATCTGTTCATTGGACACGACAACAACAACCTCAGAGCTAAGGAAGAAGTTGTAAATAGATGGATGTCTTTGTTCATGCAAGAATGGATCATTAGATTAGCCCCGGTTTGTGAAATCTTTTTACTATTTTTGGTAAATTTTACCTCTCTCTGCGTTAAAATATTAATAACTGGCCAATTAACCATTTTACGAACGGATTTAGAATTACAGAAGCCACTCTTAAATCTTTTAAAAAGTTTTTCCTTAATTACTCATTAATATTAGCAATATTTGAAAATAAAAAAGGATTCGTCCAATATGGGTTAAATTTGGTGTATAAATTGCTAGGTATAGTTTAATATCTTTGTATTCTCTCTTTTATCAAGGTGGAAAGCCTTAAACGAATTGAAAAATAAACTTCACTTGAAGCTGTCCACCTTGAAAAAGGCGACAGTGGGAATAATAAACTTTTTTGAAGGTTGTTGATTTCTAAACATCTTGAATTAATCCAAATTCAACCTTATACATTTTTTTTCATTATTTTTTTTCTAATTACTGAGGAAACGAACAAAACAACAAACAAATCAGAATTTTGAATTAAATATTTACAGATTTACATGTATTATTCGACATAGAACCTACAACAATGATATTCTCTATTTACAGTGAAATACTGCTTAACGAATGGGTATATAGCGAACCTTTCTAATTACTAATCTAAAAACAATACAACAAGGGAAAACATTATAGTTAAACCCATGGCTATAGAGCTAACCAAGATTTTTGGGCCCCAATAGCCGCATAAAGCGAAATATATACAAAGCACTATGACCAAGCTGAGGAAGCTAGGGACAGGATCTCCGTCAGAGAAGAGGCAGGTGTAACGGAGTATGCCTTCTCAAGAATTCTATCTCGTTAGCGTTCGCTATAGCAAGGTTTTACTGAATTCTAAGAAATCTAGGCGTGATCGAATAAGAAACCAAATTCCTCCACAAAGAGGAGATAAGGTGGAGGAGTGTGTTACAGGATGTTTCATAAGAGATTACATTGCCCAACACAAGCTACTATTGAAGTATTTCTTTGGAAACCAAACTTTTGAAAATGTTACTGTATCATTTTCTTTTTTTGAAAAGAGAGAAGGCATACTCCTTTACACCTGCCTCTTCCATGATGGAGATCCTGTCCCTAGCTTCCCCAGCTAGGTCATAGTGCTTTGTATATATTTCGCTTTATGCGGCCATTGGGGCTCAAAAATCATCCATTTTGGTTAGCAGCCCCGTAAATAAAGATATTCTCGGCATACTACGTTAAATAATAAACAAAAACTGATTCGGAAGATTAGTTTTTTGTCTTTATTTTATACTAGCCGAATGACCCGGGCAACGCCCGTGTTTTACCCGACTGTAGATGTTACAACGGTGATCCTTAGGTCGCTGGTTCAAATCCGGCTCGAGGGAGTTTTATTTATTTTTTTTTTTATTGGATGCCGGCGCGCATCCGTGACAGAGGCCGATGAGGAAAGACGGTCGTGACTATATATAGGGATTCTTGTCAATATTTCGGGTATCATAAATCCTTCTCCACAGGAGTATATGATAAATCTTGGGATTTAAATAATATCTATATAGGACTCAAGATAAAATTGTGGAAAGGGTTTCGAAACTCTTACCAATATTTTCTTACAACGAATTTCTCTATTATAGAATTCAAGCTTTCAAGCGATTATCGCTCTTCAATGGACCTAATTAAAACAATTGACTATTTCTTATTTACTTGTATATAACACACAAGATGTCCAGAGTAGCCTAGTGGACATAGCATCTGCCCGGTAAGCGGAACACTGTGAGTTCGATTCCTATCCCTGGACACTTTTATTATTCCGATTATCATTACTCTTCACAATTCATCCTTTCATACCTCATCCCTAAGGTTAGAAATTATTGTTATTTCTCCTTAAAATAAATTTCGATTTTTCGTTCAAAAGAAACCTTCGCGGTATAACTTGTCAAACTTCGTTCTACAAAACACAAGATGTCAAGGGATAACTGGTATAGGTAAAAACTTGCTATAGTTTAAATATAAAAATTGATTTTGTGGAGGAGGAGTCGAGAAAAGATCTTCTTGAGAAAACTTCATTAAGCTATTCCCAACCATTAGTATATATATATCACGTGATTAATTTCACGACTGAAGAACCAAGGAGGATTATGGAGATATCTCTAGGGAGGCCACCGCTGGAATTAAAGCCCCTGCTACCGTATGTAAGGAGAAAGATGGGGGGAATGAGGTAAAGACAAAGAACAAGAAGATTCCATTAAAGTGACAGTAATAATGGAAAGTGGAAATTAAGACGGATTTCTTAAAAGATTGTGCATGGAGGCGACTTAATGATGATACACAATCCGTGGTAAGTGATGTAAGAAAGCGAGGCTTAACGCGGATGGTTCATTAGAACCAATCTAAATGAGGAAGGAGAATAGAGTGTTGATAAGCCTTGCATGCTGGAATGGCTGCTTCGGCCATTGTGCACGACTTAGCTCGCGCCTTTCTCGATTAATTGGAAAGTTATCAAGAAAATATCTTGTGAAGCCTCTCCATTTTATACATATCCCCGGTGTTGTTTGCCAAAGAGAAATTCTCTTCAAAATCAAGTATAGTCGAATTTGTTACATTCTATCTTTAAATCTCTTTTCTTACTTGATTTTGCAAAATTATTAATATCAAGAAAATATCTTGAAGCATTCATTCTACACATCTTCCCAATGTTGTTAAAAATCAAGTATAGTCCCATTTGTTACATTATATCTTCATATCTCTTTTCTTACTTGATTTTTCAAAGTTATTAAGAAAAGATCTGGAAGTCTCTATTCTATATATTTTCTCCAGTGTTGTTTGACATAGAGAAATCTCCGTCAAAATCAAGTATAGTCGAATTTGTTACATTCTGTTCTCAGATATCTTTTCTTACTTGATTTTGCAAAATTATCATGAAAATATCTGGAAGCATCCATTTTACATATCTTCCCAGTGTTGTTAAAAATCAAGTATAGTCCCCATTGTTACATTCTATCTTCATATCTCTTTTCTTACTTGATTTTGCAAAGTTTTTAAAGAAAATATCTTGAATAATCCATTTTATACATCTCCTCCAGTGTTGTTTGACATAGAGAAATCTCCTTCAAAATCAAGTATAGTCCCCATTGTTACATTCTATTCTGAAATCTCATTCCTCATTTCATTTTGCAAATTTATTAAGGAAATATCTTAAAGTTCCTTCGTTTTATTCTTCTCTCTTAGTCGACTTTGTTGAGAAGTTAACGCTATTTATTTTTATTATATATACACTCATGGGGAGAGAGAGAGAGAGAGACAAAACTTAAGGAAGTTATATGTTTTAGCATGTATATCGGGATTCAGACAAAATATCTGAAAGATATTTGATAACACAGTGATCTTTATTGAAGACACACGATATAACCAAGTGTGAACAACCTCTGTCTCTTTTTAAAAAAAACATACCTCAGGCGACATCAAATGCTATATATTTCCTTATGTTTTGTTGTTGTTGTTGTAGTGTCCAATGAAGAGCCTCAGATGTCTCCTTACATCTCTATCACAGCAGCGGCAATGTTAACTATCTTGGGTGTGTAAAGCTGCTGCTCTGGGTCTATTTTGCTCTTCATTGGAAAATGGGTGCCGTTGCCACGTTAGTCACCTTGGAAAGGAACCAGAATTTGGTCAAATATTCCAAGGGTCCAGGGGGGACCGCAGGGAGGTGTAGTCGGACTTCTCCCCCCCCCCCCCCCCCCCCTTATGTTTTGTCCATAAGTGTATAGAAGATGAATTTCTAAAATGGTTGGCTTGAAGATAAAGAAAAGATTAGAAAAGCTGGCTCTCATCAGTATGGTAAATCATCCAAGCGATTTCGCCAATTGTTACACTATACCCTTAGATGGTGACTAGACTGAAAAAATATCTTTCTTTACTCGATTAAAGGAGAAATTATCAATAAATTATCTTGAAGCCTCCCATTTTACACATCTTCTTGGTGTAAAACCATCGATGAATACTTAGCAAGCTCAAGTATACAATCGCTATAGTAGAGAATCTTCTGATAAACGCTAATTGTTGTAATTTAAAAAAAAATAAATAAAAATTCTTTAATATGGTACGAGGCTTCAGGAATATTCGTTTACTATAAAAAATATCCAGTTAAAATTATGAAAGATGGTTTTCACAATAAGAAAGATAATTTATGTAATTTATTGATGGGAAAATAATTTTAAAAAATAAAATAAATAAATAGTCAGCTGTTTATATTAATAACAAAATAGGCATATCCTGACCGCACTCAATTGTGCTTTTTAGATGGCCGAGCGCCATCTAGTGGAACAGAAATTAACTAAACGTTGATTTAACCTGTTCCCTGATATTTGGCCAAAACCAATTTTCTTGATAATAAATCAAGAAAAGCCAACCACGAACGCGTTTCAGGGCTTGTTGATTAAGTTTTGTTAATGAGTGTGTTTAACTTGTTGCTTAACGATTAAAAAAATAAATAAATAAAATATATAAATAATTTTAAAAGAATGCCATCTCATCCTCCCCTCCTCTTTCCAAACGTCCATGTCGACACAGCAGATAGAACTGGTTAAAACCGGTTCTCCCTAGACAGATAGTTAGTTAAGGAGATCCACCTGGTGTCCGTCTCCCATTAATTATTAGGTCAACAACAACAACATTAAAAAAAAAAGAAGGGCGGATGTAAGAGTCGGTGTCTAGACGAGGAGGGGGGTGACTGACGGTCTAGACGCCCCTCCTCAATGTCGACATCCCAGTCAATTAACTCTGTAAGGATGACTTCTTCTTGGAATTCGATTCTTCAGGATTCTTCCAACTTTTGACTAAATTCGTCGAGGTACATCACGTTAATGAAGGTCAACAGCCTGAGACACGTATATGGGTTGTCTTTTCTTGATTTTTTATCAAAGGTGTCTCTTTTTAGATACGTAACGACTGATTTATCAAAAGTTTCTTTAAAAAATATGAATGCCTGTCAGGCAACCTCTATTTTCAAGATATCAAAAGTTGTCTCTCTTTTTTAGATGAGTAGAGGCTTAGTATGACTATATATAGAACTCCATGTTATCTTGGTTTTGAATAAGAGCTTTTCTTCTTTTCTTTCTTTTGACTCCTGCCTCTCACTGCACCCAGACCTCCTCCATCCCTGCGAGACATCTTTGCTGTCAGATCCTAGGATCACTTGCCACTGGAAGCCGCGTTCTGCCATGGGGGGTTAGAAGACCATGCTCTAAATGGCCAGTTAACCCGGAATAGAAACTCAACTTTCTCTCTAAGATGAATTACCAGTTCTCTCAATAAAGAACTCTTTTTTCAAACGAATAGTTAACAATTACATATTGGTTCCAACTATCAAATATAATTGTTCGATTTTCTTTATGCAAATTTTATATTGATAAATATATCGAAAGTCAATTTGATATTAATAATTGTTTTTGGGTCAATGTTCTGGAATAAACTAATTTTGATATCAATCAGTTATTAGTCGATGTTTTATTTCTGACAGATGGAACTAGTCATCATCAACTTTCAGTTGCATAATCAGCAAATGTACTTTTCTCAATTTGACAAAGTGTGTGTTTGAGGGCTTTCTTTTCTCTCTGACTAACTCGAATGGCCCTTTAGAGGAATATGCTGTTGAGACTCTTCAAATGAAAAGACGAAATTTATTTTTTAAAAAGTGGTATTCCACGTTGTGTTGATTATCTTTCAATAGTACAATAGCATTTTATTTTTTAAAAAGGTAAAATTACAACGTACTCTAAATTCCTTCAATAGCAAACCCTAATGGGACTGAACCTTTGGTTCAATATAGCCATGGTTCACTGTAAAAGTCCACTATAAAATAAAAATGGGGATTATTTCTTGTTCGTTATAAGGGAAGGTTCGTTATATCCCTGGTTTGCTTTAGCGAGGTTGTACTGTATTTATTCATGTAAATAATTAACAATCCATAGAGACAATTCACTGCGAGACAAAGTAAAAAAAAATGAGAGAGATACGTACCAGAATATTGGCGGTGCAAAGTCCAACAAAATATAAAGAGAGAAGAGTCCAACAAATTATAGAGAGTGGCAGTGCGAAGTCCAACAAAGTATTAATAGAGGCAGTTCAAAGTCCAATAAATTAAAGAGAGAAAGAGCCGCAGTGAAAAGTCCAAAAAAGTATTAAGAAAGGCCGTTCAGATTCCAACAAAATATAAAAAGAGAGCAGAGTCCAACAAATTATCAGGGAGCGGCAGTGCAAAGTCCAACAAAGTATCAAGAGAGGCAGTTTATTGTCCAACAAATTAAAGATGGAAAGGGAGGCAATTCGGAGTCCAACAATGTATAGAGAGCGGCAGTGAGTCCAATAATATATTGAGAGCGGCAGTTCAAAGTCTAACAATGAATATAAAGAGATCAGAGTACAATAATATATAGAGAGCGGCAGTTCAAAGTCCAACAATGAATATAAAGATATCAGAATCCAATAATATATAGAGAGCGGCAGTTCAAAGTCCAACAATGAATATAAAGATATCAGAATCCAATAATATATAGAGAGCGGCAGTTCAAAGTCCAACAATGAATATAAAGAGATCAGAGTCCAATAATATATAGAGAGCGGCAGTTCAAAGTCCAACAATGAATATAAAGAGATCAGAGTCCAATAATATATAGAGAGCGGCAGTTCAAAGTATTAATAGAGACAGTTCAGAGTCCAACAATGTATATAAAGAGATCAGAGTCCAACAATGAATATAAAGATATCAGAATCCAATAATATATAGAGAGCGGCAGTTCAAAGTATTAATAGAGACAGTTCAGAGTCCAACAATGTATATAAAGAGATCAGAGTCCAACAATGTATAGAGAGCGGCAGTTCAAAGTCCAACAATGATTATAAAGAGATCAGAGTCCAATAATATATAGAGAGCGGCAGTTCAAAGTATTAATAGAGACAGTTCAGAGTCCAACAATGTATATAAAGAGATCAGAGTCCAAAAATGTATAGAGAGAAAGAGCGGCAGAGTCCAGTAAAGCCGGAGTTACGTAAGTGACTTCGCTATCAATAGGACCTTGGAGCAAGCGTCCTGATAACAACGCCCTGAGTCCTTTATCAAGGTTCTAGGCAAATTGGGATGGTGCACAACTCTACCTCTCTTCTGATCTAGCAAACAATATTGCGGGAGGATGCTATTTCATGGTACAAAAATAATCACCTTTCCTGTTAAGATGCATTAAAACAAAGCATTTCGGCTCATATATCACCCCAGTATAAAACGTTGTATTATAATATCCAGTATATTACATCGTTGAGACTTACCTGAATACTTACAAATTCATTGTCTCATTTAGGTTGCGTGAAGGTTATAAGAAGGGAAACATGTTAGGAGTAGGTTATATTGCCATAAAGGAAAAATAAATTTTGCCTTTATATTCTATCTATCATGATACTTGAGCACAAATATTGTAGCAAAGTATTCATTATTTTATTAACAGAGTATCATTTTTGATGTTTATATATGAGTATCATATTTGAATGTAATTCTACTGTCCTATAAGCTTATGTCCATAGTTCTCTTGAAAACCATTTCTGAGATTCCATCCTTCAGTGCTGCGTATATAAGCAGAATCGTCCTATACAGTATTAGAGCTCTGAGAAGCGGTCTGGTGGATTAAATTGACGAAACCGCTGGGAGGGTTCACCACTGATGAGCCAAGCCCTCCCAATATATTTTTTCATCGCAGTAAGGGCAGTAGAAGTTTGTATTATGTATAAAAGAAACATTCATGCTTTTAAATCCTTTCATTTTATATGTATAGATGGCGCGCTATTGCTTTGTGTTTATATTTTGTTATACTCTGTACACTTCCATCATTGCTTATTTTATTTTATTTTTTTATCATTTATAGTTTGTTATTGTCTTAAATTGCTGTGTCATCCCGAAGTTTGTATATATTCCGCTTTATGCGTCCATCGGGGCTCAAAAAATCATCCATTCTGGTTAGCAGAAACCGTAAATAAAGATATTTACGCAGTTTATCTTTCCTAATTTTCCACGTGGCAATATGTATATATAAAGAAATACGTTAAGTATACCAATAGGAAAATATAATGGTAAATACCTTCGGAAAAGGAAGTGCTTCTTATCCATGAGTCAGATGGTCCTGTGAAAAAAACAAGAAAAGGGAGTCGGGTTGTTAAACTTGATGGAACGCACACAAAACGTTAACAACTGGAAGGTCAGATGGAGAATAGAAATGTGGCAGGGAGGATGCGGATGGATGCAGAAAGGGGAGTGAGGCGGGCGGAAGAAGGCGGGGATATGCTATGGCAGGAAGTCAGAGGAAAAGAGAGACCCTGAAGAAGAAAAAAAAAAGAAAGAATAGATTTATAGAAGAATGCGATACTAAAAAGCTAACCTATGAAACCGCCTACTTCTGAAATTTGAATCTCTTTACAGACACACATGCCCTTATACATCCTTTTTAAAATCCGTTTTAAACCAATAAAGATGAAAACATTCAAAAGTATATGGGTCAAATATCACTTCTGTTTAATCACTTAATACGATGTTGTTTAAGTAAAATAAAGTTACATATATAGAACATTTAAATAAAGTTGCATATAGTCTTTATTTAGGTGAAGAAAATCAGTTATTTGAAGAGAAAGTTTTTTTTTTTTTTTTGCCTAAGACGCGCGCGAAACTAATGACTTTTCAATTTCACTTGCAAGTTCATCAGAGGCTTTTCAGAGCTGCAAAATGTACCTCTAAGGCTTAGTAAATGAGCAGAATCTTCCCTATATAGAGACAAAACGCAAAAAACTCTTATCTTCACATGCATAAGTAGCGTTTTTTTTCTAACTTTCAAGTTTACGAAGAAAAATTAATCTTTCAAAATAATAGTAAGAAATATCTCTTTTGCGGAAAGAAGCTGTCTCTCAAGAACTCTCGCAGACCATCGGTGGCGGAGTCTTTCCCGCGGTGTCTTTCCGGCACCAATGAAGACTGTATATATATTTTATATATGTGTATATTTTTTTATAAAAATATTTTCATATTTATATTCATTTATTCGTATATTTATCATTATATAATATTATTTATATTTATTCTGTATTTAACCTTATATAAGCTTATATGGACATTGTAATAAATCAGTTTCAATCTCAATCTCTCTCTCTCTATTTAGCTTCAAATAAATTTCTTAATTTATTAACACATGGCTGAATGAATTCAAAATGTCTGAAAAAAGAAGAGTCATCGTGAAAAATTCCATTTTAAACTCTTGAGATTTGTAAAGAGTCTATAGAATAAGAGGAATGTCTAAGAAATGTCAGTGAAGACTGTCTGAGTTACCCGACACCCTACTCGGTTTACCAATTCTCAGATCACACAGGAAACTTTACAGAGCATCATTCATCTACCCTACTAGCTATCCCTTTACTTTATGAATAGCATCTCTTTCAAGTACTTATACGAGATTTTGTGGCCGCTAAACCTCAGTTTATTGGCGCATCGCCATAGGTAACACCTGTCTATATTACTAACGACCTAAATTTGTTCCAACCTACCACATGTTTTCACTTCAGGATTCTGGAAAACAAATCTCCCCCTTTCAGATAAAAGGTAAGATACAATGGGGAAATCAATAAAAACATGTATAAATGTTATCTTGAAGTTACTCTCTAAATATAAGGAGAGTTATAGCTAATAGAAAGTTCTAACTCTCAATCCATCTTGGAATTTTGTCTCTCAGTGCTATAACTAAACACGACTATTTCTTGAGGAATATGTGTAAAATAGAGTGGTTTTCCCTAACTATTTCAACTTTTTATCCTTTATTTTAGGATAACAATCTTTCTGAAATGGGGGAGTGCATTACTAAATATATGAATAGAAAATAACAAGAAAATGATATTATAAGTATAATAGGATAAGTATAAAAGGATGTGTGTACCTGCATTTGAATTTTTAAAGAGAGAGAGACATTTTTAACATTTCAAATGATAATTCCCTCTATGTTAGTTTATATAACCAACAGAAGTTAAAAAGAAATTAATAAAGAAATAGAAATCATTCGAAATATGTTAGATTATCTCTTTTCTTATACATCTCTTTCTCATTCCAGGTCTTATCAATTATTTTTTATCTATTTATATCTATTTATTCATATATCTATCATTATTAATCTTATATATTCATTTTATGTATTTAACCTTATATAATCTTATATGGACGTTATAATAAATCAGTTTCAATCTCAATCTCTCCAGGTCTTATATTAGCCGTATATTTAAAGGATTGCCAAGCGATTCTAATAAACGTTAGTTAAGTTCGTTTAACTAACTCTTTTTATAGTTTAAAATGACCTTCCTGAGAACACTAACTATAAATGAAGTTAGTGTTATCATGAAGGTCTCATATCCAACTATAAAAGTGTCTTGGAGGTCACATATACAAATACAAAAATATGTTAGGGAATACTTTTATTTACAGAATAGACAACGAAATATCCAGAATAGTATATGATCATTGTTATCGCATAATGAAAGAGAAAAAGAGGGAAAGTAAACAGGATCTATGCAGAACTGTATAAGTGGGAAACTCGTTGGGGACTCGAATGAGCATGTGTGAAACGTTATATTTAAAAAATATTATTTCAATCACATGCAATTAGGATTTGAGGTAGGTGGAAGGATGGTCTAAACCGTTGATTTCCAACCGCTACGACCCGGGTTCGATTCCCGCATTGGGCAATTTTTTTCTGATTAAAAAAAAAATGCTCCAATAACCCCCGATTCTTGTAAAATTCCAACCCCACCAGCGAGTGCAAGTAACCAAACGGGGCTCTGGCATATTTGTAAGTGCAAAGTCGAACTGCTTTTCACATGTGTAGACAAGTGGTGTACTTACAGTAAAAGCAGTCGCCTACTTATACCCACAATGATTATCATGGCCTTTACCACGTGTACTAGGGATAATATATATATATATATACATTCACGTATACTATGCAAATATATTGAACAAATTCCCAATTTCTCTCATTGCCAAAATGCAAAACAATCGACGAACAAACATCTCCTTTCATCTGACCAAGCGTCCAATACCAAAGATTTCATATACCTATTTAGGAACCACCAATCTAAGCCTAGAATCTATGGAAAAATTATCCAAGAAATAGATTTGCTTAGTTTAGCTATCTTATGAATTGGAGACCGCAATTTGTCTTGTAAATAAAACAACAACAAAGAATATTCAGAGAAAAACACATCAACCAATAGTTTAACTCTCGACGTTTTAGTGACTTCCTGTCAATCTCGTGTACTAAGCAGTTGTTGTTGTTATTGTCGTGTCCAAAGAAGAGCCTCAGATGTCTCCATGCATCTCCATCACAGCAGCAGCAATATCCACTATCTTGGGTGTGTAAAGCTGCTGCTCTGGGTCTATGTCAATTTTCTGTTGTTGTAGTGTCCAATGAAGAGCCTCAGATGTCTCCATGCATCTCCATCACAGCAGCAATGTCCACTATCTTGGGTGTGTAAAGCTGCTGCTCTGGGTCCATGTCAATTTTCTGTTGTTGTAGTGTCCAATAAAGAGCCTAAGATGTCTCCATGCATCTCCATCACAGCAGCAGCAATTTCCACTATATTGGGTGTGTAAAGCTGCTGCTCTGGGTCTAAGTCAATTTTCTGCAAGGCTGCGGCCATTGCTGGGCGTGAGAGCTAGGCAGTTTACTAGGGATAAGCAAAAAAAAAAAAGAAAAAACAAGGAATGAACGTCATATCTATAGGGATGGTTGGGATGACCAACATGAGATGTGTCTTTCTAGCAATTGATTAAGTACCCAGTTATGTTGAGTGGTAGAGGGTTTGACCTTGTGGAAACCATGTGGCCAAGGTTAATTTAGGCTTCTTACAAAGCTATTTGCTTTTCTCTCAGCGATTTGATAAATAACTTTTCATGTCCGTTAATTCATTTATTTTCAAGATGTGACATTGCCTTGTTCTTGGAGAGATCTTGAGAAATGTAATTGGAAGAATGATTGGTTTTTCTTTTTATTTATTTCTTTCGCAATGAAGATCTAACAAGTGTGGCGAAGGCTACCATCTACCAGTACTTGGGTTTGAGGTGGACAATGCTAGCCAATACATTGATCTGACCTTTCTGTGAGAAAGAACTCTTGAAGTCCAATCTTTGTCGAAGTCTTTCCAGCTGTGGAAGCCACCAATGAAGAATCCATTAGGTTGTTGTAATGTCCAATGAAGAGATGTCTCCATGCATATCTATCACTCCATTAGGTATATATTGTGTATATGTGTGAATAGTTATCATTATTATATATATATCTTTATCCTATTTATTCTCAATTTATGTGTGCCTATATATTTCCTGATTTAATCTTATACGGAATAACAATGTGAAGTTTCATCTCTGTTATGTTGAAACTATGTTTCCAACGTTTTGATATGAAATTCTGATTTTTATGCTGAAAATTGTAGGAGAAGAGATAAAGAATCCAGAGAAATTTCCTAAAGAAAATATATTACTTCTTCAAAAACAATATAGAATTTCATTCAATTATGGTAAAGAGATGATTATACGAATAAATGCCATATTTGAGAGAATTAGGATTTCCCCCTACATATATCAAAGTTTTTATGTACTATTGAAAAATTCTGTTAGGGAGATATATGTAGAAATCTGCACACACACACAATGTGAATTACCGCCAGTAGAGATTAGCTCATAGAGGTAGTTCACAAATGTTATTTAAAGTCATGTTGATTGAGTGGTAGTTCCTACGAAGAGTAAAGTGATTGCTTCTTTAACATTTTTTGGTTAGACCTTGGTTCTTAATCCTTCTCATTTCTTGGTTTTCTTCCTTGCTTCTCAATTCTTGGTTTTCTTTCTTGCTTCTTAATTCTTGGTTTTCTTTCTTGTTTCTCAATTCTTGGTTTTCTTCCTTCCTTCTCAATTCTTGGTTTCTTCCTTGCTTCTCAATTCTTGGTTTTCTTCCTTCCTTCTCAATTCTTGGTTTCTTCCTTGCTTCTCAATTCTTGGTTTTCTTCCTTTCTTCTCAATTCTTGGTTTTCTTCTTGCTTCTCAATTCTTTATTTTCTTCCTTGCTTCTAGATTCTTGGTTTTCTTCTTTGTTTCTCAATTCTTGGTTTTCTTCCTTGCTTCTCAATTCTTGTTTTTCTTCCTTGTTCCTCAATTCTTGGTTTTCTTCCTTGCTTTTCATTTTTTGGTTCTCTTCCTTGCTTCTCAATTCTTGGATTTTTTCGTTGCTTATCAATTCTTGGTTTTCTTCCTTGCTTCTCTATCTGAGTCTCCTTGATATAAAGCTAGGAATGATTGCACATGGCTACCTTTCTTCGCTTCAGATTAAGGGGATTTCTCCCAAAGCTCAGCAAATGTTTTGGGTTCGTTTAAAGAAGAATGAGCGCACACATAATTTTGAATGTCCCTGATTATCCGTTTCCCAGATTTTTGTAAATGGCGCGGTGGGTCTAGTCTAATCTTCACCAGGGTGCACACGAGCAACTGGGAGTCTGTCTATCTCCGATATGAAATACCAGGGGATCTACACAGTAATCCTCATTCCCCAGGTTCTCTACTCCAACTTCGTGCCTCATAGAGTCTTAACCTGTCGGTAGATTAGATTAAGGGCTATACTGAGTTACGAGGACTAAGAGGATGGGAGTCCTATTGGGGCGTAGGACGGGTTTAAAAAAGTCCCAGCAGGAGCTTTAAGACAGTATCCAGGCAGCTGATTATTCCTGTAGAGCAAGCACGTGGTACCTAGCAAATGGTCGCTCGTTGCACGAAGGTGCGTCAGTTCTCAATGGCTGGAAAACTGAGAGGACAGGAATGGCGTAGACGCTTGTGGGTAGACACTACAGAGCCTGACTTTACAAGGCGAGCACGAGGTACCTAGCAAATGGTCGCTCGGTGCACGAAGGTGCGTCAGTTCTCACTGGCTAGAAGACTGGGAGGGCAGGAATGGCGTAGACGTTTGTGGGTAGACACTACAGAGCCTGACCTTAAAATGCAAGCACGAGGTACCTAGCAAATGATTTCTCGGTGAAGGAAGGTGCATCAGTTCTCACTGGCTGGAAAACTGGTAGGGCCGGGATGGGATGACGACTTCAGGACCTGGGTAATCGTTTGAAGATTATCTACTATCCATACAACTCCAGTAAAGCTCTCAGTTACCGAGAACTTACCCGAGATTATGTAGAACGACCGCTATCTACGGAATTTAGCATCCGAAAATCGCTATCTTATCTCACAAGTCACCCGTCGACACCGCGCTCTCGCAAGTTTTGGTTCGATAACTTTTTTTCTCTTTTCTTTTTTAAAATATATATTAACGTGATAACAAATATAACTAAGTTAATCGGCGTCGATTTCTTAAATTACCTTTATTTCTATATCAGAAGAGATATGGATAGTTCATGTACATCTACCTCTTCGGGATGTAGAGGAGCTGTTCGAAAGCTTGAATACCAACACCATCCTAGAACCTCTCTATAGAGACCATTATATGGAGGAGATAACTGTTGTCTCCCCTTCTAAGCGCCAAAAGCGCGAAACGCGTTCGTGGATGGCTTTTCTTGATTTATCAAGAAATTGGGTTGGCCAAATATCAGGGAACAGGCCTAATCAATGCTTAGTTGATTTCTGTTTTACCAGATGGCGCTCTGCCTTCTGTAAAGCACATGCGCTTTAGGATATGCCATTTTTATTTTTGATTTCAACACCTGAACTTTTTATCTTTTATTTTTTTCTTTCATTTTTTCATATATATATATATATATGCATGAATATGGCGCCTCTGCGACCAACAAAGAAGAACAAAACAAATAACGAACTGTCTGATAAAATGATTGAACCATTACAAGAAGCCTCGCGGTGTGTGAAGGCTTTCAGAGAAGAAAGAAAGAAGCAGCGATCGTAAAAGTCGATGATTTACGTGAGTGGGAGGAGCGGGCAGACGACATGGGGCAATAGGTCGACGCGCTCGTCTGCGGCTTGCCTCACAAGATGGAAGATTCCAGACACTTCACCCCATCCCACTATATACAGTAAAGCTTCAGAGAACACTAAAGAAACTGAACTTTTGATTCAATATAGCTATGTACTCGCTATAGCCATGATTCACTGTATGTTATCACTAATATTGGGGATTGTTTTAGATTCGTTATATAAGGGAAGGTTCGTTATATCCCTGGTGTACGTTTTAGAGAGGCTTTACTGTACCTCGTTGTACAATAGACAAGATAGACAAGACTAAACGGCCATTATTTCTTTAACAAAAATAATAGATCGTAGAGTGAAACCTTTCTTGTATTTGAGAACATAACTCAAGAGCTTGCGAGTAAACGCTCTTCGTCAGGCTAAAGAGAATACAAAACTTTGGTTTTTACACTTTAGCCCGTTGAGGTTGAGCGGTACGCTTGAAAAAGCTAGCGTTTTGTTCGCCAAATGAAAGAAACGCTTCGCCCTACTCTTTTTTTATATAAAAAGAGAGATTGATAATAATATTAATAATAATCATTAATAATATAATATAGATGATGTAACTAGACAGAAATGGTCGTTCTACGAGATATTCGATCGTATAGTCAAATCTTCTTATAAATATTTGCTACACGCTAGAATCAAAACAGCATCTGAATATTGGCCAAGTTATAAGCCCACTTATCATCATTATAAATAAATAAACAAACAGAAATGTCGTTTTAAAATCACGAACCGCATTATATTATATTGTATTATAAATTACTTTATGTATTATTTACTAACGGAAAAATATGTCCAGGGTAGCCTAGTGGACATGGCATCTGCCCGGTAAGCGAAACACTGTGGGTCCGATTCCCATCCCTGGACACTTTTATTTTTCCGTTTATTATTACTCTTCACAATTCATCTTTTCATACCTCATTCTTAAGGTTAGAAATAATCGTTATTTCTCCTTGGGATAAATTTTGATTTTTCGTTGAAAAGAAACTCATGCGGGATAATTTTCAAATGTCGTTTTACAACAGAAAAATAGTTAAAATAAAAAGAAGTGGTTCATTTATAGAGTCCATGAAAATCTTAATTCAAGTTTGTGAGAAACAAAAATCACCCAAAATATCGCTCACAATCACTTTCAAAACTCTACTACTCTCTACAGATGAAATGGTAGGCTTACAGTATAGCCACTATTATAAATAACAGACAATTTGCTAAGGGAAGCTTTTAATTTTATATATAACGGTAATACAAGCTTTCAGGCTCAACAGCCCTTCGACAGGTATAACTACGTCACTGATGTTTTCTGAATTTAAACCAATCTATATATATATATATATATGTTATATAAAAATATTATTCTATTTAAAATTATATTTCATAGATCCAAATACTCTGTTAAATCGACCGCCAGAGGTCATGCTTCCCCTATAAAAACTCGTTGTTCTTTCCCGATGGCCGGCTCAAAACTTTTGTACATTATGTAAATAATCTTTTGTTTTTCCTTGTTCTACTCGCCTTAAGCCAGGCATTACTTTAATCAAGTTATGTTTTTCATATATATTCCTTAGCTCAAATAAAGCAAACTCTGATCAAAACCATTATTATTTTTATTTCAAGATTTTTAAACACGACTGCATTACCATAGCAGAATCTCAACAATTCTAAAATACAACAGAAATCTCATTCATCTTTATTAAATATAACATATATATATACAATGAAGTAGGGAATATAAGATCTTATATTATAAGAAGAAATTCTTCCCTCAGTGAATTGTCTTTTATTCATCATTTCACCGAAGAGATTATAATATTAACATAGCCACTATTTGTAGAACGACATTTGAAAATATCCCGCATGTGTTTCTTTTGAACGAAATATCGAAATTTATTTTATCATTCCGTTAATCATTACTCTTCACAATTCATACTTTCATACTTCATCCCTAATGTTAAAAATAATTGTTATTTCTGCCTAAAATAAATTTCGATTTTTCGTTCAAAAGAAACGCATGCGGGATAATTTTCAAATGTCGTTCTACAATCATAGGCCACATTATATTGTATAAAAAATAGCCACTATTGTCCATTTTAAACTTTTTCATTCTCTGCCATGTACTAAATATACGTATATCTCAGGTTTAGTATAAAAAGAAATGTAGATTTCTACATCAACTCACTATTCTATGCAAATATGTGTCTTGGACTAACCCTTGAATCAGCAATTCCACAGAAATTCCAAGGTAGTGGTATGTGGAATGTACAGATACGTTCACATTCTAGTTCAACCACATTAGAGAGCTATGTGAACTACTTAACATTAAGGGGGGTCGGTGGAAAGATGCTCAAAACCGTTGGTTTTCGACCGCTACGACCCGGGTTCGATTCCCGCATTGGGCACTTTTTTCTGATTAAAAAAAAATGTTCCAATGGCCCCCGATTCTTGCAAAAGTCCAACCCTACCAGCGAGTGCAAGTAACCAAACTGGGATCTGGCACATTTGTAAGTGCAAAGTCGAATTGCTTTTCACATCTGTAGACATGTGGTGCACTTACAGTAAAAGCAGTTGCCAACTTCTACCCACCATGATTACAATGTGGCCTGTACTACGTGTACTAGGGATAAGCAAGACTTAACATTAGAGACAAACATATTTTGTCTTTTACCAAACGTTTCTCTAAGTAAAATTATGACAAGCTAGTTAAGCTTTTACTTACCGTGGCATCTTCATTAGCAAATGATTGCATCCTACATGGTACGCTTTGAAAAACAATGGTGAAAAAAAGTGAATTTATTATCACTATCAAAATTATTTTGTTCAATTTTTTAATATACAGTAAAACCTCGCTAAAACGTACCGTGGATATAACGAAGATTCTCTTATAAAGAACCTGAAATAATCCTCACGATATTAGTGATACCCTTTGATGAACAATGGCTATAGTGAACCGAAAAGTTCAATTCCATTAAGGCTCTCTATAGTGATGTTTCACTGTAATTTTCTACAACTCTAACTAAATGACATTTTTTAAAATATATTTATTAGGAGGGTTTATTTGGCTTATCAATGATGAAATATAATAGTTTTGACCTATTTTAGTGGTTGTAGTAATTTGTCTTAAAAAAAAAACTAGAAGTAAATGGTTAGTGCTGATCATGCTGAGTTTGCCACTTTCACCTATATATGGCGTTCTGTTTAGTATTCAAAGAAACACTTGTATTTTTAAAAACATTTTTGGCGGGTTTTTTAACTATAATAATTACCAAAAAAAAAACAACTAGTTAACCATTTTAATATAACAACCTGCTATATCTTGCAATATGTATCTTCTGTTTTAAAGAAAATTTTCATTGAAAAATAAACTCTATTATTATTTTTTTCTAAAATTCTCCGTGCCATGTGAAGATCTTCAAAAGTATAAGGTTGTCCCAAAAATTCATGTTTTTCTTAAAACGTTGTTTTTTTCTTATTACTTGGCGAATAATATTATTACGGCGCGAATACATAATAATACACATAATACAAAGACATAATACATAACGGCGAATAATATTGGTATTTCAATTTTTTTACAAGTGTTTACGAACTTTTGGGACACATTTTTATATTATTTCACTTGAAATTTTCAGAGGAAGAATTTGAATGAATTTTGATATTTTTTTCTAATGATTTAATACTTCACGCTTCTATTCTTCTCTTTTTAATTAATTGTTTTTTTATTTTTCATATTTTATATTGTATAGAAAGACACATTCTTATAAACCTCGCGCAAGAATTTTCCTGACCTTAAAAGTGAGTGAATTATTGGTGATAAAAAATATGATAATAAGGTAGAATGTTTAAAATATAAACAACCTCTATAGTGAACTCTAATGAAACTGAACTTGCGGTTCACTATAGCCATGGTTCATTATAGCCATAGTTCACTTTATTATAAAATGGGGATTATTTCTGGTTGGTTATAAGAGAAGGTTCGCTATATCTCCGGTTCGCTTTAGCGAGGTTTTATTGTGTATATTTATACTCAAGAAAGAGAGAGAGATATCCGAAAGGTATAAATATGTATATAATGTAATTTTTGAAGAAATCTTTTTGTTATATTTTAGGAAGATGTATACAGTAAAACCTCTTTAAAGCGAAGCCTAATGGGACTGAACTTTTGATTCACTATAACCATGATATATCACACTATAACCATGATATATCACACTATAACCATGGTTCTTTCACTATATGGTATTACTAATATTAAAGATTATTCTAGGCTCTCGTTATAAGGGAAGATTTGTTATATCCTCGGTACGTTTTAGAAAGGTTTTTCTCTATATATAGGCTTTTTTTTTCAATAAAGAAAGTTTTGCTTATATAAAATATAGAAACTAAAACCTATATCATACACAATTTCTGAAGTTAAGAACGTGTGTTATGATTTATTTAGAATGAGATTAACAATTGAGGGTATCTAATTTTTGTCATATAAATGTTATTTATTTAGAATTCTGAGGGTAAATTTACATTTAAGAAACTATATAAACTTCTATTTACACAGTAGACTTACCTCAACGATAGAGTTGATGCCTCATCCATACAATGTGAGAAGTACTTGTAAAACGACATTTGAAAACTATCCCGCATGTGTTTCTTTTCAACGAAAAATCAAAATTTATTTTAAGGAGAAATAACGATTATTTCTAACCTTAGGGATGAGATATGAAAGGAAGAATTGTGAAGAGTAATGATAAATTACTAGTTTCCCATCCCTGGACACTTTTATTTTTCCGTTTATCATTACTCTTCACAATTCATCCTTTCATATCTCATCCCTAAGGTTAGAAATAATCGTTATTTCTCCTTAAAATAAATTTTGATTTTTCGTTGAAAAGAAACTCATGCGGGATAGTTTTCAAATGTCGTTTTTACAATCACAAGCCGTATTATATTATATTGTATTATAGTGAGAAGTACTCATCCCTTTCAATTCCATTGACAGGAAATCCTTGTAGTTTTTTATAAAAATCTTGACAGCGAAGTAAATCTTTAATTAAGTCTGTCCAAAGAGCCAGCTGTCATATTGAAAAGGTATATTTGGTATCGATGCAAATATTTAATTATTTTTTTACGTGTAAAGTTGTTCTTTTGGGTCTTGTCGATTGTCGAAAATCCGCTTTTAGTTCACTTATACATAGTCAGTATTAGTGGAAATAATCGCGGAATTCTTAAGAACACAATGTATCTCCAATGCGTCTGAAGACAATAGTTGTAATCTTGACAATTGGATTAGAAAACCAGAAAAAAATGGTCAGAATCGGCTTTGATCAACGATATGGTATATTGGGGATCGCTTGATGCATGTATACCACAGGATATCTAACGGACTAGAGAGCCGGCAGTATTTCATCTAAGTTAAATGATATAAAACTTAAGAGAGAGAGAGAGTTTGACAATTTAATTAAAAAACCAGAAAATGGTAAAATCTGCTTTGAGAGATCAACGGGATCACTTGATGCACTTACCACAGGATCTTTATCAAACTAGAAAGACACAGCAGTATCTCTTCTAAGTTAAATGATATAAAACCTAAGAGAGAGAGAGTTTGACAATTTGATTTAAAAAAAAACCAGAAAATGGTAAAATCTGCTTTGAGATATCAACGGGATCGCTTGATGTACTTACCACAGGATCTTTATCAAACTAGAAAGACACAGCAGTATCTCTTCTAAGTTAAATGATATAAAACCTAAGAGAGAGAGAGTTTGACAATTTGATTTAAAAAAAAAAACAGAAAATGGTAAAATCTGCTTTGAGATATCAACGGGATCGCTTGATGCACTTACCACAGAACCTCTAACGGACTAGAAAGCCATCTAAAAAGCTATCTAAGCCAACCTAATTTAAATTATATTTAAAATCTAAAAGTGGTTTTGATAATTTGATTAAGAAAATGCTAAAAATCTGCTTTGAGATAGAGAGAGAGATCAACGGCTGGTATGTCTTCGGGATCACTTAAAGCATGTACCACAGGATCTCTAACAGACTAGAGAGCCGGCAGTATCTCTCATATAAGTAAATTGATATAAAAGCTAAGTTTAACAATTTGATTAAGAAAATGGTAAAAATCCACTTTGATCAACGGGATTGATATATCTTCAGGATTGCTTTTGATACACATACTCCTAACAGACTAGAAAGCGCTACAGCAGTATCTCTCATATAAGTAAAATGATATATAAAAGCCAAGTTTTGACAATTTGATTAAGAAAATGGTAAAAATCTGCTTTGTTCAACGGGATGGTATGTCTTCGAGATCACTTTATGCACGTACCATAGGACCTCTAACGGAATAGAAAGAGAGACAGAAGTATATATTTATATAATATCTAAGTTCTCTCTAAATAACTTATAATGATCTCCATAGAATCTAATTTCTTACCTCAAATAGATATCTTCACTTTTCCAAAAGAGGATCTTTAATAGCTATCTACTTTTTAAAAAAGTGGGCGTCCTTTAAAGAGAACGAAAAATCTTACTCTCTCTTCAAAAAATGATCTATTTTTAATAAATCTTCATATGTGATAAAAAGAAAATGTCTATTTAAATAAAAATGAAAACTCTTTCCCCTCATATAAAATCTGATTTATCCAGAATTCACAAAAAGAAAATTTTTGATTTGTCGAGAGAAGAGAAGGCGTATTTTTATTTACATATTTCAACAGATGGATTTAAAAAAAAAAGGAACTTGTGTAAGAAGGTATATAAAATCTTACATAATAGATTTTAAAGTTTCCCAAGATCTCTCCAATAGCTTGAGATTTACAACAGTACAAGCATAAATTATTTATGAATTCTGAACCTCAACTGCCCAAGGACGTTTTATTCAATCAGCTTGATTTAGAGCGGAGCAAATAAATTGGCGTCGTATCTAGTCTGGGTAGAAAGAAAGGATATTTTTGTCTTTTTTTTTTATCTATTTACTGGAACTTTTTAATGTTTTTATGTCTTTTTTTTTTATTGAATACAACTATATACGTATTGGGTGGAAACGCATTTTTAAAAAGTGAGATTTTTTTTAAATTACAAACTTTTTTTGCTCAACATTCTTTCGATTAAAATAGGTTTTTATTTGAAAGATAAAAAAAGGGTATGGAAAAGAGGCGTATACACGCCTTGTATTAGAGAATTTGGGCAGGTAGTAGTTGTGATAGATTTTATGGAAAATTTGGACTTTTTTTTATTCATGTATATCGTTTTAACGATGAGAGAATTTGGGTAAGTCCAAGGTTTGATAGATTCTATGGAAAATGTGGACTTTTTTAAAGTTAATAAAGAATCATTTCGAATAAATGGATAACTGTTTGGGATTATCAGAGACATACTGACTGATGCTCAGATGCTCGTATTCAGAGAAGTCCAGGTTGCCCATCAGTGAGATAGAAAGATCCCATGACCAAAGCCTTGTTACTGGTGAAGAATGGTGATAAACATTGGCGTCATTATGATCCCTAATAGTGGAGAACCCACTCTGGTGCAGGTCCATCAAGGTGATCAAAATATGATTATATTTTAAAGAAATATTTTACAATCATATATGGGGTGCGTAATTGGTGAGATCAACAAGAATTCCATAAATACAATTCCCAAATGTTGGAAAATACAAATTTCTTTGGACGACTTGATTTTTCAAGGGGATTTAAAGAAGTTGTGAATAATATAAAACGTTATTCTTGCGTAGTTTCTGAAAACAATATTTATAGCCTTTAATAGCAAGAGTTATGGTGGCTTTGGTGATCTTGTTACCAGTTTCATAACTTGGTACAATACAAAGAGAGAGATATATTCTAAAAGGTGACCGATTTGTGAAAGACACGCATCGATTGGATACAAGACGATGTGAATGGTTGAAAGGTCGAAGCTTTCTCAGACACGCCAGATAAAGTCGATGTTGTAACCTTCTCCGAGATATCAAAGAGATATTCTGTGGCAAGGACTGCTGGTGGATTGATTCTTTCGACCACCCACACTTCTTCTTCGTCAATGTCATCTTAACCTACACACACAATTCTTCAAAACCTACGTTGTCTGTATTGCAATAGGAACTGATCTAAAGAACTCTCGGGAGATGACGATTCAACTCCTATACTTGTATATACGTTTTGATGAACTTCTTTGCGGATCCATTGGCTTGAAAGCTTGCCATTTGAAACAATAAATTTAGTCGACCTATTCTTATATATATAAATTACTGCAAGAAAGAGAGATTCTTCATCATATTGGAGCTTGGAATAAAAAGATATAACCCAGACATCACAAACAGGAGAAAGCCACAAACAACACACAGTACAATGAACATTCAAAGATAAGTCGCCACACAAAAGAAGATTTCATTAATAATAAGTAGATAAGAAAAGGCCGTTACAGTCCATCTAAATGACAACACATCTCTGTAAAAGAAAGTACCACAAAAACATAGTACAATAGGAAACTAAGATATATACATATTGGTGTACCAATATCCATAAAGTAAAACGTTATCTTTGCTGAATTTTCATTCAAAAAGTACAAAAAAACCTTTAAAATGAAATAGATGTATATACAACAACTTTTGATCATTTCTATATAGAAATAGAGACTTTGAAACACGCTCTTTTTCAGCTAAAAATATACAACTGTAATAATTTGACCGAAGGAGAAAAAATGTTTCTTTGAACAAATTATCGTATATATAGCCGAAGAATGGAGACATATTCAAAAGTTTCTATATTATCAATACCCAGATACTCGTATATGGAGAGAAGTCCAAGTTGCCCATCAGTAAGATGGGAAGATCTCATGACCAAAGTCTTGTTACTGGTGAAGAATGGCGATAAACAGTGGCATCATTGTGATCTTTAAAAGTGGAGAACTCGCTCTAAAATCATAGGTCCATCAAGGTGATAAAATATAGATTTTTAGGAAATATTTTACAATCATATATGTCGCGTGTATAATAAAAATTGCTCTCTTTTCAATTATATATATTTTACTTTAATACTTATATATTCTCTCAATCGATAAATCAGAATAGCACTGTACAATAAAAGTCCATCAAGAAAAATATTTCAAAGTACAAAACCCATCTAGAAAAACGAACGCGTGGTACCTAAACCCATCAATGAAGACCACATCGTAATACACAAATTCAATCAATAAAAACGACATGATAATATTAAAAATATATATTTATATAAAAAAAACGGCAAAAATATTATCAAACTTTTTGAAAATAGAGCAATCCATAAAATAAATCTTTAAATAAAAAGGCATATATTGGATCAAAATATCATTTATTTTTACCAATGTTATAATACCTTGATAAAGGTTGGCGTTCAGCCAATTGAAATATTGGTAAAAATAAATGATATTTTGATCCAATATATGTCTTTTTATTTTAAAAAAATTATTAAGCTTATCAACGAAAATACATTTATAGTATACATTTAATTAATATACAAACGATATTATAGAATACAAATATTTATAAATAAAAGGCAAAATATTATCAAACTCATCAATAAAAACTTATTTATAGTATAAATTTAATCAATACAAAGGAAACCATTGTATAAAAATCTATCTATGAAAACAGGCATCATAGTACAAAAGCCATATTTGAAGAAAGAATCAATCACAATATTAAGAAAAAAATGGTCGAGCTAATACTTGAGAGTACAATAAGACATATCAATAAAGAATGACATCGACGGTCTGTCAACCCCGAGATGACAAAGAATGATGTCACCACCATCCAGAGGACAGTAATGTCAATGGCCACACGTTATTGACGACAGGAGAAAGTAGAGGAGATAAGTAGTGTGTGGAGAAGGCCACTCTATCATGATAAGACTTTACTAATCTTTACTATCACGGGTCGTCATCTTAACCCCTTCTCTCTTATCATCAACAGCCACTTTCTCTCTCTATCCAATGGCCTCTCAGCCTTTTTTCCATGTTCGCCTATGTATTCCTATGTATTAGAAACGTATGATACCCATATAAATTAATTAAACACAAGTTTTTCTTGATACTTGATAGATTTATGGTTTGTTGAACATGCGCAAAGTGTTCTTTGTTATCGTTTTAGAAGTTTTATCATCTTTAAGTTTCTCATTTCGTATTCAAACATTTTGAAAGCCTTTATTCCTTTTTACTGATTACTGTGTTTTTATGGATATAAAAAGAAAAGGTTGAATATATTTGATGAATATATATATATATATATATATATATATATATATATATATATATTATACAAATATAGATATACAAAATAAAGTAGCGGAAGGATGGTATTGAGTTATAGAGAATATTTGGAAATACAGAATCAAAAGAAAGTGATCTCATAATTTAATGGCAGCTCTAAGACGGTTTAAATATTTTGAAACAAACAAATTCTTATTCAATCAATCAATACCTTTATTAACACCTTTAGTCTTATATACATATTCTCCTAAGAGATATGGTATAAGGAGTGGGGAAGAGATAAGAAAAAAGAAATTAGAATAAACAAATTAAATGGGAAATATGTACATAGGGAGCTATGCTATTATATACATAGGTTATAGGTATTCTCCTGCTCTCCAAGAAATCTTTAATTAACTCTTCAAAATAACTTCAAGTATCAACACACGAATGGATTTTTAAAATTTAAATCTTTATTCTAAATATGAAATATATTTATTTAATAACGATGAAAGAAATAAAAGAAAGGTGAAGCGTTTTTTATGAGAGAATTATAAACACAAGCTTTCTCACGATGACAGTTCTTCGACATATGTAAATATGGAAAACACTTGGAGAAGAACTGTGAGCTACGAAAGCTTGTGTGTTTATGATAGTCTAATAAAGAAACTATATACTCTCTCATACACTTATTCACCAACTCGAAGGAATAGCTATTCGTTATTTTATTACAAATGTTATACTTGAAAATGAAAGACTATTCAAAACACTCTCTAGTTAAACCAAACTACCAACAGTTAACGAATAGTGTCACAATATTATGTATACATTTCAGAAACAGTATGAGGTACAGTTATTAAAATGAATCACAAATTCCAGTTTATCAAGTGTTCTCGAAAATCAAAATCTCAACGAATTAAATACTGATTAAAACGCTAAGTTTCTTTATAGAATTCTGCTTTAGCTAACTTTCAGACCTAGTGTCCTTCTTTCTCGACAGGCAATATAATAACGTATGATTCTATAGAATAATTATAGGATCATTCGATATTATTTATCTTGGTAAAGAGGGCCTTCGGCACGAAAGCTCTCCAAGAATAATTCTATAACGAAACTCTTAGCGTTCTGAATAGTACTGAAGCGTTGACAGCGTTCTAAATGGTACTGAAGCGTTGACAGCTTTCTAAATGGTACTGAAGCGTTGACAGCGTTCTAAATGGTACTGAAGCGTTGACAGCGTTCTAAATGGTACTGAAACGTTGACAGCGTTCTGAATAGTACTGAAGCGTTGACAGCGTTCTGAATAGTACTGAAGCGTTGACAGCGTTCTAAATGGTACTGAAGCGTTGACAGCGTTCTAAATGGTACTGAAGCGTTGAGATTTTGATCTTCGCCACAACTTGATGAAGTACAGTAGCCATACCATATTTACCGTTGAGGAAGTCCCCAGGGAAGTTGTTAGCACATGCAGGGTGAAAGGAAGGTTAGTTGGCCATGCAGGAGGATGTACAGACAAAGATAGCCACCAGATGTACTTACCTTCCTTCTTTTTTCTTGGTAGACGGTCCGTGGAGCGACTAGGGCCTCTGGGAAAGTTAGCAAGTTGTACAGTTCTCCCAAGTTGTTGCTAACAACCATACAACCTACTACCTCAGCCAGAAGCTCCTAGCGACGTCGGTCGGCAGAATGCTGAATCCAATCATCCCAACGGATTGATCAATTGGTTGAAGAACTCTTTGCTTTTTGTCGCCAAGAAAGCAACTTTGTTATAAATACATTGCACTTTTGTCTTCTTTCTTTTTTCCAAAATAACAACATAGATCATCTCTTTACAGGCATTCATTTGTAGAAGTTTAAAAATCAAAATGGCATGCAAATATCTTGAATAAAATCCTGAAGACTTATTTCACAACACATCTTGCAATCACAAGAAAACTGGCATGCCTTACACGAGTATTAAGTGCAATACAACCATACAAGTAGGAATAAAAGAAAGAAGGAATGTACAACATAGTTGCTTATTAAAAAAAAGCCGTGCATACACTTTTCTGAAAAAAAAAAGAATTCTCAACTTGAATATTAATAGCTCCTTTTTTATTATTAAATTCAGTTCCCGCATGCAAGTAGAATTTTTAAAAAACTTACTTTTCCAGCTTTTTTTTTCCTTCGTTGATGTTTATTAGTATGATCAAGCACTTACCTCGAAGACAGATGACATGGTGTGGGCTTCTGCGTGAATGTAGATATCCTAATACCATTTGGAGAAAGACGGAGGAAGGACTGATTAACATGCACACATGTATGGAAAGGAGAAATTACAAGTATGACAATATAGAGTGAATAGATCAGGATAGAGAAGCATGACTCTATCCAGGATCTGATTAAGAGTAGAGAAACTGAAGATGTACAGTTTGAGAACGAAGGCAAGAAGAAGAATTGGACTGGTAAACTGGATGGAATGAAGAAACTACCAAGAAATAAAAAAGAGATTGAAACAGAGAAGCAATGGCGCTACTGACTACCAACACCTTGATCAAGAGCAAGATAAACTGAAGAAATACAGTTTGAGAACGAAGGGAATAAGAAGAATTGGACTGGTAAACTGGATGGAATGAAGAAACTACCAATAAATAAAAAAAGAGATTGAAACAGAGAAGCAATGGCGCTACTGACTACCAACACCTTGATCAAGAGCAAGATAAACTGAAGAAATACAGTTTGAGAACGAAGGGAATAAGAAGAATTGGACTGGTAAACTGGATGGAATGAAGAAACTACCAATAAATAAAAAAAGAGATTGAAACAGAGAAGCAATGGCGCTACTGACTACCAACACCTTGATCAAGAGCAAGATAAACTGAAGAAATACAGTTTGAGAACGAAGGGAATAAGAAGAATTGGACTGGTAAACTGGATGGAATGAAGAAACTACCAATAAATAAAAAAAGAGATTAAGATAGAGAAACATGGAGCTACTGACTACCAACACCTTGATCAAGAGCAAGATAAACTGAAGAAATACAGTTTGAGAACGAAGGGAATAAGAAGAATTGGACTGGTAAACTGGATGGAATGAAGAAACTACCAATAAATAAAAAAAGAGATTAAGATAGAGAAACATGGAGCTACTGACTACCAACACCTTGATCAAGAGCAAGAGAAACTCAAGAAGTACAGTTTGAGAATGAAGGGAAGAAGAAGAATTGGACTGGTGAACTGAATGGAAGAACGAGAAACGACCAAGAAATAAAGAAGAGCATAAAACAAGGAAACATGGCGCTACTAGATACCAACATCGTGCTCAAGAACAAGAGAAACTGAAGAATACCAGTTAATCATTTGAAGATCATCATAGGAACACTTCGAAGTATTATATAGAACCATTTAAGTAATTTAAATAAATGGGAAGTGAAGATAGATAATATAAAAAGAATATGAGGCTATTTTTATGATAAATTTACAAGAAAATGTAAGGAAGATTAACATTGGTTTTAATAGTTGGTGTAATTAACAAGTGCAACACGAACCAAGATATATACATATTTCTATTAGAACAATTCTTAGGTTGTATGAAAGTGACAAAAAGCTTATATTCTTTAAAGATTCATAGGGTTCAATATAATATATAATAAAAACCCTATATTAAAATAAAAATGTTAAAATTCTTAACTAAATACATTTTACAAATCACAGTTTTTATTGGCGGATTTTGATTTAGAAAACCGAATTGACAATTTTTACTCCATTTTTGGTAAAATGAAATTGATATCTCTTTGAGCAATCTTTGTTAGGATCTGAGTTCAAATGTTTCAGTCGATTTTCTACAGGCGAGTGAAATAAAAAAGTACTAGGATCTAAGCAGAATATTAGCGTCCTTTACCTGAAAAAGAGAATTTTCATTAGAAGAGGAATATATGGAACAAATTTGATAGATCAAAGGTATAATGGAATAGATTCCTTTTTTGTTATATAGATGATTTCATTTTGTGAAAAAGATATCGAAATTTTAGAGAATTTCAAGAAATGCCTGTTAGAATCTATCCAGCATTTTCCGCATGTTTACAAGTATATATAGAAATCATTTCGTTCTTTTTTTTATAATCTTTTATAAGCTAAAATAGTTTATCATATACCATCAAAACCAATTTATAAAATACATCAAGCTTTCAAAATTTAACAAAAATATGACTAAAAGTTCATTCCTATAGGAATAGTGGTTAACATTCATCAGTATATTTTAGCTTTCCTAATCATTAGATTTTATAAAAAAAACTTAATAATTTTAGAAAACCCATGTTATTTTAATCACAATAAACAGAACAATAGAGTCACATCATGATTCGTACTAAAATTGTTGTTCGTAGTATAAAAATACGTATATCACTAATGCGAACAGCAAAAATGGGATTCTTTTATTCACTTTTGCGTGATGTAATAAAAGAACATTTTTGCTGCAAGCCATTTTGTCAAATATTGATATAAAGATGCAATAAACAATTTATGCTTTCAATTCCACATAATGAGAGAGCTACGAAAGATATTTTTTACAAGGTAAGATTCGAAAATATCACAATTTACACACACAAAATATCATTATCTTTAAAAAGAAGGTCTCTATCACAAAGTAGTTTCAATATTTCCCAACCAACTCAAGAATTCTTCCAAAATGGACAATAAAGAAACCATTTGTAATTTATGGTCATCCTTTAATAGACAGGTGACCTTCTTTACTTGATGTCTGCGCCATGATATTTGGGGACATATGTCGTAACAGAATTTGTCACGAAGGATGTCCATCATGATTCCTAAAGTACTTGTTGAAGTGAAATCACAAGACGAAAAGAGTTTTTTTCATATATAACATTCGCATAAGCTTTCAGGTAACTCGCCCATGTACGGCACAAACAATATATTTGATCTAACAAAATCAATAAGTATAATAGGGCAAGGTCTCTTAAAAGAAGCCTGTTTTAAGACACCTGGATTGTATATTGAATTTGTTAAATTGTAAAGCCAGGGATGAATATGTAAAAATGTTTGATGTATTGTTCCCATAGAAGAGTGTTTTTTCCGAAAGCTTGTAGAAACGTTATTAATGAAAGATTCTCTTCTCCCTGTCTTGTAATTTCTCTTTTATTAAATGAATAGAATGGTCTCTTGGAAGAGAAATGTTTTAAGAGACCTGGACCTGGATTAAATATTGAATTTGTTAAATTGTAAAGCCAGGAATGAATATGTAAAATATTTGGTGTATTGTCTTCGTAGAAGAGTGGTGTCTTGTCCAAAGACAAAAGCTTGAACATACGTTATATATGAAAGATACTCTTCTCTCTGTCTTGTCATATCTCTTTAAATAAATGAATAGGATGATTTACCAACGTCTTAATAAATTACTTGGCATCCAAGAAGTGAATTCTGTCCCTCCTCCGGCTTCTAAGTACGGACGTCCTGGGTTGATAAAAGGAAAATCCTTGATGCTTATCTGCTGCTTTTCTGCTCCTTTCTTCACAAGGACCAATTAGACAAACACTGAATATAGAGGTAACAAATGAAAACATTGAGACGTGAATGTTTCAACAATAATAATAATAATAATAATAAATCAAGCTTCTACTATCCTTTACTGCGATGAAAAAATATTAGGATGGCCTGGCTCGCAGTAAGGACAGTAGAAGCTTGATTTATTTGTGAAAAGAAACATTCGCGTCTTAATGTTTTCATTTTTAATATATAGATGGCTTTGTATAGGTGTGTTCTTTTTACTATAAAACCAATTGAAATTCCTTTTGATTCACAATGGGTTGAGTTTTCAAATAGGTATCCACTTTTGTTTTAAATACAGAGTATATACAGTAAAACCCCTTTATAGAGAACCCCAATGGGATTAAACCTCTGGTTTACTATAGCTATGGTTCATTATAGCCATAGTTCACTGTATTATAAAATGGGGATTATTTCAGGTTCGTTATAAAAGAGGTTGGCTATATCCTGAGTTCGTTTTAGCGAGGTTTTACTGTATATAACCTCGTTTTAACGAATTTCAAAGGATAATAAAAGTAAATTTGTTTATCTGAAAAATCCGTTAAAATGAAATTATAGATTTATCCATTCGAAACTTCACAACAGATGATATTTGGAGAGAAATTATATCTTCTGTTAGACAAAGTATTTGAGCCAATGTGAGTAGATTTGAGAGCTTTTATGTTTAATATCAAATTCACAAAATCTTTAGATCAATATATTTTCATATTGTATCATCTAGTAATTATAGACATTCGCCATCTATACATAATATTTTATTGTAAAAGAAAAGGATGGAGTAGGCTTCTTATTTAACAATGCCATATCTAACCACAATTTTGCAGGTTTATTTCATATCAATATATCTCTAAGAGATAGTTTCATTCTACATTCTTAATCTAAAGCTATAGTTGCGATGTAATTACACCTATCCCCCGATTTACACGGTAGATACGTTCCTGAGAAAAACGTGTAAATCGGGGGATAGGTGTACACAGAAATAAAAATAAAATGCATTGACAGGTTAAAATATGTAGTCAGCACATAAGCTTGGGATTCCTCTTGAGATGTGTACACAGCGCATGTGTTCAATCACAGTAGCATTTAGTATAGTGCGATAAAAACAAAAACAAAAAAAAACTTATTTTGAAAACCGTGTAAAAACAAGTACCGTGTAAATCGGGGGATAGGTGTATTAAATTTAAAAATAAAAAGAACGAATTGTTATTTGCTTCGTATTTTATAAAATTACTACTAAATAGATAAAATATGTAATAAAAATAGTTCATTGCAATCTGTTCTTTTATTTTTACTTCTTTCATATCCTTTGTATGTATAACGTGTTGGGAATATACAATTCTGTGTTATACTTTTCACAGAGAATTCTGTTAATGTTATTCTCTCCAAAGATCAGTTAAGTCTTTACTATAATCTCTTCTAAAAAAAGCAAGTGTAGGAAGAAACGCTATCTTCTGTGGAAATGAGTTAACATTTTATCTACCAGGATACTTTTAGTTTTGATAGTTTAAATCTATTTCCTTACATCACTTACTAGTTGGGTCACGCGGGTGTCAATCAATTCCCATTTCTTCACTTTTTCCATTAAGTTTTTAGATATTTTCTATTTTCACACACACAAAGCTTTATTAAGACCACCAATCTTATACAGATTCACCACAGGAAGAAATAATAGATAGAGCTCCTATACTCCAGGCAGCGAATCACCCAACAGCCACCTGGGTATTTTCTATTTTCTATATGCGCTGTTTTAAGCTAGATGCCCCTTATTTCTGTCGATACATATACAATCTTTTAAAGAAAACTCAAGCATTAATCTTATATATTGTTGAAGTTATGTAAACGTCAAAACTAAATTTCTCATTACAATACCTATATTCGAATGTTAAACTACACTCATGAACAAAATTTAAGGAGGTTGTACAATGTATATACGAGTACAGTTAAACCTGTCTATAGCGCCCTCTCTTGAGACTCACCAAAATAGGGTGCTATAGAGAGGGGGTGCTATAGACAGGTCACTTTTAATGTAAATCGCATCGTACTACGTATTTATAAGCGGGCGCTATAGAGAAGAAGGCGCTATTTGGAGGGGGCGCTATAGACAGGTTTAACTGTATCGGGATTGAGACAATAAATCTGAAAGATATTTGATACATAGTGACCTCCAAGATGATCAATCCTATAGCTATAGTTGTCAACAGGTGGTAAGACTTGGTTGTCTTGGTGTTTTTCTCTTCAGTTATTCTATAAATGTAGTAAAAGGATATTCCTTCTGATCTAGTGTCTTCAATGCCTCCATCAATAAATCTTTTAGTATGCCATCATATAAGGTTGTCTCATAAGTTCGCAAACACTTGCAAAAAATTCAAATACCAATATTATTCGCCGTTATGTATAATGGCTTTGTATTATGTATAAAGTAATTGTATTATTATGTATTCACCGTAATAATAATAATCGCCAAGTAATAAGAAATACACGAACTTTTAGGACAGCCTTATATCTTACTACATAGCCTAACCAATTTGGGGTTTTCGTTTTCTTAGTATTTTAAATTGACATCTGTTCTCTTTCCTATAACACCTCTTCATTTGTGACTTGCAAAATCTACGGTAGTTTCTCTCTCTGCAGACGTCTTAAATACTATACCTCAAAAATCTCTTTAAATCTGAGACCTCTTTGGATATATACATATATATGGCATTCCTTAATCCTTTTGATTCAAGTTTTTAAAGCACTGAAGAAGAATATTCTTAACTCCTTATTTTCCTCGAGCAATCAAATGGGTAGAGAAGTTATAAAAACGTTACATCTTTCAAACTTTGTTTTAAAGAAAAAACTTATCTTTGCAACATTGAAATGTTGATAAGATTTTGGTGTCTTTCCCCTCAAAGTTGAAGTTATCAACAAGATAGCTTTTTTTCACAGCACAGTACCGAAAACTGATTAAATGTTAGTTTCTAGTCCAAAGTTAATGGACTCGGCATTCCTAAACAACTTTTGGTTGAATACTTCTTTTTTTATTTTTTTGGTATTGGGTACTTTTTAGCTTTGTCATAATGAGAATAAGTATGCAGAAAGTTCATACTGGCTTTGTGATTAGGCTAAGAAATGTTTAGGCTTCTGTAGCTAGCATTTCAGCATTGAATCTTTGGGTCTTTATCGGGTCTTCCAAAATAGACAATGTTCATCTTAAACACAGTACACTTTTGATTTTCTAACCAACTTAACTTTAATTAGAATCTTTGAGTCAACGTTGTGAAATTTTGGTTACATATGGACGCTTCCATTGACAGAATGTTCATTATATGTTTTGTTTGAATCTTTGGCTATAAAACCATTTAATCATTTCTTAGCATATTTGAAACTTTAAAAAGCCTATATTTCTTTAGACTATACGCCTATTCTTTGCTCATATAGATTTTCCAGGGATTTATTAATTACTCTAAAGCACCTATTGTAAAGAAGTTTATTTTATGTCTGGTATATTAATGAATAAAGGGAAATTTGTCCTAAAGCTCAAAAAGCCTAGAATAAAAGTGTATAAAGAGTTTAGGGGGAGATACTTAGAATTTTCATTTTACTATTAAAACTTCGGTTCTCTCATATCCTATTAAGCGTCTCCTTGTCTGAAGTTTAAAGCTTTTTTTTTTTTTTTTTACTTATCCTTTTAGTCTAAATTAGACAAGATCTTGGAGGTCGTGCTCGTAAAGAAGCTCAAGAACACTTCTTGGTTCTCTGTACAGGGATCTTTTGTCCTTTCCAATGCAATTTAGTAAATGTTGGGGAGTGTCCTCTTCGGTTTTGCACCTAGTGCACATGGGAAAGCTTTTGGCTCCCTCTTTATAGACTAGAGGGCGCAGGTGACCAGATTTCCATCTGGCCAACTGTGTCGATTCCCTTCTGTTTAGTTGGAGGGTCTGTTTTTTGGGGTTTTCTACCTGGTACCAAGAATGATGGAAACTATCTCTATGGTTCCTTATCAGTTGTAGTTTTAGTTTGTTAATATGGTCAGTTTAAAGCTTTGGCTTACTAGCTAAAATATATTGGTGTTCATTTTGACACATACTTTAGCTTCATAATTTATAAGAGAATATTACTCTTGTGTATAAAGGTTATCTTAATAATTCTTTTGTCCGTGATATTTTGGTTAAACTAGTTAATAATGATAGTGTTACTTACCTTTGGATGTTTGACTCCAAACATGTAAACTTCTCTATATAAAGTTCTTGCAAGCATTATGCTTTGCTTGACCTTATCAATTCCAGAATGTTGAACATTGAATCTTTAGTTCAAAACATTTCTTGATTTTATGAATAAAGTTCTTGTTAATGTTTTGTTTGAATTCTCATTAACCAGAATACTGAACATTGAAACTTTGGTTCAAAACATTTTGGAATTTTCTGGATATGGTTCTTGCTAATATTGTGCTTTGCATGGCTTCATTTCATGTTGTACATTGAAAATTTGGTTCAAAACATTTTGAAATTTTCTGGATAAGGTTCTTGCTAATATTGTGCTTTGCTTGGCTTCATTTCATGTTGTAGATTAAAAATTTGGTTCAAAACATTTTGGAATTTTCTGGATAAGGTTCTTGCTAATATTGTGCTTTGCTTGGCTTCATTTCATGTTTTACATTAAAAATTTGGTTCAAAACATTTTGGAATTTTCTGGATAAGGTTCTTGCTAATATTGTGCTTTGCTTGGCTTCATTTCATGTTTTACATTAAAAAATTGATTCAAAATATTTAGGGATTCTCTGAATAAGGTTCTTGCTAGAATATTGGGCTTTGTTTAGTTTCATTTACCAGAATGTTGTACATTGAAAATTTGATTCAAAATATTTTGGGATTATCTGGGAAAAGTTCTTGCTAGTATTGGGCTTTGTTTGGTTTCATTTACCAGAATGTTGTACGTTGAATCTTTGGTTCAAAATATTTTGGGATTCTCTGGATAAGGTTCTTGCTAATATTGTGCTTTGCTTGGCTTCATTTACCAGAAAGTTATACATTGAAAATTTGATTCAAAATATTTTGGGATTCTCTGAATAAGGTTCTTGCTAGAATATTGGGCTTTGCTTGGCTTCATTTACCAGAATGCTGAAGATTTAACCTTTGAATAAAAACATTTTGGGATTCTTTGGAAAAAAATTCATGCTAGTGTATTGGGCTCTTTGTTTGGCTTCATTTACCAGAATGTTGAACATTGAATCTTTGGTTCAAAACATATTGGAATTTTCTTGGAAAGGTTTTTGCTAGTATATTGGGCTTTGTTTGGTTTCATTAATTAGAATGTCGAACATTGAGTTTTTGGCTTGAAATATTTTAGGATTTTCAATTTCTTGCTAATTTATATATTATGTTTTAAAGAGAAAACGAAAATATAGCGTGGTGAGTTTCTTTTTATAAGAAACTCACCACGCTATATTTTCGTTTTCTCTTTAACTTTTAAAACGTGGCTAAAGTATGCCTGATCCTAACTTTTCTTTTATCAATATTATGTTTTGTTTGGCTTCATTTACCAGAAAGTTGAACATGGACCCTTTGACTTAAAACATTTTGGGATTCTCAAAGTACTTGCTGGTATTGGTCCTCGTTTGGATATATCAATCAGAATATTAAACATTGAACCTTTGATTTTAAATATATTTGGCCTTTCTTTAAACAAAGTTAATCATTATGATTTGGTTATATTTTTAGTTTGGCCAAAAACAAAATGCTCATTGTTATAATTGATTCTTTTTTGGTTTCGAACATTTTAACGCACAATTTAAATTCATAATTTGATTAAGGGAGAGAAAACTACAAACAAATTCATTAGAGTAAGCTCTACATGTTTTATTTCTTAACAGAGGTTTATAATAACTTTATAGAGAAATAGAGGAACACACAAAAATTTATCTGAATTTAACAATTTATAAAATAAAATATAGACTTTCTCTTTACTATCTGGCTACAAAACCCTCCAATTAAAATTGTAAAATAATTAAAACAAACACAGCTAGATAAATTTCAATTTAAAATAAAGGGGATTTGAAACCTAAATATTATTTAATGAAAACCTACAACTGTAGGATTAAGAAAAGCAATTTCTGAGATTAGAAAAGAGATGTGAAAAAGAAAATACTTTGTTATTCTTATGGAATGAAAGGATGTTAGTTAAACCTATTCTTTTTTAAATTATCAGAAGATTGTGTGTCAATTAATATTTTCATTAGCTCGAGCAGCTCAGGAATTTAGACATTTTTGTCATTTTTCATCTCTCTTTCTCTTATTCTGTGAAAATTGTTCTTTTTTTCTGTGTTATTTAATATCTTTCTCTCTCTTCGCGATATGATGCTCAACTATTGCAGAATTAATAATGGCGATGGTATAACGTATTTTATATTATATTTCTATATGTTTGTTCTTTTTTACTTGGTGTTTGTGTATATCAAATAGATAGAAAGTATAGTAGAATTTGATGATAGTGAATATATAGAAAACATATGTGTATTTGAACTGTATTGTAATAATATGCAAAAAGGGTAGCATATATAATATATATATTTATATATATATATATGTTGTTGTGTGTGTTGCTATTATATACAATACAGTAGAACCTCCCTGTAAAGGACAACACACTAATTGCAGAGTCAGTGTCCTTTAGAGAGAGGTGTCCTCTTACCGGCGAGTTGTTATATTGTAAAAATGGTAATTTTGCAAATAAAAACTGTTCTTTGTGGAGAGGTGTCCTCTAGTGGGGTGTCCGCTAAAGGGAGGTTCTACGGTATAACATATAGTAGCTTTATATACTTTCTTGTTTACTCATATTTCACTTCGATATATTGCTTGCATATAATGTTCTATATCTACTTACCGAAAGCTTTCTAAATTTATCTTCATCAGTATAACTTGTACAGTTTAAATCCGGGTATTAAGCTATTTCTACTTACTGATTTACCAACTATTATCCACATTCACAGGTGCCACATCTGGAATGTTTTTTTTTTAGCCCTGCTTCAAGCTTTTTTTTTTACTTTCCTGTTTATTTTCTAGATTAGTTTTAAGCAGCAAACATAAAATAAATTCCGAGGATAAGTTTCTTTTATTTCAAAAATATTAGTACTTCGAGCTTTCGGACGTAAATAGCCCTTCTTCAAGAATATAAGAAGTAATTTCAAATTAAATTTTGAATTTCAAATAGAAATGTTTGTAAACAATTAGATGGTATTTTTCTTTGGTCCTGCATAGCGTGAGTGAATCTCGTATCCACGTGATTTAGTTCTAATCTAAAAACTTTTATAAAGAGATTAGTTTTAGTTAATATAAGTATTTTAAAAGTCTTGAATTGTTTTTAAAAATATAGTGAGCCTTTTTATATATGTTTTATTATTGGTAGTTCTATGTATATATATGGTATTTCTCTTGTGGGTGATTTATAGATGTCTAAACGTTTTTTTGCGAAGGATTGTAAATGTATTGTAAACTATTACCATTTTTAGAAGAAATCATTTTATAGTTATTTAATGTAAATATCTTAATATATTGAATAATTTTAACTTCCTGAGGATATAATACACAACAGCCATTATAATTTTTACAAATGATATAGTTTAGAATTTGTTCATATGATTTTTTAAAACATATATTATTGTTAACCATATTCATATATTTTAATACCACGTGTTAACTTTCAATTGAAAACTAATGTTTTGAGAATTAATATTCAATTAGATTTTAGGATTAGATGGAATTACAATCAAAATGGTGGAACACTGATTGCAGTGGTAGAATTCATAGTGGGCGTGTCATGATTTTCGTTGATTTTTCGAATAGAGAAAAATTAATATATTGAGGCCATTATACTTTTATTTAGTGATATTTAGAGGGAAAATTGAAGGAATCTTACCATAAAATATTTAAACAAAATTATTTTTTAATTTAACAATCAATAGTACAACTTACCTAGACTTAATATATCTAGACTATACTTAGTACGTAAAATACAGATTTTTTAATTAGAATAATCCTAAAATAATTACGAACGTTGATTTTTTTAAATGGTAGAATTTGATCTCTAAAAGAATGAAAGCTTGCCTGCACTAATATTAGTTAAGTACACAAAGAATATGCAAAAAGGGTAAGTTATACGTACATCTAAAGTGAAATGGTATGTCTTACTGTATTCTATTCAACTTACTTGTACGTTATAATCAGCTATTATAACTAGGTAGAGATTGTTTGAAAGATAAGAGTTTAGATGGTACCCAGAGAGAATTAGAATGGAAGGTGAAGTAGGATATGCAAAAAGGGTAAGTTACATATACATCTAAAGTGGAATGGTATACCTCACTGTATTTCATTCAACTTACTTGTACGTTATAATCAGCCATTATAGAGATGCTTGAAAGGTAATATTTTTAGATGCTACCTAGATAGAATGTAATGTAAAGTTATGTAGGATATATGCAAAAAGGGTAAGTTACACGTACATCTAAGCGGAATGGTATGTCTCAACATTCACCATCCTGTCTACATGTACGTTGTATGTAAGCAGCCATTACCCATAGATCTAGATATTGGAAAGATACGAGTTTAGATGGTACCCTAAAGAGAATGGGAATATATATGAAGTTAGGTAGGATATGCAGAAAGGGTAAGTGAGTTGCATACAGTTTTATTGTGACTTACGTTGACACGTTGACGACACGTCTGGTCAACAGCGTGGGAGGGCGGGGCGAGCCGCCATTGGCCGACAAACACTTCTATTACCGGCTGCGATTGGTGGAGGTCGCCCAAGGACAGCCTCCACTGGCCCCAACTTTGGGGCATCCTCGGCGTACATTCCTTTCTCCCTACACACCTACCATTATCTTTTAAGTCCCATTTCTACTTTACTTTGTACAAGTTTACTGTCTAGACACAGCTCTTACTATATTTAATTTTACATTTAGGTTCACTTATATATGGTACATACCTTTCTACACACCTACCATTATCCTTTATATAAGTCCTATTTCTACCTAACTTTATAAAAGTTTACTGTCTAGACACAGGGCTTACTATAATTAATTTTACATTCAGATACCTATCTCTATAATCTGTTCTTAGTCTATCTTCTAAGACTTTCAATTTTTAATTACGTTATCATATACAGTACATACCTAATACACACCTACCATTGTCCTTTAAGTCCCATTTCTACTTAACTTTATAAAGGTTTACTGTCTAGACACAGGGCTTACTATAATTAATTTTACATTTAGATACCTATCTCAGTAATCTGTTCTTAGTCTGTCTTCTAAGACTTTCAATTTCAAATTTTAATTACGTTATCATATACAGTACCTACCTAATACACACCTACCATTATCCTTTATATAAGTCCTATTTCTACCTAACTTTATAAAAGTTTACTGTCTAGACACAGGGCTTACTATATTTAATTTTACATTCAGAGACCTATCTCAGTCATCTGTTTTTAGTCTGTCTTCTAAGACTTTCAATTTCATTTTTCAATTAACTTCTCATTTACAGTACACACCTATCATTATTCTTTAAGTCCCATTTCTACTTAACTTTATAAAATTTGACTATCTAGACACAACTTACTATAATTATATTTACATATAGATTCCTACCTTTATAATCTGTTCTTAGTCTGTCTTCTAAAACTTTCAATTTCAATTGTTAATTACGTTATCATATACAGTACCTACTTAATACACACCTACCATTATCCTTTATATAAATTCCATTTCTACTTAACTTTACAGAGGAATATAATCTAGGAAACCTATATTATATTTAATTTAACATTTTTAGAATCCTAGCAATATAATATGCTCTTTCTATTATCTTTGCTTTTTCAATTTTTTAAAAAATAACGTTTACATACCATTCTACACTTATTATTATCCTTTAAGTCCTATTTGTACTTAAGTCTATACAGGAGATATTTATTTACACAGTCTGGACATCTCACTATATAAATGTTTTACAATTAGATTCTATTCAGTAATCTGTGATTGGTTACATTTTTATGCTTTCTATATTTTTTATTCTTAGGTTCTTTATTATAGGAAGCTATTTTTATTTAGACATTTTTCAATAATTATTCTTTGTTTAAGTACAAATTTTACTTCTAAGTATGAATATATTTGTTTACTTCTGACAATCTCTTCAATCCTTTTATAATCTTGTTTTACTTTCACAAATTTTACTGTTTCTTTACTTTTCAATTGTACCCTTGAACTGCAGCATCTATCTCAACTTATCTCTCTGACTTATCTTCTACACTATCTTTCTACTCGATTTTTTTTTCTAGTCTTCATAAATTGGAATACCATTTCTGCCACTGGAATTATTGAATTTGATATAGGAACTGATCTATAGAGAAGGAAAAAGCTATAAGAGAACACGTCAAGCAAATAAATTTGAACATTTGGTGATACCCTTTTAGTTATTGATTTAGATATAGAGAAAATTGCGATTTACTATTATAAAATATCCAAAAACCTTTCGCAATATGTTTATTTATTTTTAAAAATTTAAAGTTTTGAATAAAGAAACTTATTGCGAAAGGTTTTTGTTATTTTTTGATGTACATATTTCTAATCTCTATGGATACTTCTCTTCTTATTCTAACATATCCAAAGATTTATCATATCTTATCCATATGTTCATGATATTTAAGGTGAAACAGGCAAACCTTAGAATAGAAATGATATACACAATCAGAATGAAACCATCTCATCTACATTCATTGAATCTATAATAGAGAATAACCAAAAACCTTTTCTATAAATGCACAAAATCCAAAAGTGAATAAGCCACCATTCCTCAGTATATACTGAAATTTATTGAGTTGGATACACCCAAGAGAACTTAATACACATACACAAAGCTTTATTAAGACCACCGGTCTTATACCGATTCACTACAGGAAGAAAGGAAGCATAGATGGAGCTCCTGTACTTCAGACAACGCAGCACCCAACAAAGAGCACTCAATATAAAGAACTGAAGAAAGAACCCAACTGCCTTAAAGAACAATATTTCCAGGATTTGGGGTCAAAATGGATAAAGAATAAGAACAATGATTTAAAGGATAAAAACAAATGATATAAAAGAGTATTGGAAGATATATTAGCTCATTACTATAGAATTTTTAAGTTGTTTAAAATATCTTCAACGAGTATGTGTTAAAAAGAGATATTGCCCTATCCTATAAAAATGAAATTTAATAGATCTCTCAATCTTTAATTTAATTTTTAATTTTGTATAAAAGACTTTACTAGATACGCGTCAAACCCATGTTTATACATTATTTAAAAATCTGATAATTAAAAAAACCCCGGTACTCCCGGTAAGACATATATACACAAAGAAGACAATATATAAGGAACTGGAGAAAGTACTCAGTATTTAATGGCACACAATCTCTGAGATTTGGGTGGGATATGGAAGTGTGTTATAAAATGTAATTGTTGCGAATGTATTTTTACAGTGATATTCTGATTTGACTTTTTAGTCATTTTTATAGTTGGTCATTTTATACTAAACTCATCTGCTGATGTGAAGGTTTATATATATATAATATTAATTATTATTTTAAAAAATAAATTCTCTATGTTTCTTTATTAATAACTAAAAACCTAGTGTTATATATATATATATATAGTATATTAAAAAAAAAAAAAAGATATATTTTTATCTTTAATAAAAATTGCTCTATTTTCAAAATATTTTTATCTATGATATAATATTATTTTTTTAAATATATTATATATATACTGTAAAAGCTCATATGTATCATTTAATCTAAACCCTTTAAAGCAATTTCTAAATTTCTATATAAAATACATTATAAAATAAATAAAGCTTCCAGGGTTAAGTTTATTGTACAACCTTTTATTTTCAAGCTTTTGGACTTGTCAGTCCTTCTACAGGAGTATCACGTTAACAAATATATTATAGTTTTCTTTCTCATATATATCATCCAAAACTACTTATTAATATCTTACTGCGTTGATAGACAAATTAGATGAAAGAGCTTGGCTATTCAATGGTAAACTAAAAACCCTATCATCTTATAGTTTCTATTATCACAGATAGATCTGTAGAAGTCGTTTTAGATATAATGTATATGAGCCTATATGTCATATTTAAGATTAAAAAAACAAAATTTATGAAAATGATTTGCGTTTGGAAACATTGGGTATAATTTTCTCAGTTGTATAATTATCCTATTGTCTGGTATTAGTCAGCATTGGGTGGGAAAATACTTTAGAATGTCACGCGAAAGTCGTAAACCTGTCATCATTAATAAAAGATGAAAACACGGTAACCACTGGTTTAGTTTAATCAAGATAAAAAGAGAAGTTATAATTACAGTAAAATCCCTCTATAGAGAACTCTAATGCGACTGAACCTGTAGTTCACTATAGCCATGTTTCATTATAGTTATAGTTTACTGTATTATAGAATGTGGATTGTTTCAGGTTTGTTATAAGAAAAGTTTCGTTATATCCCAGATTCGTTTTAACGAGATTTTACTGTATTAAGTGTAATTAAGTGACAATCCCCATATCTAAACTAACAAGTACTTACCTAACATTGTTTGATATAAAAATAACAATTAAGAATAAATACGATAAAGTACTGTACACAGAGAAAAGACGTAGGTTGGGAAGGGCCCTAGAGCGGCTAAGACAGGATGGGATCGAACAGAAAGACGGGAATATGTATCCAACTTCTTCCTAATATGGAAGATGACACTCACTTACCATTGAAGTTGGAAACTGCTTCTGAAGACGGATGAACCTACCATTAGATCAACGCCATATAGATGTGGAAGGCAAAAGGAAACCACCTCAATATTTTTCCTAATAAAGACCTCAATCAACTGAACCAAGGAAATGTATTTTATGACTATGGATCAATCACTTTGTATATAGAAGTCTGATTAAGGAGGTAAATCAGTATTAAGATGGAAATATCAAGTCACCAGTAATAGGTTTCTTTTTAACATTTTTAAAATATCGTGTTTTTCTCCCTTGGAAGGGTTTCCATGCCCGAAAGATAGAGAGAAATATTTGTGAATAAAAATTCTTTAACAGAAATTTATCCCTGGAGGCTTGATATTTCCACCTTAATATTGGTAAAATTGATTATTTTATCGAATCGAAGGTAAATCAGTCTTTGGTCAGATTCACCCGAAATAAAACGCGATAAGTAGATCTCTAGGTTATAAGACGTAGGTGTTATATTGCATCAAGGCGTAAATTGCTTCTGAACGCGGCCTCTCTATCATCTTTCATCTTCAGATATTCCAAGTGAGAATCTTATGGTTTCCTTGGTCATCCCCGACTGCTACCGATCTTCCCTAGTAAAACGGTCTTCTCCAGAGAATCTTCGGCTTTCATGATGTGTCCAAAATAGATTAGCGCCCCTTAGTTTGGCTATTACTGCTTCCTATGAATGCTCTGGTTGAATTCTTTCGAGAGTTTATTTATTAGTTTCCTTTAAAATTCTTCAGATGCGCCCTCAACAAACGTCAATATTCGAGGTATTCATGAAATTCGAATAAAGAGTAAACAACGTATCCACCGAGTACAGGGGAAATTGGAAAGAATTACAAACTTAGATTAAAGTGTGAAATAATGCACCTAGAAAATAGCATAGAGTTATCTTAAACTCTCTCTTCACGAGTATTCAACACTAGCTTTGTTTTGAAAAGTTAAAACTTGAGAGAGCACAATCTTTAAGTGTATCTTAGGTAAAACTTTGGTAGTGGAGTTATGGGGGTGAAGAGAGACACATAAAACAGAGTAATGGTGGCAGTTACGTAAAGAAGGAAAAATATGGCTAATGGACTTGAAATGCTTATGGCATTGATATAAAAAAAATTTGGGTAGTGGAAGTATTTACGCAAAGAAAGAGAAAGCCGAATAGTGAAGGCTTTATCGTAAATAATGAAAAGTTTAGTAGTTGGGGTATGGACGTAAAGAAGGAGAAAGCCGAGTAGTGGGGGTATGGACGTAAAGAAGGAGAAAGCCGAGTAGTGGGGGTATGGACGTAAAGAAGGAGAAAGCCGAGTAGTGGTGGGGGGTATGGACGTAAAGAAGGAGAAAGCCGAGTAGTGGGGGGTATGGACGTAAAGAAGGAGAAAGCCGAGTAGTGGGGGGTATGAACGTAAAGAAGGAGAAAGCCGAGTAGTGGGGGGTATGGACGTAAAGAAGGAGAAAGCCGAGTAGTGGGGGGTATGGACGTAAAGAAGGAGAAAGCCGAGTAGTGGGGGGTATGGACGTAAAGAAGGAGAAAGCCGAGTAATGGGGGGTATGGACGTAAAGAAGGAGAAAGCCGAATAGTGGGGGGTAATGGACGTAAAGAAGGAGAAAGCCGAGTAGTGGGGGGTATGGACGTAAAAGAAGGAGAAAGCCGAGTAGTGGGGGGTATGGACGTAAAGAAGGAGAAAGCCGAGTAGTGGGGGGGTATGGACGTAAAGAAGGAGAAAGCCGAGTAGTGGGGGGTATGGACGTAAAGAAGGAGAAAGCCGAGTAGTGGGGGGTATGGACGTAAAGAAGGAGAAAGCCGAGTAGTGGGGGGTATGGACGTAAAAGAAGGAGAAAGGCGAGTAGTGGGGGGGGGGGGGGGGGGGTATGGACGTAAAGAAGGAGAAAGCCGAGTAGTGGGGGGTATGGACGTAAAGAAGGAGAAAGCCGAGTAATGGGGGGTATGGACGTAAAGAAAGAGAAAGCCGAGTAGTGGGGGGGGTATGGACGTAAAGAAGGAGAAAGCCGAGTGGTGGGGGTATGGACGTAAAGGAGAAAGCCGAGTAATGGGGGGTATGAACGTAAAGAAGGAGAAAGCCGAGTAATGGGGGTATGGACGTAAAGAAGGAGAAAGCCGAGTGGTGGGGGGTATGGACGTAAAGAAGGAGAAAGCCGAGTAGTGGGGGGTATGGACGTAAAGAAGGAGAAAGCCGAGTAGTGGGGGGTATGGACGTAAAGAAGGAGAAAGCCGAGTAGTGGGGGGTATGGACGTAAAGAAGGAGAAAGCCGAGTAGTGGGGGGGTATGGACGTAAAGAAGGAGAAAGCCGAGTAGTGGGGGTATGGTCGTAAAGAAGGAGAAAGCCGAGTAGTGGGGGGTATGGACGTAAAGAAGGAGAAAGCCGAGTAGTGAGGGGTATGCACGTAAAAGAAGGAGAAAGCCGAGTAGTGGGGGGTATGGACGTAAAGAAGGAGAAAGCCGAGTAGTGGGGGGTATGCACGTAAAGAAGGAGAAAGCCGAGTAGTGGGGGTATGGTCGTAAAGAAGGAGAAAGCCGAGTAGTGGGGGGTATGGACGTAAAGAAGGAGAAAGCCGAGTAGTGGGGGGTATGGACGTAAAGAAGGAGAAAGCCGAGTAGTGGGGGTATGGTCGTAAAGAAGGAGAAAGCCGAGTAGTGGGGGGTATGGACGTAAAGAAGGAGAAAGCCGAGTAGTGGGGGGTATGCACGTAAAAGAAGGAGAAAGCCGAGTAGTGGGGGGTATGGACGTAAAGAAGGAGAAAGCCGAGTAGTGGGGGGTATGCACGTAAAAGAAGGAGAAAGCCGAGTAGTGGGGGGTATAGACGTAAAGAAGGAGAAAGCCGAGTAGTGGGGGGTATGGACGTAAAGAAGGAGAAAGCCGAGTAGTGGGGGGTATGGACGTAAAGAAGGAGAACGCCGAGTAGTGGGGGGTATGGACGTAAAGAAGGAGAAAGCCGAGTAGTGGGGGTATGGTCGTAAAGAAGGAGAAAGCCGGGTAGTGGGGGGTATGGACGTAAAGAAGGAGAAAGCCGAGTAGTGGGGGGTATGGACGTAAAAAAGGAGAAAGCCGAGTAGTGGGGGGTATGGACGTAAAGAAGGAGAAAGCTGAGTGGTGGGGGGTATGGACGTAAAGAAGGAGAAAGCCGAGTAGTGGGGGGTATGGACGTAAAGAAGGAGAAAGCCGAGTAGTGGGGGGTATGGACGTAAAGAAGGAGAAAGCCGAGTGGTGGGGGGTATGGACGTAAAGAAGGAGAAAGCCGAGTAGTGGGGGTATGGACGTAAAGAAGGAGAAAGCCGAGTAGTGGACCAAGCTTTGAACACAGGCTGAAGGTCACGGACTTGACCTTGATCCTGTGATAAGCAGCTGCGCCGGACACGTCTGCTTACGAATTGCAGAACTTAGCAGCCGCTGACAGGTCGTCCTGGTTACGTTGCCATGGGTCACTCTCCTGTTATACAACACTGAGATTCCAGTGTTACTGTAAAACCTGTCTTGAGAACCAGCCAATTCTATACGGCTACAACTAAATGATTGCCAAGTAAGTGTACTTAACCTGCCAAAATAAGCAATATTCTACCCTGATGGGCACAAAGGTTTTTAATCGAAACGACGATATAAAATATTTTCTAACCGAAGTGTACTCATCTCAATGAAATTTGAAAAATACTTCAATCTTCAAGATAAAGGATAAATAGTGCTTCCATCAATTTAACTTCTTATAAGACATCTAGATAGATTCTTAAAACCCGATCTCGTTGTATAATATATTTGTTGATTCAAAAGGACATACCCTGTCCACTCAAATACAGTAAAACCCAGCCAAAACGAACCTGGGATATAACGAACCTTCCCTTATAAAGAACCTGTAATATAATCCACATTTAAAAAAAAAAAATACAGTGAGCTATGGCTATAATGAACCCATTATTATTGAGTCCCATTATGGTTTGTTATAGAGGGGTTTTACAGTATTTAAAATGGCAAACTGCGCAATATTTAATACTGATTTAAGCAGTGCAGACAAGCTTTTGTGATCAATTTTTACTATCCGATCATCTTTATTTTCAACTAATTTACTATATATATTTTACCTCTTTAGTATATACATATATACAGAAAAACTCTCTGAAAGGAACCAGGGATATAGTTAACCCTTCCTTATAACGAAACTGATATATTCCATATTTTTATATATTTTATAATACAGTGAATTACGGCTATAACGAACCATGACTATAGTGAACCAAAGGTGAGGTTCCCTATAAAGGGGTTTCACTGTTGTATATGCTTTTTGAATAATTTTTGTCTTTGACCATGGTCAATAATGTGAAATTTCTATCTCATTCAAAGTTCTACAGTTTATACGTTGCTACGAAAAGTCTTTACATACAACATTTCAAACAACTGGACTTATTTCTTTCGCATTCTATACCAACACCACTGTGTCACTGTAGACCCCTGGCTCATCAATAACAAACCCACATGGATGTACTAGCTACTTTATCAGCAACTTCAACCGTTAAGTCGGATATATCCTATATGAAGTCAGATGTTTGAACATAGAAATTGTTAGAAAAGAAGGATTTATCCAAGCGATTAGAATTCATGTTTTAGTCTTCGCTTATAACACTCCAAATAGATAAATAGTAGTAATAAAAACTTAAGAGAACAACCTTATATAGAGGTTGGCCTTTTTATATTAAACATCTGAAGTGTAAGGAAATCGATTATCAATGGTAAATAATATTCTTTTCGGTAATACACAAATTACCATTTTGATGTAGAACTATATACAGTAATACCTCTCTATAGAGAACCCCAACAGGATTGAACCTGTGGTTCACTGTAGCCGTGGTTCATTATAGCCATAGTTCACTGTATTATAAAATGGTGATTATTTCTGGTTGGTTATAAGGGAAGATTCGCTATATCTATGGTTTGTTTTAGTGAGGTGTTACTGTATTTATTCACCAAATCGTATAAGTTCGCATCAATTTTAACACATAATAGAATGGAGCTGAAGAAGAGAGGTTATGTAAAGAGTTAAGACTGATGAAGATTGATTTGGAATGTGGTATTTTTGGCAAAGCCAATGGAAAGTCAAAAGAAGAAAAAATTGAAGGGAATTTTGAAATGCGGATCCGAGGGAAAATGGAAAACATAAGATGTTCCTGACAGGATCAGGAATAAAGAAGTCTTGGGAAGATGGAGAGATGAAAGATGTCTATTGAAGTTAATCGAAAAGAGAAAATCTTGCAAAATTTTAACCCCACCAGCGAGTGCAAGTAACCAAGGTGGATCTAGCACATTTGTTCGAACGGCTTTTCACATGTGTGGACATGTGCACTTACAGCAAAAGCAATCGCTAACTTCTACCCACCATGATTATCATGACCTGTATCAAGTGTAATAGACATAATAATAATTTTTAAAAAAGAAAGAGACAGAAGAATTGGACATGTATCAGAGTATAATGAAGAAAATTATTGAGAATAAAATGGAAAGAGAACTATGGAAAGGGGAAAATTTGGACTGATAAACTGGCTGGGAAGTTATCAAAAAATAAAGAAATATGGTTTTACTGGAACCTAACATCTACTCAAGAACAGATAAGATTTTACATCTACTTTAACCGTTATATATAATAGATTATATAATTAAAATTTCAAAAACCTCTTACAAAGATACTTTTATCATATTTATAAAATATTAGCAATGTTTTATATACTCTTATGTGAAAATTAAAATTCTCTTTAGGACCATTCTTTGGTTATAACTACAAAGCTTTGTATTGATAGAATCTAACGTTGTTCGATCATTTCTTTTTTCAACAACAACAACAACAACAAAACTCACCAATAACTACCTGAAAATATAACTACCCTCTTCTTTCAGAATATAGTGGATATTTTTGCCCTTAATTCTCAACATCCTTTCAAATCTGACGAATTAGTACATCTACAAATAAGTCTCAAGTTGTTTAACAATGAGCACAAGCCTATTTCTGTTAATTCTTTGTACTTGTACAATGATCATATCCAATTTATGAGGGTTCTTATAGAGATGAAACATCTAACAATTCTTCTCAAATGAAAGCGATGATCTCAATAAGCATATATGTAAAGAAATATTTGCATAGTTCTATAAGACATTTTTCTCTCTATTTATATAATACCATTCAAAGAGAGAGTGCGTATAAAGAGTTAAAGAGTTAGAGAAGAAAAGAAGAATAAGATATCAGGGTGATGTAATGTGATGAAATAGCACCTCTTGAACGAGCAACTGTTCGACGTACTAAACGACGTACAAAACGAGCAACTATTTATATATAGCTCTACATTCTATTTGCATATAGCTCCATATTCTACTTGCATATAGCTCTATATTCTATTTACATATAGCTCTATATTCTATTTATATATAGCTCTACATTCTATTTGCATAAAGGTCTATATTCTATTTGCATATAGCTCTATATTCTATTTACATATAGCTCTTTATTCTATTTACATATAGCTCTATATTCTATTTACATATAGGTCTATATTCTATTTACATATAGGTCTATATTCTATTTACATATAGCTCTTTATTCTATTTACATATAGGTCTATATTCTATTTACATATAGCTCTATATTCTATTTACATATAGGTCTATATTCTATTTACATATAGGTCTATATTATATTTACATATAGGTCTATATTCTATTTTTACCTATAGGTATATATTTTATAACATAGAGCTCTACATTTTATTTGCATATAGCTCTATATTATATTTACATAGAGCTCTATATTCTATTTTTATATAGCCCTATATTATTTTTTCTTTCTCTATAGCTATACATTTATATACATATAGTTTTACATTTTATTACATAGAGCTATATTCTATTTACATATAGTTAAAGATTTTATTAAATTATATTAACAATTAGATATAAATTCTATTTACATAAAGTTCTAAATTCAATAGAGTCCTCATTTTTATTCTTTTTCTTTTAATTTCGTTTTTCTTCGATCTAAGCCTATATACAAGAAGATTCTCAAAAGACTGAATTATTCCCATGGATATAAAAACAGACATATTAGACGTAAATACTAAATTATCAACTGCCATGGCGTGTTTTATTATTATTATTAAAAGTGATTCGTTGTATTTGATATTTGAAATCTTTACTATGTATCAACAACAAAATTTATGAGACTGAGGATAATTGTTGATTGGAACAACCAGGAACGGCAAATCGAAGTCCACATATTGAGCAATTTTCTATTTTAAAATCCAGTTTTTTTCCAACTTGCACAAATTTCAACCCCACCAGTGAGTACAGTAACTAAACAGGGATCTATCACATTATAAATGTATAAAAGTCGAATTTTCTCTACATGTAATAGACTCTATGACGAACTTACAGTACCATAATAACCATTTCACTTGATAAAAGTGATTTAAAAAGTCTCCGAAGCGTTTATAAAAATGAAAGAATATAGTTAGGAAGCATACAAGTATGTAAATATGTAAGAGACTTATATGTAAATCTAGTTACATAATATATTCTCTGTATCGTATGTACTTCGGCTTACTATAAAAACAGCACATAACCAAAATGTTAGATGATTCTTTAGATTGATTAAAATCCTATCATCTTACTCTTTTTAAACTTTTATAAACCAAATTTTATAATAGCAGGATGATAAATTTCCTTAAAATATTCTACCTTCATTAAAATAAATACCCTAAGTTTTCCATGTCGGAATGATAAATGACATACAAAGAGGTAGGTCTAACATTATGGCTGAAATTTTACAAATAAATTGCTATCTCCATATATAATGAGCCTAGAATTGATCCTGTTATTAATGAACTTCAGAAAGATGAAAATCTTACTTAATTTTCTTTCCTTAATAGGCCATGGAAGAAAATAAACTCATGGATAAAACATAAAGAAGTGAAAAGTCTTCTAAATATCGCAGGTCGTCTGTTTTATTGTTGGAGATGAGACAATTTTGTTCACACTTGGTTATCTCGTATGTCTTCAATAAAGGTCACTGTAATATCTTTCAGAGTTATTGTCTGAATCCCGATATACATGATACAAGGTACAACTTCTCTAAGTTTTGTTTATTATTGTATATTAGTTATCTCGTGGGTCTTCAATAACTGTGTATCAAATATCTTTCAGAGTTATTGTCTGAATCCCGATATACATGGTAAAAGGTACAACCTCCTTAAGTTTTGTCTATGAGTGTATATTGGTTATCTCGTATGTCTTCAATAAAGGTCACTGTAATATCTTTCAGAGTTATTGTCTGAATCCCGATATACATGATACAAGGTACAACTTCTCTAAGTTTTGTTTATTATTGTATATTAGTTATCTCGTGGGTCTTCAATAACTGTGTATCAAATATCTTTCAGAGTTATTGTCTGAATCCCGATATACATGGTAAAAGGTACAACCTCCTTAAGTTTTGTCTATGAGTGTATATTGGTTATCTCGTGGGTCTTCAATAACTGTGTATCAAATATCTTTCAGAGTTATTGTCTGAATACCGATTTACATGGTAAAAGGTACAACTTCCTTAAGTTTTGTCTATGAGTGTATATTGGTTATCTTGTGTGTCTTCAATAAAGGTCACTGTAATATCTTTCAGAGTTATTGTCTGAATCCCGATATACATGGTAAAAGGTACAACTTAATTAAGTTTTGTCTATGAGTGTATATTGGTTATCTTGTGTGTCTTCAATAAAGGTCACTGTAATATCTTTCAGAGTTATTGTCTGAATCCCGATATACATGGTAAACGGTACAACTTCCTTAAGTTTTGTTTATGAGTGTATATTGGTTATCTTGTGTGTCATAAATAAAGGTCACTGTAATATCTTTCAGAGTTATTGTCTGAATCCCGATATACATGGTAAATGGTACAACTTCCTTAAGTTCTGTCCATGAGTGGATATTGAACGATTGTATTGAGAAGCGGTGTGCTTGAAAGTTCGTGTTTTTTTTTTTTTGTATGTTTGTTTTTGTCGACAAATAAAGAAATACTTCACACATATTACGATTTATTCATTTTACTAAAGATAAAAAAGTGACTGTTCCTCGTGAAAGAATATATCCTGTGTTATATTCTCTTTTTTATCTTTAAAATACATTCCCCTTTTTCCCTCTTATAGGTTTTTTTAAATGAATATATTCCCCACTTATTTGTGTCGGATTAAACATTGATTTATACCATTATAAGCCTATTCATATGATAATGTAATATTAACCTTAAATCATTTTTTAAAATTCAGCTCTATGGATACATTATTGTTAACAATAGCTCATATTTTTTAATTCAGCTATTTTTATTTGACATATTGGATGCGATATCCCAGCTTGGGATACTTGCGCCTAAATACATTTTAGCAACTTATATATAATTCATTTTATATACAATTCAATAACAGGACTAAAATATATAATATAATGGTTACATTATTATTAACATTTACCTCAGTTTTAAGGGATATTTTTAATCCATCTGTAAGAATATAGCTTTTTATCATTTCATATTCTTTGTTATTTTAGCTTTCCTTATTGTCTTATTTTATCGCTCCCTTTTTTTCAATAATGAACTATAATTGTGCGATTGTCTATAAAATCCATTATATTGATGCAATTTTAAGAATGAAACAAGAATGGAGATTTCTATATTATAAATATATACAGTAGAACTACCTCCCTGTAAAGGACAACACCTAATTGCAGAGCCAAAGTGTCCTTTAGGGAGAGGTGTCTTCTTACCAGAGAGTTGGTAAATAGTAAAAATGGTAATTTTGCAAATGAAAACTGTCCTTTATAGAGAGGTGTCCGCTAAAGGTAGGTTCTACTGTATATACAGAAATAAAATTGATCTAAGCTATTTTTAATCCATGAAAAGGTTTTATATAAAAGACAGAGAATACGTAGATAGCTTCAAAATAAATAAATTCAATTTATATGTACGAATATTTTCACAGAATTCGTTTTATTTATTTAGGAAAAATAAAACAATGTGTTTGTGTAAGATTGAATTGTGAAGATGGAGATTAGCTTGAGGTATTCTTCGCATTTTTCCTCCGTAATATATAAACGTATAGATTTTTATATTCCTTGAATGTATCTACTGTTTAGAGGAGATTAAAATTTGTGAGAGTTGAGTGATGACAATACTAATAGTGAATTCTAAGATAGTGTTATAAAACGAATTGTGGATAACACGGGAAACAATAATATTTTAAATGGTAGATATAAATAGTGATTTTATGTTATTGTTATTATGTAGTGTCATTTCTAATACAGAGTTATGGCAACATGGAACCCCATTTTACAGTTTTCTGAACAATTTTCTTCATATCTTCTAATACCACAGACCATTTTCTATTACACTAATATACTTATCTTATTCTTTGGTCTATTTCTCCCTTCATTCTAAAAAAAGGTTTTCAATTATTATTATATATATATAACTGTGTATTATCATGAACAAAACTTAAGGAAGTAGAATGTCTTTTATGTCACCGTCCGTCTGTTTTTTTTTTTTTTTTTTTTTAAGAAGACAGAGGCAATTTTGTTCACACTCGGTTATCTCGTGTATCTTCAATAAAAGTTCACTGTGTATCAATTATCTTTCAGAGTTATTGTGTCTGAATCCCGATATACATGCTAAAAAGTACAATTGCCTTAGGTTTTGTTCCATTAGTGTAATTAAAAAGAAAATAAACCTCTCAGTAAAAACTATACACTACCTGTTAAGCATCTCTACCAATTCTAGAGACTTAGGTCAATTAAAATGCAACAACACCAGCTCTCTTTCTATCAAGTTTCTATCATTATTCCATATAAATTAAGTAGGAATGTGGTGTTTCAGTTACAGAATAGTAAAAAAAAATTTTTTTTTAATAAGAATGTGAAAGAGCTGAGAATCCGAATTGTTGTAATGATCAGGAATTATAGGCTCTATCGTTAAATGAAACAACCGATAGAATGGTAGACATTTTTGTGGTAAAGTAAATCGAACATGTTTTCTTTGGAACGCTTCACGATTTTGCATGTCATTCTTGCGCAGGGGCCATGCTAATCTTCTCTCTATCCTTCCAATCTTAGTATATGTACCGCCGAACAAGCGTTTCCTTTGGAATACTAACGAAACAGAAGGATGGTAGAAAATACGGCTGTGGTCATATACTTTATTGATTCTTCATCGAATGTCTATCATTAATATAAATTATTCAATCTCAATTTATTTCTACTAAGATTTTAAGATATTTAAAAGCGAGAAGACAAAACGACCTCTACTGTACGAAGAGCTATATACCACTTTAGACAGTAGAATATTGTCCTTCTAATAAAAAGATATCGACGACCTACTGTTTTTTACTTAATTAAAAATCTCTACGAAGATATTTTAAGCCGTTTATAAAGCTGAAGGCCAGGTCTACAGTAGCAACATCCGGTCAGCTGTCCCCATCGTACCATTGTTTGCCATGTCGAGAGGCAGAGTCTCTGAATATCAATAATCCCTAATTACGGGATGTCTCCATCTTTTTTTAATTTGCATAACAACCTTCTTCTTCTTCTTCTTACCTAATAGTTTTTTTTATCGCGATATCTTGCGCCCCTTAGAATTGAATAAAACACTCTTGAGATAATAGGTAAACACCTATTGAAAATGTTCTAATCAATTTTTTAAAATTCTTTTATTATTATTGTTATTATTGAATATATATGAAAATAGGTTTTTCTACGTTGAATATAAGCACGTTAAGTGATTATAGTGGTTGAATGATGTGTTGAACATATCTAATTTATTTCAACACACAAAACCCGATATCCTGGTTTGGGATAATTGCGTCGATTTACATTTTTTTTTAAACAGAAACAGTTATAAACATATTATACATTAAAAAGTATTCGAAATAAAAAGAGAAACAATAATATATATTAGGAACCTGAACCTTTCAGGTTTGAAAGAAAATCATAAATATCTAATGGTGTATAGTGTTTGTTGCAATGATCTCTCCTTACAGCAAGCTGGAGAAAATGGTAGTAGTAGAGAATTCTAAGTATCGAAGATATAGCTCGAAAATCATAAATATCATATCTAATGGTGTATAGTGTTTGTAGAAATGATCTCTCGATACAGCAAGCTGAAGAAAATGGTAATAGTAGAGAATTCTAAGTATCGAAGATATAGCTCGAAAATCATAAATATCATATCTAATGGTGTATAGTGTTTGTAGAAATGATCTCTCGATACAGCAAGCTGAGGAAAATGGTAGTAGTATAGAATTCTAAGTATCGAAGATATAGCTCGAAAATCATAAATATCATATCTAATGGTGTATAGTGCTTGTAGGAATGATCTCTCGATACAGAAAGCTGAAGAAAATGGTAGTAGTATAGAATTCTAAGTATCGAAGATATAGCTCGAAAATCATAAATATCATATCTAATGGTGTATAGTGCTTGTAGGAATGATCTCTCGATACAGAAAGCTAAAGAAAATGGTAGTAGTAGAGGATTCTAAGTATCGAAGATATAGCTCGAAAATGATAAATATCATATCTAATGGTGTATAGTGTTTGTAGAAATGATCTCTCGATACAGAAAGCTGAATAAAATGGTAGAAGTAGAGGATTCTAAGTATCGAAGATATAGCTCGAAAATCATAAATATCATATCTAATGGTGTATAGTGTTTGTAGAAATGATCTCTCGATACAGAAAGCTAAAGAAAATGGTAATAGTAGAGAATTCTAAGTATCGAAGATATAGCTCGAAAATCATAAATATCATATCTAATGGTGTATAGTGTTTGTAGGAATGATCTCTCGATACAGCAAGCTGAAGAAAATGATAGTAGTAGAGAATTCTAAGTCTCGAAGATATAGCTCGAAAATCATAAATATCATATCTAATGGTGTATAGTGCTTGTAGGAATGATCTCTCGATACAGAAAGCTGAAGAAAATGGTAGTAGTAGAGAATTCTAAGAATCGAAGATATAGCTGGAAGAAGAGATTCTTTATATAAAATGAAGATTGTACAAGCTTTCAGGTAAGACTCCCTTCTATATAATACACTGCGGCCTGTGATTGTAAAACGACACTTGAAGTTAAACCGCATGAGTTTCTTTTTAACGAAAAATCAAATTTTTTATTTCAAGGTGAAATATCGACTATTTCTAACCTTTTTGGATGAGGTATGAAAAGAATGAATTATGAAAAGTAATGATGAACGGAAAAATAAAAGTGTCTAGGGATGGGAATCGAACCCACAATGTTCCGCTTACCGGGCAAATGCCATGTCCACTAGGTTACCCTGGACGTATTTTTCCGTTCATCATTACTTTTCATAATTCATCCTTTTATACCTCATCCAAAAAAGGTTAGAAATAGTCGATATTTCACCTTGAAATAAAAATTTGATTTTTCGTTAAAAAGAAACTCATGCGGTGTAACTTCAAGTGTCGTTTTACTCCCTTCTATGGTTACCAGAAGGTACCCGTAGAAGATGTCTTGCCCAAAAGCTTGTATTTCTTATTCTATACAAAACGTTGAAAGCAAGATAAAATGTGTGTGTACCTACGAAAATTTATAATTAACCTATTAACACATTTATTCAATCTAAAGGAAGCTTATAACACACACACACACAAACCTTTATTAAGACACACAGGTCTTACAGAAGATTCTCCTTGGGGTTACAAGACGGAGAAACCTATGAAAGTGGGAAATATACAAAGGGGTAAAAAATGGAGAAAGATTATATACACATTGTAAATATATACAGATTATTATTTTTGAATAATCCTATGGAAAATAAGAATATGGATTTGGAAAATATAGGAAGCCTATAATAAGCATAGTATTATGGATACAAAATCACTCTAAGATATATGTGGATGATGAAATAAAAGGTAAATTTATTGAGGACTGTAAGGAGCCTATTGTACGAACGACTGTGGAATGCAACATGAGATGGCCGTAAAAAGTGGCGACAACGTAGGCTACAAGTTGGAAAAGCTCCAAGCCCCGTTCGGACCATTTCTCAACAGCCTTTCTGCTTGCAGCTGCAAGAACATCGACTCTCTCCTCTTTTTTATTCACCTAAAAACTCTACTATCTTTATCTCAATATCTACTTTCTTAAAAGCATCCACGAAACTAAAACGCCAACGAAAATATTGAAAACAAATTACTTATTTCTCAAACTATAAACTGTTTATTTTCCATTATTAACTTATGCAAATCTAAACATTGTTGCATATTTCTGTTTACTAAATTGCCCTTTCATATCGTTAAATTTCTATCAATATTATATATATATATATATATATATATAATCATTTTTATATTTGAATATTAATCTTATAATCGATTTATATCCATCTTAATATTTGAAAAATATCATATTGACTTTGTTATATTCATCAATAATTTAAAACAAAAAAAAACGATATATTTGATTATGTTGTAAATACATTTTTAAAAAAGAGCATTATTTCCACCACTATTCAATTATTCTATTATTTATTTCTACATTTCTCTCCTCTTTTTCATACACAACGCACATACTGATTGATAAACAACATATCTTTAGAATCAAAGAGTATTTTTTTTATTATTTAAAAAATTTCTATATGAGATACTTGATCTCTGTGCGCATGCGCGTGCATTATGAAGAGAGAAAGTAAATAAGTAAGAATTTCAGATGTGATTTATAACTCTTGGTGGATAATCTTATTCAGCATTGAAACTTGCTGCAAATTGTAGCAGCTGAATATGTGGAATTTGACCCTATACATTTCAACTACACATTAACACAAATAAAACTACCCACATAGGGACAATTTCATGCTGTGTTGTTGGTGATTTCCAGTCAGTATACACAGCAAACAAGGAAGGTACATAAAGAAGATAGATAATACAACAAGTCCATTGGTACATTGCATGTCTTGGTCCAAAAAAAAAAACAACAGAAGACAAGAGTCATACCTCCAGGCTATTGCTTGAATCAACTTTTAATTTCCTCCCAATGAAGAGAGAAAGAGAAATATAAAGGAATAATTGAATAGTGGAATATCAATCCTTATTTTTTTAATAAGAAAAAAAAAAAGAAGAATGAAGTTAAAAAGCAAGCATGGCTAATCTATTTTTACAGCGATTGTTATTCAGGCCAAGTTTTGAGGAAGCTGGCGTGACCAAACGCTCTATCTGTCAAGTTAATTGGGGTGGGGGTCTACAGTGGCCGAATATATAACATAAATTATGATGATGATGATGATAATAATAGGCTACCTTATTTACACACTTTGTCACACAACACGTATTTAGAATGTAACCAAATCTAAGTAGTGATACATGTTGTATGCCTTTTTATATTTAATACGAATAAAATAAATCACAAATATATATATTCATATAATCTTTAGATAATAACAATACATATATATTGGATTGAAAAAAAGGATTTATTTTCCAATATTTCGGTTAGCTGAACGCTAACCTTTGTCAATGCAAAATAACGTATTTTATTTTATATAAACTATTTATGTTTCTTGTTTTAAAAAGTATTTTTTATATTTAATGATAATATGTTTGAAAGAGAAAAAATAAAAATCAGGTTAAAAAGTTTCTTTTAATTAAATACAAGAGTTTCTGTTCATGCCTTTTTCCTATATAACTGCGTTTTGTTGTTTAACTTCTTTGGTAATTTTAATTAAATAATTCCTCTTTCAAATAATTTCTGGGTAACCATTGCTCACATAAAAATGATGTTATTAGAGAAATTAAAATAGGTTTTCGAATCATAATAAGATAATAATATTGTCGCGAAATTTGTTTAGAGTGAAATCAAAGTAATTTTTCAATTATTAAATATATATGTGAATATTTTAATGGTTCGATGTTATGTAGATTTTGTAACTGTAGATATTTCCTTTTTTTTTTTCTTTAGATAAAAGGTGAGAAAGATATCACTCAATTTTCGATCCTTAATTTAATAATAAAACCTGCTGAAATAGCTCTTGTGTGTACCTCTATTCATTTAATTGCGACAATATTTTAAACGATATATTTTCATTGTTTTATTTGGAATAAATTGATTTGATATAATTTTATATTTGGATTTAAATATTACACACATCATTTGGATAAGAAAAAAAGTTTGAGCGCCTAATGTTATAGATTTTACTTAAGAAATATAGCAATAATATATACTTTATTGTGCTCAAAATTGAAAATAATTTGTTCTGAATTTATTCTGTATTAATTATCTAGCCAAAATAAGTATTATTTATTTATAAAGTATTTTTTAAATCATAGAATAATCCGATTTAATTATAGTTATAATAAAACAAGTTTAAAAGATATTATTTTGTAAGTTTATTATTCTCAACACAATCTTTTTATTTTTTGGTTATATTTTAAAAAATATTTTTTTAACTGTGTAAATTATTTTAAATATTTTCCGCACAACTCTTTATCGAAAAAAAATAAAACTTTGTTTTTTTTTTTTTTTTACTATAATTTATAATAAAGCTTATAAAAATATTTTAATGAATAATACTAAAATACGTTTAAAGTTCTATACAATATAATATTTATTATATCATTTAAAATATTATAAAAGAGAGAGTCATTTTAAAATTAAATCATAAAAATATATAAATAAGGATAGAAATATGAAAAAGTCAACAATAATAAATTATATATAAATTCAATTGTCTATATATATATATAATATATAATGATATTATTATTCATCAGGAAAAAATTAAATTAAAAATAAATATCAATTCCACAAAATACGATGTTATTTAAATCATTGGCCTTTTTGGCGCCTTTTTTCTTATCGTCTGCTTCCTAGCCGCTCAATTTGTTTTCAAATTTATTGCTTTGCGCACCTCTCTGCGCCTATTTTTAAAATTAGAAGTTGTATGTGTTAAAAATACAGCTGTCAACATAGGTGGCCGCATAAATAAGGGAAAGGTTTGTGTGGTCAAATATATTTATTTTGGCTAGTCGCAGACAAAGTAAATACTCCCACCCCAATACTCCGTGTTTTACCTCGCCGATCCCCCCAGCTGAACTGTTTACCTACTTCATTTGGCTATCTTTCATGTCCATAGTTTTAAAATAATGCCAAGTTGTAACCTGAAGAAGGGCATTCTTGCCTGAAAGCTTGTTTTTTACTATTAAAAGAAAAGCACCACGTTTTTATCGCCTTCATTTCAAAAGTAAATACTCATTGATGATAAATTACGTTATATACGGATAAATTGTGAACTTTCTAATATTTTTCTCCATAATATATTTATTAAAATTTACACACTACTTTTCTATTTTCTAGGAAATTTTTAAACCCATAATTTTTTTTTTTAAGTTCCATGCGAGTATTTTTTTTTTTATATGCTTCACTATAATATTCTTTTTTTTTTTCATTTGTGCTGAATTCCAATACCTATTTTTATAAGCATTGTTACTTTTCATTAACTTGTAATTCTAATGTATACTGTTTATTTTATTATATACTGCTAATAGAATGCGTGGGGTGGGGGGGGATACCATATCTTATCGTTTTTATAAAGTGTACTTATATATATATGAATAGAGAGAAAAAGAAAGCTTAAGAAAAAGAAAAGGAATATCTCCCACCAATATCTCACCAATCCAAATTATTTTTGCTTATCGTTAAAAATATAATAATATAAAGAAAATTTATGCATTTTTTTCACAACAATCCTTAGCTTGAACTAAGATAGAAAATCGCCTGATTTTGAACATGCATGTGTATAGAAATCATTTAACCAAGCGGGAGAAACAGGACAACTAATACTGAAAATGCGTTTACCCATAATATACCATGGACGGGAACCAATATTTCAAATAAAATAGCAGGATTAGTGTTCCTAAGTCTTTCCAATAATCGACTAAAGCCGGGCTTTCAATAAAATATTTGAAATCACGGGTATCCAACCACTTTCAAGGAATTCCGATGGATTGAAAACGACTCCGAATATTTTAGGTGGTGAACACGGAAAAACAAAACAAGAGATAGCAGTTGCATATCTCCAACAAAAGTGTAAATAAAGAACATATTGATAAGAATGTGAATGAGATAAGCAAATTTAGTATCAGACGTGTCTGCCAGGAAGCGCGCGTCTGCGAGGATTCCGGCGCGAGCCACGTGCCGCCAAGTAGGGCAACGACCTGGTTGCATCACGCGACTGGAGCATTAGGCTTGCTACAATGGAATTGTGGGACGTCAATTATTGGCTGGCCTCTCAAGATGAAGACTGGTCTAGACGGCTAGACAATACACCGAAATAGAGTAGATCGTCTACAGTCCTAGACCGTTTTGTGTTGGAGGACTTTAAAGTCTAAAAAATCCTGCTTTTTCATCTCTTTCTAGAAAATTACTTTTAGGAATCCCTATTTGGTGTTCTATCTACTGTTGATGCTTTTTTTGAAAGTCTAGAAATCCTGGAGTAAACTTCTTTCTAGAAACTGACTTTTAGGAATCTCTCTTTGATGTTCTTTCTCTTCTGGTGATGATTATTTGAAAATCTAGAAATCCTGGTGAAAACCTCTTCCTAGAAACTGACTTTTAGGAATCTATATTTGGTTTTCTATCTACTGGTTATGCTTTTTTAAAGTCTATAAATCCTGCTTTATCATCTCTTTCTAGAAATTGAATTTTAGGAATCTCTATTTGGTGATCTACCTCTACTGGTGATGCTTTTTGAAAGTCTAGGAATCCTGGTGAAAACCTCTTTTTAGAAACTGTCTTTTATAAATCTATACATGATTTTCTCTATTCTGGTGATGATTTTTGAATGTCTAGAAATTCTCGTGAAAACGGGTTTCTAGAAACTGATTTCAGGAATCTATATTTGATGTTCTCTCTTTTGGTGATGCTTGTTTCGAAATCTAGAAATCCTGATTTTTCACCTCTTTCTAGAAACTGACTTTTAGAAATCTATATTAGGTGTTCTCTACTGTGAGGCTTTTTTGACAGCCTGATGAAAACCTCTTTATAGAAACTGACTTTTATAGGACTTTCCATTTGTTATTCTCTTTTTAGAGTGAAGTTTGAAAATCTAAAAATCCAGCCTTTTTCACCTCTTTCTAGAAACTAACGTTTAGAAATCTATTGGTATTCTTTCTTCTTGTGACGCTTGCTTGGAAGCCTAGAAATTATGCTTTTCAGCTCTTTCCAGAAAACAATCTCTGTAAACCTATTTGATGTTCTTCCTTCAAGTGATGCTTGTTTGAAATTCAATAAATCATGTTTTTTTACGTCTTTCCAGTAATTAACGTGTTTGATGTTCTTTCTCCTAGTGATTCTTATATGGTCTTGAAATATTAGGATTTTTCACCTCTTTCCAGAAACCAACTTTTAGGAAACTCTTTGGTGTATTTTCTTCTGGTGATGCTTATTCCGTTACCATCCTGGTGTAGAGATAGGAGTTACTCCTCAGACACCACAAGTCTATACATGTGTAAATCCATTCAAATTTCCATACTTAAAAGTTAAGAGCTTTGACCTTCTTATAGGATAGAAATATTGAAACAACGTAACATACGTCGTGTGAGCTTAAACAACTAGAACTGACGATAATTCTATATATTTTTAAACCCCAATTTTACTCTCTATAACATCTATCTCTTTATATATATATGTAGTATAAAAGATGGAGAAAGAATCACACCACAAGTTAGAAGAGAAACCCAGACAACCAGAGAGAGAGAGACTGTCCGGGCACAGCCGGGCGGCCGTTGGTGTCGCACACAATCCCCAACTGTCTTAAAAGTCCCAAGGTGTTAACTGACGGGCTCCAGTGGTCGCCCCTTGGAATGTCGCTGTTGTATTAAGTGACAGGACTATACCCTCTCGTCTCTCTCTGAGTTGTCTGTAGGTTGGCTTTATTATTCCTGGAAAAGTATATATTATGACATATATATATATAAGCTTATCTTTATTCTAAAATCTCTCTCTTTAACGTCTAACTCACCATGCATAAGGATAATTTCAAGAAAATATATTAAATTGAACCTATGGAAGAAAGCCTATAAGAAAAGAAGGAGGGTGGATGGCGACTGACTATTAACAAGCACTTAGGTCAGACATAGTTTAGTAACGTCTAGATTGGCACGTCAGGAATCCCGCAATAGAAGAAGAAGAAAAAAAAGATTACAACAGATCGTCTGGGATGTTACACCATGTGGTTACGCAAATAAGACGAATTTGGTACCATTGCGCTTCGTTTGGCACAAAAAAAAAGTTCATTGCTTATTATCTTAGCTGTAGTATTCGTTAGATGGTCAAAAATCGATAAAAACTTGTCATTTTTTGTATATAAATGAATGATAGTTAACTTTTCCCTTGTTTAGGATCAAGTTGTAAACATTTCTTTTGTAACGACAGAAGGAATCGCGGGATGTCATTGTTGGAAGAGACCAAAGGCAAAAGCCACGAGTTTTTTTCTTTATTTAAGAGCTGCGAACTTTCTAACACCTAGGTCCTTCAATAGGCCATCACGCGAATACAAGAAACTAGAGAAGATATATGATTTGAAAAGCAATAACGCGCCATCTATATAAATATAACAAATGAAAACATCAAGACGCGAGTGTTTTCATTTGTTTCATATATATAACAAACAATAAAACCTCAGTTAAGAATTTTAAACGGTAATAAAGCAAATTATTTTTTAAATACAGAAGTGAAAAATAGGTTTTACATATTTTCGGAACATCCTTTAGCATTAATGTTAAAGAGCGCTCAATGTTTCTGAAAAAAAAAGGAAAATAAATCATACTGATATGACAAAGAGAAGAACTAGTTGTCCTGGAGTGGAACTAACACCTACCCACATGTTCTCATGCCCAGCAATGACCGCAGCCTTGCAAAAAATGACATGCACCCAGAACAGCAGCTTTACACACCTAAGATAGAGGATATTACGACTGCTGTGATAGAGATGCATGGATACATCTGAAGCTCTTCATTGGACACAACAATAACAACAGAAATTGACATGGACCCAGAACAGCAGCTTTACACTCCCAAGATAGAGAACATTGCGACTGCTGTGATAGAGATGCATGGAGACATATGAGGCTCTTCATTGGACACGACAACAACAACAGATAATTGACATGGACCCAGAACAGCAGCTTTACACTCCCAAGATAGAGAACATTGCGACTGCTGTGATAGAGATGTATGGAGACATCTGATACTCTTCATTGGGAACGACGACAACAACAGATAATTTACCTGGACCCAGGACAACAGCTTTACACAACTAAGATAGAGTGCGACTGCTGTGATAGAGATGCATGGATACATATGAGGCTCTTCATTGGAAACGACAACAACAACAGATAATTGACATGGACCCAGAACAGCAGCTTTACACATCCAAAAAAGATAACATTGCTGCTGCTGTGATAGAGATGCATATAGACATATGAAGCTCTTCATTGGATACAACAATAACAACAGAAATTGACATGGACCCAGAACAGAAGATTTACACATCCAAGATAAAGGCCATTGCTATGATAGAGATACATGGAGACATCTGAGGCTTTTCATTGAACACAACAATAACAACAGAAAATTGACATGGACCCAAAACAGCAGCTTTACACGCCCAAGATAGAGAATATTGCGACTGCTGTGATAGAGATGCATGGAGACATCTGAGGCTCTTCATTGAACACGAAAACACAACAACAACAAATAGAAGAAATTAAACAAAAGAGTTATCATCCAAATCAACAGTTTCAAGATAAATATTGTAGATGGAAAGGGTAGAGAGAAAGAAGTGTAGATGGCGGTGGTATATGTAGATAGGGTAGGTAACGGCCAGTAGTGTGTCCAGAGCAGGTGTCTACTCCAGCTGCGGGGAGGTCAAGAGGTCAGACTTTGACTTTTGTAACCTTATCTCTACTGCTGTATATACGGTCATTACACCCTTCCACCTCACAGCTCCATACAGTCGTCTGCACTATCTTTCTACAATCCTCCATATATCATCATCCGAATGGCAGAAATTATTTGCTCATTGAATTGTTATTGAATACCCATCTAGGCAGTACGAACAAAAGAATGAAGAGCGCAACACTGAATCTTTTGAAATTTAATTATTAAAAGTAATTACAGAAACGTTCATATAAGTTCTTTATCACCTTGATGCATACATTATAAGTAAAATAGTTTAATAAATAAATGCGCGCTTGGATAGATAAGGCGAGTTTGTATATCTCACTAGAATGCTCCAGGAGCTCGGGTTGCCTCTATTTTCTCTCTTTATCTCACTAGCTATCACAAAACAATTTGACTACAATATACACCAAGCTGATAAAGAGCTTTTCGAAATTTTCTGTAATTTCTTTTTAATAATAAATAAAAAGGATGTAGCGACGTTACCTTTTATTCTTTTGGTATTGTCAAAATCTCCGCCATTCTCTTGTCTTCCGTTACGTTTGGCCATCAACAATGATTCAATCATTCGAGCATTAATTCTGCTTTTTTTGTAAAAGCTATTTATATATCTGGTTTATTGTTCCTATTATAATTGTCTGCTAACAAATTGTCTCGTTTAGTTAACACTAATTTGATCTTCAGTTGCATATTGTCACCTCGGAAAGATTTTTTTTTTGCAAGTGTACACGAGTACTGGCCAAGAAATATAACCATCTTGAATTATCTGATCCTGCCACGTTTGTTACCTTATTGGAAAATTTCGACATTGCCGGTCCCAAGCCCGGATTAAGAAAGATGAAGAGGAGCAGTAACTACAGTAAAACCTTCCTCTCTATAGTGAACTCCAATTGGAACTGAACCTTTGGTTCACTATAGCAATGGTTCATTATATCCATAGAGTTCACTGTATTTTTAAATATATATAGAAATTATATTTTTAAGGTTCGTTATAATAGAAGGTTCGCAATATCCTTGGTTCGTTTTAGCAAGGTTTTACTCTAGTTAGCTAAAAAAAACCTATGAGCTCTACTCTTCCCCAGCAGACACCATCAAAAGTCTCAAGCTTTACAAGCTTGATACTTTAGTGTGATTGAGTGGAGATAAGAAAGAAGAAGAAACAAAAACCTAAGCTCAGATGGCCTTGCTGATAGTACATTGTAAGAACTTCTGTTCCAGGAACACAGGATGAACAACTTCGGTACTCAAAGTTAGAAGCGGCTGCATAGAATGTCCGTTCCTCCTTGCAGAGGCAACTATTTAATATTGAAGGCTAATCAGCTACTGAGGAGTATTCCCATTCTTAATGAATAAAGAAGAACTATTTATTTCGCTTTTTCAATCATAAAGTTCCACGGACATCTAAAAAAATGATTGAGAGGAGATTAGAAAGAAGAAGAAAATCTTATTACCATATAGAATTCAAACTATATTATGTCGTTATCTTTGTTGAAATAAGAATATCACCTTTTGCACGCGTACCTAATTTTCAGTTATATAACTTAACTGCTTTTTTCCTAAACTATAGACGATCGAGTAGAGAACAACTCAGTTTTCGGAACAAATTCCTTGTGACAAATTACCCCCCGAACAAAAGTGGCAACAAATGAACTTTCCTGTTTACCGTTGTGTTGAATGTTTATTTTTAGAAGTGGATAATGAGGAGAGGGGGAACCAATTAGTAATTTCATTTTATGACAACTGTGTGTGAGCAACGAGAATCTGACATTGCAAGGCATTCCTTTGTTAGGTTACAACCCGATGTCTTATCATGGCTTGATAAAGGGAGTTCAAGAAACCTTGAGATAGGATGCGATTGGTTATCAAAAACGTTTTTTTTTTTTTTTTTAAACTTTCGATTTCTGTTGGAATTACCATATATCTTACGTTAACAGAATATATTGGGTTTAATTCATTGGAGAAGTATCTATCATTTTATCTTTATTTTGTATAATTTAAATATCTTGTAACAATCATTATAGCATTATATCATTGTAACTATCATTTTAGCTAAATATTTCATTCGGAATTGGATTTATTTCGGAAAATGTAGTGAACCGATGTAATTTTTCCCCGTTTAAAACACATAAAACTGTTTACAGTACAACTATCACAAAAATTGAGAAACCGAGGATATAGCGAACCATCCACATTATAAAGAAATTAGAATAATCCCCAATATTAGTGATACCATAGATTGAACCATGGCTATAGTGAACCAAAAGCTCAGTCCCATTAGGCTTCGTAATAGCTAGTTATATAAATATAGTAAAACCCCTCTATAGCGAACCCCAATGGAACTCAACCTATGGTTCAATATAGCCATGGTTCATTATAGCTATAGTTCAATGTATTATAAAATAGGGATTATTTCAGGTTGGTTATAAGGGAGGGTTCGCTATATCCCTGGTTCGTTTTAGCGAGGTTGTATATATTGTGTGTCACAGGCGCTATATTGATCAATCGAAAATATACAATTAATTAAAAAGTAGCTATCAGCGAAATATAAAATCAATACGAAAGTTTGTAAAAAGAAACTATGTATATATATTCATTTATATTTATAATACATATTTATGTGACTAAAGATTCTTAAACTAATAGCAAAGGTTTAAATACAATATGTCAATCAAGATAATGGCAATAAGTTTTTCTTTATTAAGATTATTTACACAATAGAAAGAACATATAATGGCTACAGATATGTGTGTGTGATAGACAGGAAGTGGGGAAGCAGCATGCTATGTAGATAGACACACAGTGATAACTTACAAAATGTCACTATATACAGAGTCTCAGCTTGCAGAAGCGATGACCAGTTGTCCCCATGTCGCGACATGCCTCCCGTCCCGTGCCCGTACATCCGAGCTTGTGATAAATTGACCACAAGTTCGATTCTACGGGTTCGGCACAAGAGGCAGAAGGGATTGGGTCTATCTGAAGTTGTCCCGACGTAGTTGCATAGTTCTGTAGATCTTCCTCCTCTTCGACAGTTAGCAGAGTTCACATAGCTATGGAACGAAATGGAACGCTTCACGATTTTGCATGTCATCCTTGCGCAGGATCCATACTAATCTTCTCTTTATCCTTCCTATCGTAGTTGTACCGCCTAACAAGCCTGTACTATGGGGATAGCCATAGTAAAATCAAAATTCTTTCCAATACATATACATGATAACCAAAACAGCTTCCGAGGGTGAGCTTCAAGCTTTATTGTATAATCATCACAAGCTTTCGGGTAATTCAAATCCTTTTACAGGGTTATATGATGAAATCTCATCTTGTAGAAAGGTTTGTGATACCCGAAAGCTTGAGATTAATATAAAATAAAGTAAGGAACTCACCTTTGGAAGATGTTTTGGTTTTCATTCATATGTATTGCAGATGATTTTGCTTTTCCTAAGGCTATTCCCATAGTACACGCTTGTTAGGCGATACAACAACTACAATATGAAGGATAAAGATAAAATCAGCATGGATTCTGAGCTTTTTATTTATAGTCTTCTTTTATCGAAACACCAGGATATGGAGCCAATTCGAACTTCTTTGTTCAAATCTTGTATATTCCAATATTGGCCCAACACCAGATTATGATCAAATTTGGGAAATCTCGCTATCCTTAAATGATACTCACTGGACATGGCTCCATCACTAAGACAAGAACAGCTTCGATTTACAGAGAAACTAAGATGCAAATATATATGAAATCGTTTCAATCATCCAAAAAGGCATTTGCTGTGTGGTGAAGTAGTAATAATGATTTTTCAGCCAAAATGACTTAATAAACTCGTAATATACACGCATGCATATAACCACACATATATACATTTGCATAAAGGAAGCATACACATATACAAAAAACTTATATATATAAATTCACACACACACATATATTCAAATACATATGTACATAAAAACATGTTTGAATAAAATTTTAGTCTTTTGAATTTCAGATGAAAAACTTGACAAAAAGTGATGCTTCTATATAACAAAATGATTGATAGATAAGGGTACAAAATATTTTAATAATCGAAAAGAGAACAGGAATAATATTTGGAATGGTTTAAAGAGGAAATTAAATCAATTTGAACGCTTTAACTTTTCAATTGAAGGATCTTGCCTATGGAAATTTGAAGGCTTCAATAGCCCCTCTACTCTCTGTAGTATTGCTGCTGCTGTGATAGAGATGCATGGAGACATCTGAGGCTCTTCGTTGGACACGACAACAACAACTCTCTGTTGTGTGTTTGAAAGAAAGAAGAACTTATGATAGAGTAGAACACACATCTTGAAGAAATCTTCAATGTGATGCACAGCAGAATGGTGAAAAATGAGAACAGGCACTTAGGGATAAAATTTGTGTTGAAGAATGATTCTAAGAAAAAGAAGAAACAGATGAGAATGGTCTTACCAGATTATATGTATTTTATCCTATAGCGCTGTCTTATAATGTTCCATTTAGATAAAATTTAGTGATTAAAAAGACTATCTTGTACAAAATTCTTTAAATAGACTAAACTCCTGGTATTGAAAGATTAAGAACAAATTGAAAGTTAGAATTTTTATTCTTAATACGATACTCACTCTCCCTAAATATTGAATATATAATAAAAAGTGATAGAATATACCTTTTATATTTCCATACAATATATATCAATGTACTTCATAATTCTCTCTAGAAACACCATTTCAATACTGAGCCAGTTTCTTTTCGACGTTCTTTTTTTTTTCTTCAAAATAATTTGCATATATTCAATACAAAATAATACACTATATCTATTAATTATCTAATATAAATACACATATATACATATAAGTATGTTGGGGTTCAAGGTCACTGCCTTGGTAAAAAAAATTTGAACTCTCTGATTTTCTTTTTTTTTTTTTTCTTTCAATTTTGCTCTTTTCTCTTATTTGATGAGATAGAAACTTTGACAGCCTAGGTTAAGGATTATAAACGATTATAGAGAGACGTTTAGAAGATGAAACATAAGTCGGGGAGAAGAGCTTCTTCTATTCGAGGACGATCGTCAAACCTTCGGACAAGACGCCTTTCGACGGACTTGTACGACATAAGTCGGGGAGAAGAGCTTCTTCTATACGAGGACGGTCATACAAACATTCGGACAAGACGCCTTTCTACGGACTTGTACGACATAAGTCGGGGAGAAGAGCCTCTTCTATACGAGGACAATCGTACAAACCTTCGGACAAGACGCCTTTCTACGGACTTGTACGACATAAGTCGGGGAGAAGAGCCTCTTCTATACGAGGATGATCGTACAAACCTTCGGACAAGACGTCCTTCTACGGACTTGTACGACATAAGTTGGGGAGAAGAGCCTCTTCTATACGAGGATGATCGTACAAACCTTCGGACAAGACGCCTTTCTACGGACTTGTACGACATAAGTCGGGGAGAAGAGCTTCTTCTATACGAGGACGGTCATACAAACATTCGGACAAGACGCCTTTCTACGGACTTGTACGACATAAGTCGGGGAGAAGAGCTTCTTCTATACGAGGACGGTCATACAAACCTTCGTACAAGACGCCTTTCTACGGACTTGTACGACATAAGTCGGGGAGAAGAGCCTCTTCTATACGAAGACGATCGTACAAACCTTGGGCCAAGACGCCTTTCTACGGACTAGTACGACATAAGTCGGGGAGAAGAGCCTCTTCTATACGAGGACGATCGTACAAACATTCGGACAAGACGCCTTTCTACGGACTTGTACGACATAAGTCGGGGAGAAGAGCCTATTCTATACGAGGACGGTCATACAAACATTCGGACAAGACGCCTTTCTACGGATTTGTACGACATAAGTCGGGGTGAAGAGCCTCTTCTATACGAGGACGATCGTCAAACCTTCGGACAAGACGCCTTTCTACGGATTTGTACGACATAAGTCGGGGAGAAGAGCCTCTTCTATACGAGGACGATCGTACAAACCTTCGTACAAGACGCCTTTCTGCGGACTTGTACGACATAAGTCGGGGAGAAGAGCCTCTTCTATACGAGGATGATCGTACAAACCTTCGTACAAGACGCCTTTCTGCGGACTTGTACGACATAAGTCGGGGAGAAGAGCCTCTTCTATACGAGGACGATCATCAAACCTTCGGACAAGACGCCTTTCTACGGACTTGTACGATCGTTCTCGTACAAAATAATCTCTTCTCCCCTGACTTGTGTATTTTCTTCTATAACGAATAGAGAGATTATCATTGTCTTAATTTCAAGGTTTATTATTTTTCTCTGTTATCATTATGCTAATAGATAAGAACTATCTTCTATAAATATAGGTTATATATGGCTAAGAACAATTTAGCCATAGGAATGTGAACTAAAGTATGGAATATACATAAAAGGAAAAGAGTGACCAGTAACTAAAATATTGGATTTTGTTAATCCACCTTTTTTTTTTCGGATAAGAAATGTCAGATTATTTTTTCAGTTAGTAATACTATTCCTAAAGACATAGAAATAGATCATATAAGAAAAACAAGGAAATTGATCAAAAATTTAATTAAATTGACCATGCTAATCTATGAACATTCTTTTTTAAGAATATCTACCATATAATTGGTTCTCTTGGGGGAAAATGACAAGAGAAAGTGATTTTTTAAGGTGTGAAATCAATCTGCCATGTTTTTAACATCCAATGACCTCATTCTTTCACTTAGAATATTGCAAACCTTTATATCAACTGTCATGAAAGATTTATCGATCATAAAAAAGTTCTGTATGGACACTCAGATCTTCATCTTGTCTTACAATGTTAATAAATATAGAAAATTGTCAATTGCGCCGACCAATCAGAAGTCTAGAATTTTGTAAATTGCACTGTCATCGGGTTTAAGCAAGTCTACCAAATTTCAAACACATTGGTGTGCTATGTAAGTAAATTAATTACAAGATTTATAGAAGACAGATATGGAAGCAAGTTAAATAAAATCTTTTAGAAATCACTCAATACAGCTTAAATGTGGAATGATTTCCTTTCGAGCCTACAGTGGGAGGTTTGGGAAGCAAGAAGGGAGGAGGTAAGATAACTTTCTCCAGACATTCTCAATTTTCTTTTTCTCCCCATGGTATATAAGCAAAATATTCTTAAAACTTAATTCTGTTGACGTATGTGGCGCTGAGTTTGTTGGTGACACATATTAATATGTTATAATACCTTGATAAAGTTTGGCGTTCAGCCATAACTTTCTCTAAACATATATACATACATACATATATGGTATCGAAAGATCTTATGGCTATTCAATAAAGATACTTGGAATCCTAAAAAAAAAAAGAATGAACAACTATATCGTTTTATGTAATGGATACATATGAAATATAATCATAAAATAGATGACATAAAGAAAATATGCAAAAGTAGTTCTCTAATATAAAACCTCCGTGTTTAGGTAGAGGTGATGATGAAATACAGTTTTACAAGTAAGGCCTCTAACCAAACCTAACCTCGTTGACTATCTTAACGTATTCTTGCCTTGACACACATTCCTTCAGTGTTAGTTGTTGTCTAATCTCTGAACTACTGGAGGCCACAAACATCCATTTGGGATGGGGGGATTCCTTTATCTTTCATTTCATCCATTTTCACCTATATCTTGATCTAGCTAGATACTATGTAAACATGTACCGCTATCTATGTGTGTACTTATATATTTTGAAGTTTAAAATGTGTTAAAGTGAAAGATCCTTTGTGTGTTGTGTGTGTGAATGCTCAAACTATTCCATATTTTAACTCTTGATTATAAATAAACGTTCTTCCCTGATTTATAATATTATAAAATAAATAAAGCTTCCAGGGTTAAGTTTCTTGTTCAAATTTTCCTATTTTCAAGCTTTTGGACTTGTTAGTCCTTCAACAGGAGTATCACGATAATTAAATATAAATATTACATATAAATTAAATATAAATATAATTACATATTTTAAATATTAATGATATTGAAAGAATGTAATATATATTTTCTCCCCCTTTCAATATCATAAATATTTAAAATATGTAAAAATTAATTTTATATAAAAATAGTATATATATATCATCAATTTATTATCGTGATAATCCTGTAGAAGGACTAACACAAGTCCGAAAGCTTGAAAATAAAAATTTAAACAAGAAACTTTAACCCTGGAAGCTTTATTTATTTTAAAATATTCCATATTTACATATTAGCTTAAATTTTAATTATGAAAATCCTATCTATATATTTTAATTTTTCATCCCAATAGTAACTCATTTTAAAGAAAGAGATAAGATTTGATTTTAAAAAATGTAAATATGAAATAGTTTTACAATTTTTATTTAAATTTGTAATTGCTATGTGTGTGTATATTCAACTTATATTCGATGTAAAATATATAAATATATGAGGAAAATGGCGTTAAAAAGAAACCCTTATAATTTTATAGATAACTCAAAATAATTTTAGAATATATGAACTTTTTTACATCTAAGGGATAATATTAAGCTAATATAACAAATATTGTTTTACGAATTACCGCATTTTAACATTTTTGAATAAGATTACTGAAAGGAGCCGAGAAAAGTATATACAGAGTTAAAAAAGATAACACACAAATAGTCCCATGTGTATGTTATGATATATATTCCCCTCTGAAATAATTATCATCTTTTTTAATTAAAGTGTATACTTAATTATCAAGAACTCTCTTCAAAAGGAACAAAAAGAAACAAATAAAAGAACACGAAGAAAAGGAAAAATTTTGAATCTTTTTCATCCTTAATGAAAAAAAATAGATATAATGTTTTTTTTTTCTCAACCCATCTCCTAAGAAAACAGAAGAAAAACTAATGTGTAAAATTGGTGTAAGATTTTGCGGATGTATTTTATAGAAGTGTCTACAACCAGGTAATATTGGCGTCAACAAGGAAGTGTGAACATCTACTGGAAACCACGTCTCTACATGTGCAATACCTCTACCAAAATACTTTTACATCTACTGGAATGTGTGGTAGTTACAAGGATCCCAAATACTCAGTTGAATCCTTTTGAATCAGGCGATTTTAAATGCATTTTACCTCTAAAGTTTGATATTATAAAATCTTAAAATGAAATATATATAATATTAAAGAGAAAGAATATAGATAAAAATTAATATCTTTTGTATTTTTTATATTTTATATATAGATATATAATAATAATAATTATATTAAAAAGATCTCATTCTACGAAAATAATATATATATTTCTTTCTTTTCTTTCAAAATTTTGTTTATCTTTAAAGTGCAAGTGTCCCTAGGGGGACATAGCGCTCTAAGTCGAAATAAAGATAAATAAATGAATATATATTATACAAATATATATAGTTTTAATAACAATAATTTATAAAGCGAAAAAAATATATATATATATGTAAATATGGAATATAAAAGATAATGAAAATATTGTGTAAAATATTTTTTAATTTAAAAATATTTTTTTGAAAAATGCACGTAAATTAATAATATATTCACAATAATAATTGAGTTACGACATCGTCTGCTCGCAATTTTTTCCCCGCGCTTTGAGGTCGTCTCCCTCTTCGTTTGGCGCCAAAAACTTGTTCTTTCCGAATATTCATTTTGGGAGGGGTTAAAAACAACCGATAAAAAAACAATCTATTTATAACAATTTTCACCTAATTTTTAAGAGAGGATTGAAAGGTATTTTGAAGTTATGAAAAATGACCCCCAAATTAATTTTGCTTTAACTAATACAGTAGAACTTGGATAATTCGAACTTCTTTAATTCGAAAACCTCTTTAATTCGAATATTTATCTTGGTCCCTAGAATTTGAAATAAATAAAATTTCCGTTTTTAATTCGAATTTTTGGATAATTCGAATTTTTTTATGGTCCCTTGGGGTTCGAATTATCCAAGTTCGACTGTAATAATAATTTTGAAAACCTCAACCACATAACAAATTGAAGGGCTTATCAAATATACAAAATGAATGTTAATGCTTAATAAATAGTGTTTAATAATTTACTTTCAATAGCAAAATATTAAGCATATAATTCAATATTTGAATATCCATTCTCCTAAATGCATCAAATACATTATAAAAAAGGAAGGGGATCAAGTCAAATAAGTACGCTCAAATTTCACAGTTCTGTTTGTTCCAAATCAATCAGGTTTTTTTTTCTTTCTAAAGATTCCTGATGTTGAAATCTCAATGTGAGAAAGGGGGGTGTTTTTTGGCGGTCTGGGGGGGTTTGGCGCATGCGCGGTGAGTCACCCTGAGTCACCCAGTGTCTGGAGGATGTCTGGTCAGGGCAACCACCTCCCATAATGGCCGCCAACCCACCTTCAACATCTTCATTTTTATCAAATCTCTTTTAGCTAAAAAAAAAAAAGCAATAAAATCGAGAGATTCCTCTGGATTTTAAATTATAATTAAACGCAGTCCTCGAGGATAAGTTTCTGAATAATCATGTAGAAGAGTTCACAGTACCCGAAAGCTTGGGAGATTGAGTTTTAATATAAGAAAGCAATATGCTTACAAGGTCTTAGAAATATTCTGATATATAAACCCTTTAAAGGATTTGATGGAATTTTTATGGAATGAAAGATGCCTAAAGAGAAACATCATTGCTCAAGAAAAGAAATTTCAAAGTCGATCTCTGAATTTGACAAAGTTGACTTTTAAAGTTTTCTATCTATCCATAATATGCTATGTTGAATTGATGGTACATTAAGTCAAAATTTTGACGAGAATGATATTGATGTATTTTTTAAAATTTAATTTACTATATTCTATTATAATTGATTATTCACTTCCTTGTTTTTTTTTTTTTTTTTAACATAGGTTAAAAAAAGCGCATATTTTTTATTTTGATTTTCTTTCATTGAATCCTATATAGGAGAGCTTTTTTCAAATCTGTTTTGAATGATTTGCATTAAAGAATGAAAACTAAATTCTGTTTGTAGGTAATCCTATAATGGACCAATTTTTTGTATGTTTTTATACTATTATTATGTATTTAAGTAACTCAGTAGGTTCCTGGAGCCAGGTAAAGAAGTCACCAATTACCCGGGCTGTCATCTATGTCTTCTTGGTTTAATTTACAATGTCAGTGGAAGTCAAATTACTGAGGTGGCGTTAGACAGATTTCTTTCTTGGGAGATTTTCTAAGGAATTTTTATGCTAAAATATTTAAAATCAAGTCTACATAATACCAAAAAAATAAGAATGAATTAAAATGACATCAAAATTCATGCACTTGGTGAGATAAACATTATGAATTTGTAATATTGGTTTATTTAGTTTTTAAACTTTTATTAGAGTTGTATGTGGTTGGCCTTTTTTTCTAAATGTTACAAATTTCGTTATAAACGGATCTACCTTTTTTTATAGAAAGAATTGAAGTCAATAATGAAAATAAAGGGTTCTAATACTAAATATACACTAATTGGACACAGGCTTCCCTCAGTATTTGCCCGAGTAAATGTTTGTACAAGGTACATCTCAAAAGTAGTAAGAATTACACCTTATCTTCAAATATTTAAAGATTTAGATTCAAAATAATTATAATAATCAAAAGGTTTGATCTCTTAGCTTTCGTTTGGTACCAAATTCGTTAAAATGGAAAATATACAAATGGGCGTAAAAGTGGTTCAAAAACGAGATGAATAAAGAATCATCGTACAGTTTTGATTTTTTTTAATGAACTACCAATGAGAGAAATGTATGAAATGATACTTCATATATATATATAATTTTTTGAGTTGTTCATTTTGCTCTATCCTTCAACCAAATTCTTGCAGAAAAGAGGTTTTCTTATATTCACCTGACATGACACCATCCAGAATGACCTGTGCAAATTTCACATTCACCGTTTCAGAGAAGTCATTGCAACAGATACTGACAGATTCAGCTTGCTCAATAACTTCTATATAAAACTAATACGTCATATAATATATTATATATTTAATTTTATTCTATTCATAATTCACTATAAACATTTTGACCATTTTTAAGACGCTATTTTTATTAATTAATATGTGTTCCTTTTAGTTAGTTCTTAAGAACATTATCGTTAAATATAATTTTATTCATTTTTATCATTCATAATATATGTAGAATTAGAAAATTCTATATTAATTGTGAAATATTTTGTGTGTTTTACTCAAGAGTTAAAAATAAACTACTTGAGATGAATAAATATCTTTTAAAATAGGCTTTTATACCAGACGATTGCACTTAGTAAGAAACCTTCCAAAAAATCAATTCTTTTTTTTTTTTTTTTTTTACAAATATCTTATCTATATATATAAAATTGAATGTCTGTGTGTGTGTGTGTCCTCTATGGATTCAAAAACCATACATCCAATCGCCGTGAAATTTTGGGATATTATTAGGTGTATCCCCGGAAAGGTTTACGAAAAATAATTTCTTGAATATCTTTAATATCCTTAGAGTTATTTGCAGATTTGTAGCTTTAACTCGCAAGCAACGCCACCTTAGGCTTAGGTCTGCCCCCCCGTCCGGCCGCCGGCCATTGGACAGTCCAAGTTCCCACCGACCAATCAGAGGGATCAAGATCCTCCCTCCCCCCCCCCCCTCCCCCCCACCCCCGTCCGGCCGCCGGCCAATCAGAGGGATCAAGAGGTCCTGGCGCTGGGGGGGCGGGTAACCTCCGGGAACTACGTCCATCTTCCATAAACGACCATGATTCTATTCAACTTATCGAGTAATTTTCAAGGGACCGGGAAAATATGTAGATAAAACGATGATTTTGTAATGTAGAAAATTAGGAAAGACAAAATTCAGGATGACACGGCACACAGGGACCGGGAAAAAATAATCACTTTATCGAGAGATTCACGACCATGATTTTATTCAACTTATCGAATATCTTTCAAGGGACCGGGAAAAAATGTTCACTAGATAAAACGACGATTTTGTAATGTAGAAAATTATGGAAGACAAAATTCAGGATGACACGGCACACAGGGACCGGGAAAAAAATGTTCACTTTATCGAGAGATTCAAATTTACGAGTTTCAAATTATCAAAATATATCTTTTTTTTTATAAGTTTGTAGAGAATTGTTTTAACAAATGTTCGTTAGACAAACATTCACTCGGGTAAAACCCGGGCGAAGCTGGGCACATCCGCTAGTAATATATATATTGGACATTCCCAAGCTGTCAAACCTGTAGTAACCGAGAGGGACAGTCAGGGCGTGGAGAGTTTTCCAGTACCTCTCTGCACCTTGGAGGACCTTTAACAGTTCTCACATATATACTGGATTTATAAGTATTTTTATTGTTTCAATATTTTGAGGGGCAACTCGCCTCTCTTTATCGAGGATGTTTATGTTTTTCACTAAAACATATGGGCACGCATAAACCACACTCGTTCTACAAGGCCAATGAAATATATATCTATATTTACTTTATTTTTCAAAAACTAAAGAAATTCGAGTAAGAAAATGTATATATATATACTATACTTAAACTAGTATGGAATAAGTTGGTTTGAATCGCTATAGAATAGATTTGAATTGAAAAAAGTATATTAATAAGAAAAAGCAATAAGTTTATTCTATGGTCCTATGTAACAAGGCGAGATTTAAAGCCAACAAAAAAGTTTATAGACGAGTCCGACTATAAATACAAGACGTATTTATTTAGTACAAAGTATTCTAGCTATCGTCTTTATATAGACTTTGTCATATTTGTTAAGTATATTAATTCAAAGAATTTTTCTATATGTAAATAAATTATATAGATATATGAATAAATATAAATTGATGATGATAACATTAGCTAGCATATGTTGATTAACAATTGGCAACTGAGTTAGTACCTTCTTGATTCTTTTTTTTTTTGTATTTCTTCTTAATTCTTAAATTTTACTTTTGTAGTTTCTATACATAAAGATAACATTAAAAATATATTTAAGTAACATTTTCTCTTTTTTACCCCCAAAAACACCAACAATATTGACATGATGAGATAATCTTGTCCAGTAAAATTTCAAATTATAAAATTATGGACAATGTGCCGTAAACATTCTTTTGTCATTTCTACTTAACTTATTGTAATTTGCATATGACAAGATCTTTATTGCCCCTTTTAGGTCATCAACTTGATGTATATACCACATACACAATATATCATTTAGTACTCAAAGGGGAAAATGATATTCATTCGTATTTGTGTGGGGATACAAAAGCTAATAGCATACGTCCTTTCATATCCAAATAAGTTGGGAGTATGACCTGACCCGTTCTCTTTCTTTCTGCTGGGATTTATGCAAATTAAAAAAAACGACCCCCGAACCATTTCTTCCTTCCTCCTTTAATTCTCTATTTTTATTTATACACGTTTGTATCTCCAATTTGAAAATGTAATGGAATATTTGTGATCAGAATAAACAATTAAAAATATATGCATATTAGAGGACTTTATATGCATATTATATATGTTATGAAATATTTTGTTTTGTTGTTGAAAAAGGTAGAATTGAAGGTGCAGTCGTGAAAAATAAGAAATAAATTATTTATTCATCAAGTAGTTTTTATTTTGAATTACTTGAATCAAATCACACATAAAATTATTTATCACAGTGATATAGAATTTATAAAATGAATTCTATATTCGTGATTTAAAAAAAATGTAGGTTAACTATACATATTTACAACAACTATTCAAAGAGAAATCTTCTAAATCTATAGTCAAAAATGTCGAACAGTCAATGATGAAAATAAAATACATGTTTTAAAAATATATATATATTCGCATTTTAAATTATATAATATACTAGATTAATGACACGGGCAACGCCCGGGTTTACCCGATTAAATGTTTTATTCAAACATTATTCGTTACAATTATAAATTGGTAAATTTTGTGTTGTATGGCTTATTCATTGGTATGATTGTAAGTGTTCTGCTTAGATAAGATCAATAGCTATAATATCATGGCTATATTGAACCTAAAGTTAGTCCCATTAGAGTTCTCTATAGAGAGGTTTAACTATATTCACTAAACGGTAATAAAATTTCAATCATTTTTGATTTGCTTTGTAAAAACAAGTGCTTTTAACAGAACCTTCCGTGAGAGACCCCCAAAACTATAGATACTCCTAGTCTCTCCTTAAGGTGGTGGTTGAATCCCGAAGTTGATCCACTTTGCCGCAGTGGGGGGGCCCGAGTTCGACTTCCAAGTCGTTCCGCCAAGAGATCAACACCACAGAGGTCCGTACGTCTGACCTCACGGACAATACAGCAGCTACTGGACATGCCTCTCAAATTTTAATGACCGATATGTCCTCACTTCTTTTTTCTAGATTTAATTCATTTTGTCTCCTCTCTAATTGTAAATACGCTGCTGTATCACCTCATAAGCATAAATAAATAAATAAATAAATTGAAGGTTGTATTGTGTATCAAGTAGATACATTTTTGATATGATAAAGGTCGCTAAAAGAGGTAGTTTCTTATTAGAGGGATCTCTAATCGGTGGTTTTTCTTGAATACGTATCTATCTCATCATTTGATATGAAAATAAGATATATGGACATCTTGTTCAGCATTCAGAGTTGGTAATGGTATCACTAGCGGGATGTATGGAAGGAAAATATCTCGGGAAGAGTCCAGAATGGATTTCTTGGACAATTTGAAGACTGTCGACAAAAGGCTAACCCTGGAAGGACAAGAATGCTACCAGGCACCAACCTAGGGGTTGAGAAGAAATAGATTGAAGGATTCTACACTAAATTTCCTCATTATTCTGGCTTAAACTGCGAAGAATCTAGCCTTATATAAATAGGATTCCATGGTGATACTGGGCGGTATAGACCATAGGTAGTGACGTTGCTAATATGGGTTAACGAGACATCCGACTAAGAGTCAATTTACATTAATCACGCAGCAATGTGATGACGCCCGAGTAGTTAGTCACTTGACGCACAGGCCTTCACATTTTGTCGCATCATCGAAATTTGATAGATGCTGCATTAGTTCATGGTCTACCATTGCCACCGGGGGATTGTCTAAATTGTTCTAGTTGTCTCTGAATGGCCAAGAGTTCTACAGAGACGATGAATGTAGATGGACTATATACATCAGTTCATGGTCTACCATTGTCACCGGGATTATCTGAATTGTTCTAGGAGATGATTTAGGAATGGCCAAGAGTTCTACATAGACGACGAATGTAGACGGACTATATACGTCAGTTTATTGTCTAAATTGTTCTAGAAGCTGGTATAAGTATGGCCAAGAGAGTTCTGCGGAACCGACAAATGTAGATGGATTCATTAGTTCATGTTCTACCATTGTTCTAGGAACTGGTTGTTTATGGATGGCCAAGAGTTCTACAGAGACAACAATGTAGATGGACTACATTAGTTCATGGTCTACCATTGCCACCGGGATTGTCTAAATTGTTCTAGGAGATGGTTTAGGAATGGCCAAGAGAGTTCTCCGTAGATGACAAATGTAGATGGACCGCATTAGTTCATGGTCTACCATTGCCACCGGGGGATTGTCTAAATTGTTCTAGGAGATGGTTTAGGAATGGCCAAGAGAGTTCTCCGTAGACGACAAATGTAGATGGACTACATTAGTTCATGGTCTACCATTGCCACCGGGGGATTGTCTAAATTGTTCTAGGAGATGGTTTAGGAATGGCCAAGAGAGTTCTCCGTAGACGACAAATGTAGATGGACCGCATTAGTTCATGGTCTACCATTGCCACCGGGGGATTGTCTAAATTGTTCTAGGAGATGGTTTAGGAATGGCCAAGAGAGTTCTCCGTAGACGACAAATGTAGATGGACCGCATTAGTTCATGGTCTACCATTGCCACCTGGGGATTGTCTAAATTGTTCTAGGAACTAATTGTTCATAGATGCCAAGAGAGTTCTGCGAAGACGACAAATGCAGATGGACTATACATCAGTTTATGGTCTACCACTGCCACCGGGGGATTGTCTAAATTGTTCTAGGAACAGGTTGTTTATGGATGGCCAATAGTTCTACAGAGACGACAATGTAGATGGACTATACATCAGTTCATGATCTACAAATGTCACCGGGGAATTGTCTAAATTGTTCTAGGAGCTGGTCTACAGATGACCAAAATCTCTTTGGAGTTGACAAATGTATATGGACTTACATTACATCAGTTCATGGTCTATCATTTCCACCTGGATTGTTCAAATTGTTCTAGGAGCTAGTCTACAGATGGCCAAAATCTTTTTGGATTTTACAAATGAAGAGAGGCTCTCCATCAGTTCGAGCTAGGTGTAGTTTTTAATACCCATATCTCTAGGGAAGAGAGATAGAGAGTTTGGTAAAAAGATATGTTTCCAAAATACACTTCGTTAATCAATATATTCTTATCTTGAAACAATATAAAACTTATTTATTGAAATATTTCAATATTTCGACCAGTCTGGACGTCGTCCATCCGCTAGGAGAACATTCTTCTAGAGACCTTCTATCCAATTTATCTCTACATTTGTGTCTAACCTATCCTATTAACTCTACTTCTTTATGCTCTTTATTTATTGCTATATGGTCAATATGTGGTTTCTTTATTGTATCTTCCTATATAGAAATTTTTACATTGAGTTGTAATATCAGGATAAGAGATATTAAATAATCAACACCAATAGAGGGAGTTTTACATTGAGAAGCCAAGTTTTCCACTTGGATTTGGAAGCTATAAAGAGAAAACCGTTTTACTTCCAATCTAAATATTTGAGTCTAAAATGTCTCCACATGAGAAATCTCACTATTGATACTGTGACAGGTATCAGAAGGACACAGAACAGGTTATTGAAGATGTCCTACCTTGGAATCCCAGGTTGAACAAGGCTTCAGAGAGAACACGCACAGCTTCTGGGAAACCTGGACAAGGGCGGTGCGTGAGTACATTTCTCCAACTTGTCTCACACAAGTATTATGTAAAAATACAATGAAAACACACACTATAATTCAATTTTAAAACAATTTTATTGACACATTCGTCCATGAGTATATAATACACACATGGTTAATACCGTATTAAGGAGAGAAAACTATAAGCAGCACACACACACACCACATGACTATGTACAAATACACTCATGGACAAAACTTTAAGGAATTTGTAACTTTTATCATGTATATCAGGATTCAGACAATAACTCTGAAATTTTTTTTGACACACAGTGACCTTTATTGAAGACTCACGAGATAACCAAGTGTGAACAATTGATTCTGTCTCCTCAAGTTTTGTCCATGAGTGTATCTACAATCGAGGAGACTCCCCACGAAGAACCCTTCTCCAGATAACTAGATGATCTACATTTTCGCCTCATCACCTCAAATCTCAGCGAAAACGTCGTAGATGGACGTCTTTGTAGACGCGAGAATGTAGCTAGCGCCGTTATCCATCCCTTGTCTCACATTAGATTTTTTTTAACCTGTTGAAAATATACACGTACTTGTAGATCAATGTACTTGTAGATCAATGGAATAACAATACGCCGTATTTCTACAGGCTTTTAGCTAACAAAAGAGTGCAATGAATTATCAGTAGAAAAGGTTACTAGAAGAAAGAGTCTTATCCAAATGCTTGCCTTTTACATCAAAGATACAAATAGTTGTCGAATTATCGCTACTTTCTTTCAAATATTTTCAAGACAGTTTTTAATAATGATTAATATAGATTAATATTGACTAATATTACACGCACAACAAGCAATATGTATTTTTATTAGGAGATTAAAAAAAGTTACGAGCTTTCGAGCGAAAAAAATAGATCTTCGGCTGTCAACTCTTCGAAACGAAGAGCTATTTATTATCTTGAAAGCTTTTTTTTTTAGCTTTGAATAAAAATAAGTATTGCTTAGAGACTGATGGACTGGATAGGAAGCTAACAAGGAATATAAAGAACTTAGAGGAAAGCATAGAATTCCTGGGCCTGTTCAAGAAAAGGAAAACTTAAGACACACTAATGAGCAAACTTTTCTTCTTCTTCTTCTTTCTTATCTTCACTCAATTATATTAGGGTGCCAAGCTTGTAGAACTTGAGACTTTTGATGGTGTCTGCTGGGGATGAGTAGAGCTCATCAATGGATGAGTATATATAGTCAATGATGTGGTTTTTGACAACTGTCTTTGTCATTAAAACTGGAAGCACTACTTAGTAGCAGGCCGACTTAGCTTCAAAAGAAATGGCCACCTCTTACATGAGAAACAGACGCCATGTGCAGCCATTTCTAACCTGGAGTACAAACGCTGCTAATCCTGTATACCTAGATCAGAAGACCTTATAGAGTACTATCAGCCGGGCCAGCTGAGCCCAAGAATGAGCAAACTTGTGAAGAATTTAAAAATAGATATATGGGATAAAATATCCATACTTCAATCATTATTTTTTGTGTGTTCTTTATCCCCAACGTTTCGCTGACCCACTGTCACCAATACCAAGGAAATTTATATTGTCTATCTCTTCATAAATTGTGGCAAGAGATAAATAATATAGAATTGGTTTCCTTGACGAGTGACAGAGGGTGTTACCAAAACGTTTCAAATCAAGAAAAAAGAAAAGGGGAGGTTGACGTGGCTATTTAATCTTAATAATAAATCCAAACTGATGTTTTTTTTTTTTGTTCTATTAAATACATACCATTTTGGGTTTGAAAATTGTTCTTGCAAGATCTTGTATGAAATCAGAGAATTGTTTCGCTTTGAAATATATTTTTTACTTAATCCATAATGTTTTTTCTTTTGTTTTATTAAATACATACCATATTGATGTGGGTTTGAAAATTGTTCTTGCAAGATCTTGTATGAAATCAAAGTATTGTTTCACTTTGAAAGATATTTTGCACTTAATCTCTCTCTCTTTCTCCATAAGAAATAAGAACATGCTATACATTTAAGTACATATTGGTAATACAAAAGACATCCCAGATAAGTAAATGTCTAAATTCACATGTCAAAATATTTGCAAAATACGCGCGTATGTGCTAATAAATATATTATCATAAAAGATAATGTCATCGATGAAAATCAAGTAAGGTATATTTACATATTTACCATATTTTTTCATCATACGATATAAATATAATAACTACTGATAAAGAACGGTAAAAGACTCACCGCGCGAAATGTCAGAAATTCAAAAAAATAATAATAAATGGAAGAACATTTGGCTGATGAGGTAATAGGTAAGAAAAATGTTTAAGTTTTTCGCAGAAAATAATATGTTTCGGTTTTAACAAATGATCCATTGATCAACCCAAAGAATAAAAAGAGTCAATGATGGGATATAAAAAAAGCATTCTTAATGATTCTGCAACCCTATAAAAAAAACTGGTAATTGCTTTCAACATGTAGGGACATCTGGACAAAGGAAAGTTCAATGTCTTTTTTTTTTTATTGCTGAAGATTTTATGTGTGAATATTGAAACCTTCTGAAGATAGATTAAGTTCATTTTTGAGAAAAAGAAAACAGGATGCTATGGTTCACTGTGTCTTAAAACTAGATTTTCTCTTATATAACGCCTTTGTCAAATTTAGTAGATTAAAATTCGAAAACGCATACATTCTGTTTTGAATTCAATATGCAAAAACGTTTTCCATGCAGAATTCCTTCCATGAACTGAATATCTGTATATATGTAAAAATGGTAACCAATATCTAACCTATGATAGCTCTGTTTTTATATATTAATATTCAGTGACCTTTTTGTACCTATAATTTTGGCGTATTGGTTAATATTATTATTTTAAAAATAGAGCAATCCATATTTAAATATCTTTAGATAATAAAAAGACATGTATTGTATTGAATAAAGGATTTATTTGCCAAATGCCAAAATATTGACAAATAAATCTTTTATTAAATTTAATATATGCCCTTTTTATTATATATAAAGATTATTATTATTATTATTAATTATCAAAATAATTCTCCCCAATATAAAGGTATGCACATGTGTAATTCAACACCACGAGTTTATGCATGACTTATTCAAAAATCTCTACAGAACAAAGGGTATATCTGTAAAAGTTCATATATTCTTTAAACAGAATCGATATGAAAGAAAGGTATTTCTAGAAGATTCTTGGATTTTTATCCTCTCGATGTGCACATCCTGACTCTTCAATATAAAGGTATGCATAATAGTGATTATTCATACTACGAGTTTAATCCATGACTTATTCAAAAAAACTCTAGAGAGCAAATAGTATCTGGAAAAGCTCATGTATTCTTTAAATATAATCAACATGGAAGAAAGGTATTCCTAAAAGGTTCTTGGATTTTTTATCTTCTCGATATACACGTACTGACACTTTCAATACACTAATCCCCTGCTGTATCGAATTAAGGTGAAAGGATTAGCACAGTCTGAGGATGCCTTTCTTTTGAAAATGTTATTAAACCTCTATAATATTTATAATACCCTATTGGTTATCGTAAAAATAGAGGCTGCCTGGCCGGCATTCATATTTCTTGAAATAAAGATACTTCGGCCAGTAAATCTTTTTATTATCTCGACGTTTCGACAAAAAACTTTTGTCCTCGTCAGGAGCGAACAAAAATTAAAACATTTAGCAAGGCGTTAAAAATCTTTCTAAATTTCCAAGGGCGTTCTCACGCGATATTTAAAATTTTTGTACAACATCTAAAGCACGAGTCAAAAATAAATATTTAACTACTTCTACATTAATACTTCTACATAGGACTTTTAAGCCTGAATGTTAGAGGAACTTATTAAAAACTCAAAAGAAACTTGTTCATCTGGATGGTTGATAGTTTCTGCTCAACATTCCGACTAGTTTATATTAAGAACAAAAGGTTATTTATGTGATCGATAAATGCCTATAATCCCATTTCAAAATATTGCACCACTTCTCTTCCTTTGTTTCAATTAAGAGGGCTGAAGTCACAAATATTATAATGCTAAAATGGTTTGATACTGCCATCTAACCTATTAGGCTAAGCATATCCGATTTCATCCTGAATTGGTACATTTATCAGAAATGTGCACTAGGTGCAAAACCGAAGAGGCCACTCCCCAACATATACTAAATTGTATTGGAAAGGACAAAGGATCCCTGTACAGAGAACCAAGAAGAGTTCTTGAACTTCTTTATGAGCACGACCTCCAAGATCTTGTCTAATTTAGACTAATGAAAGGATAAGAAAAAAAAAACATTATCTTTTGCATTTATCAGAATAATTGTCTTTGGTATGTCTATCTTGTTAATTATAAATTAATCTTTCTTTTAAAATAACAAATGGTTGCAATTTTTGACTTATAATTGTGGGCATATCTTTATAATGTTTATTTGGATGATCAGAAGTTATCTTTCATCGGCATTTTTCAACATCAAAACTCAAAGTTCATATTTCGTTTGAATACCTTCATCAAGAATGTATCTAAAATACCGAATTTATGTGCAAAGCAAATCCTAAATAATATTAGAGAGGCCTGGTAGATTTAAACTGGAATAAACGCTGGTAGAGGTCACCACTGACTAACAATGATTTTTCAATATTTTTACGATTGCACTAAAGGTGTGCATACACATTTTATCACTTTGTTTTTATCTATTAAAAAAGAAACATGCGCGCGTTATCTAGTTCATTTTTCTAAATATAGATGGCGCTCTAATGAACCGCTGATATTCCTATTAATTATTTATACTCCTATTTTATCTATATTCTTTTTAACCAAGCCGCTTTTGTAAATCTGTCACTTACTCCTCGTATAGTATCGCCTCAAAGTGACTCTTAAAGATGATAAAGAAAAGAAAGAAAGAAGGGAAGAGACACGCACGCCCTGGCTCTCCTCAACTTTCCTGGTTTGATTATCCAGAAGTATTTCCCAACCGCTGCTGCCCCCACCAATTAGATTCCATATCAAACCGGTTTGCCAGGCTGGTGCTCCTCCTAACGGTCGGCCAACCTGCGCCATGTCTGGCCTGCCCCCTTCTTCTGCCATCTCGTTGGACTCTTTCCTTCCTTACACGGGAGCCATCTTATCTGTTTTGTTCTTTGTGATCTTTCAAGGGGCCATGCTAAACTTCTCTGTGTATATTGTTCTGTTTTTGACATGTATACCAAGTGTCTCAAGGGTTTTGCTGTTCTATGTATCGTTCTTAGTATGGGATGTATACCAAATGTTTTGAGGGACATGCTAATCTTCTCTAATATTGTTCTGTTTTTAGTATGTATACCAAGTGTCTCAAGGGTTTTGCTGTTCTATGTATTTTTCTTAGTATGGGATGTATACCAAATGTTTCGAAGGCCATGCTAATCTTCTCTGTAATTGTTCTGTCTGTAGCATGTATACCAAGGGTCTCAAGGGCTTTGCTGATCTATGTATAATTCTTAGTATGGGATGTATACCAAATGATTTGAGGGCCATGCTAATCTTCTCTGTATCGTTCTGTTTGTAGCATGCATATCAAGGGCCTCAAGGGCCATGCTAATCTTCTCTGTATATTGTTCTGTTTTTAGAATGTATACCAAGTGTCTCAGGGGCTTTGCTGACCTATGTATCGTTTTTAGTATGGGATGTATAGCAATTGTCTCAAGGGCCATGTTGATATTCTCTGTATCGTTCTGTTTGTAGTATGTATACCAAGGATCTCAAAGGCCATGTTAATCTTCTCTGTATCCTTCCTATTGTGATAAATGAACCGCCAAAAAGTATCACTTCGCCTATATGAAGTTAGTTTGATATTCCATCATATTGAGGATATAAGAAACAGCAAAATCTGTATTACAGAATCCTACCAATTGTCTTCTATATCGTTCTTATTGTTAGAATGTCTATCTATAATTTTTCAGGACTCATGCTAATCTCTGTGTATTATTCCTATTGTGTTATATATACAAGCATCATCTCTTCAGTTAGAATATGATAATGATAATATGGATCTAAGTCATCATGAATTATTTACCTATTTGATTTTATGGTCTAGTTTATATATACCCTAATTTTTGTTTTTAAATCTCTACAATCCCAATAAAATTTCATGTACTACCACTCATCATTCGATATAATATCATATTGCCCCTTAGAAACTCTCAAATTTTATTGCGATTCATTTGAAACAAAGAAAAAATGGGAGTTTCATAACTTATTCAAATTTTCTTAAATATAGCGAGAACCTTTATAGCAGACAGTTTTACTGGATACAGATTCCTTTGATTAGATCAGAGATGTAACAGATATCTTCACCACCCACTCATATATTGACATATCGCGGCAAAGTTAAATATAGTATTTCATTTTCTATTTCAGTTATTTTCTAATGTAAATCTCTATCTATATTAGAACTAATTTCTCTAAGGTAGATATTTTGATGTTCTTTTATAATGTAGATCACACACATTCTAGTGTAGTCCTTTCTGATGAAGACATTTCCTAGTGTAGTTCTTTCAAATATATATTTATATTTGTTTCTTTTTTTTTCTTGTCTGAGAGTGTGTGTTATATATGATGATCTCATAATTACTTGTACTTTTTTTCAATTTCTATATTGCGGTTTTTACTCCGTGTTTATTTATTGTTCACTAAGGATCACATAAAGTTAAAGGTACCCAAAACATTAGTGTTCACTTTTTTAAAAAACGGTTTGTATAACCCAGCGTTCACTTTTTTTATTACTTAACAGCAGGTGTTAACTTTTTTTATTGCGGTTTGCCTTGGTGTTCTATTTTTGTTCTAGTTATCTCTCTATCACTCTATTTATAAACAGTAGAACCTCGTTCAAAACATACCATGGTTATAGTAAATACATAGCTATGTAGAACTAAAGGTTCAGTCCCATTATGGTTCGGTAAAGAAGGGTTTTTACTTTATATAGTTTTATACTTGAAAAAAGCCATGGTGCACCTGTGCTGTGTGAGCAGAAGAGCTTAAATTGACTGTTCCATTATATGTATGTTCCATATGTAAATATCTGTTTTTTTCCTCTTTTCGCTCTCGACTTCTTCCATCCATATTTCCAAATCCATATTCTTATTTTCCATAGGATCATTCAAATAATAATCTGTATATATTTATCATGTGTATATAATCTTTCTCCATTTTTACCCCTTTGTATATTTCCCACTTTGATAGGTTTCTCCGTCTTGTAACCCCAAGGAGAATCCTCTGTAAGACCAGTGTGTCTTAATAAAGGTTTTTGTGTGTGTGTGTGTATAGTTTTATATTTCTCTCCATTACGGTCTTCACTTTTTTTATGGGTATTCTCTCCTGTCCCTCTCTCTTATATTTATATATATATTATCTGTTTATTCATATATTTATCATTATATAATCTTATTTATTCATATTTATTCTGTATTTAACCTTATATAATCTTATATGGACATGGTAATGAAGTAGTTTCAATCTCAATCTTTCTCTCTCTGCCGTGTAGTGTTTTTTTAAATATATATTTTTCATTGAATATATTTTCGATGTAGTTTCCCATTTTATTGTGATCTTATTTCTTTTTTATTGTGCTTGCTCCGTTTCACTTCTTTCTAATGTAGTTCTCCTACTGTTCCAGTTTCTTCAGTACCGTTTTCTTCCTTTGCTAACTAACTATTTGGCTGTGGAGAATTCTCTTATTGTATGTTAGACTTGTTTACTCCTTTCTTCTTTTATTTGTTCACAATTCTTTACACATAAAATATTTCTAACCCTCTTTATGTGTTAGTTTCTTTAAAAATCGTTCTTCGCAGTATTACATATATATATTAATTTATTAGATAATAAAAAGCATATATTGGATTTAATAAAATATTTAATTTGCCAATATTTCGGCTGGCTGAACGCCAACCTTTATCGAGGCATTACATTTTTGTATACACAAACTCAGCGCCGCATAGTGTTATAATATCACAGTTGAAATCAATTAAAATACAGAGTAGGTGGGAGAAATTTGTGCATGAAAAAATAAAATAAAAATTGCAATATATTAATTTAATCATTTACATATCCTCTCACACAATTATGCTTTTTTTTATTTCAAAAGAGGCTACATCTCTTATGCCTACAAATGTAACCAGTCTTTGATTATTACAAGCTTTTCTCTAGATTCATTAATCGATAAAATATTTGTCTACTTATACACTAGCAGTTTACAGTTCAGTAGAAAAGTTGAGGATATCGTTTTTTCAAAGATGAAAAAGAAGATTAGTAGAAGACACGTAGTATTGGCTATGTCTCTCCACCAAGACTGTGTATAGCTGATGTTCTATTTACATATTGATACTTTCTACCTTTGTTTACTTTCTTTCTTTATTGGACTGCAGGACAAGTCTTTATAAGACGAGATGTCTTAATTAAAGACTTGTTGTTGATGTATATCGTTGATTTTATTATCATTAATATTCATTACTTTTATTGGTATTTTTTAAACCACGTTCAAAGCTATCTTATCACATCTTTCCCTTAACCTTAGCTTATATTTTTACTAGATGATCAGCCTAGAATTTATACATTGGTTTTCATTGCCACCGCCGCTGAGATTGTCTGAATTGTAATAGGAGCTGGTCTATAGAGAGCTTAGACTATTGGAAGACAATGAATGTATATATGTCTCAGGGTGTGTGAAAAAATAGTACAAACGTGAAATTATATGGTATCAGTCATCAACAACTTTTATTTGCACAATCAGGATATGTCTTCTTCTTAGTATGTATATACAGTAAAACCCCTCTATAGCGGACCCCAATTGGACTGAGCCTTTGTTTTCATTATAGCCATGGTTCACTCTGTTATAAAAAGAAGGAGATTATTTTAGATTATAGATTTAAGGAAAGTTTCGCTATATCCTTGATTCGTTTAAGCGAGATTGTACTGTAGTTACTTTGCCAATCAATACATTAAGTTGTTCTGTCAACAAAAACAATGAAATTTTGTAGATATCAAGGTTCGACTCAAAAGACTGAAGCTAAACATGAACAAAATATTATAAGAAAGGTATATCGGCAGAGAAGATCTCTATAAACGCTATCTCTAACATACTAAAGAAGGGCAAAAAAATGATATATTTATGATATCCTACTATGTAAACTTCGCAATTAAATTGTCATGGGCAATTATTAACCAGAGAGAAAAAAAACTTCGAATCCTTGAATATTAAAAGACAGGCTAATAAACTTGTCAATTTTAATATCTATTTTTAGCAACACACCTACACGTTATGGGATAAAGATACAATCATCCATATATCTATCTATATCTACATATTGTATGAACGAGAAAGCACTTGTAATCATTTACTATAATACCACATTGGTGAGCTGTGACTTCAGCTAGTCCAGTTTGCCCCCCCACCAATGGTAAGGCTTCTGGATACTATTGGAGTTAAAAGCTTCTCTCGATTTAGGAGCGCTTCTTGTCAGTCCCTAATGACCCCCCACCCGTGGTAAGGCTAAAGGATACTGCTTGAAGTAAGGACATCCACTTTATTGATGGTGTCTTAGGGATCGAGGTGGCTACAATAGGAACCTTTTTGTAAATTCCCGAATAGTTTAATATGGCAAAAAGTGAAGCAGAAGTTGCAAAGGTCGCGGTTAAGTTATACCTTTTGTAATATATAATATGTACGAGTGTCGTATATATGGTTTTGACCAAGGACTTGGTTGTTGTTGTGTGATGTAATCAATATATAGCGCGAGATATTCATGTTTTTAGTTCTAATGATAATTCTGTAATGATAAAATATTATGCAAATATATAACTTTTCAGTAACATACAATCTATTTTAATAGAAACTACACTACCTAAGATTATTGAATATTAGATTGAAGAGTACACATAACACCTTTATATAAAAGAAATGCATTTTTGTTGATATTCTTATCGCGGATTGCATAGATTAACGAATGCACCCACACCATCAGTTTTGGTAAATTCAGACAATAAGGTCAACATGTTTATATAAGGCGATAACTTATCACATATATATATATATATATATATATATATATATATATATATATATATATATAAGAAATGGAAGCATCAAATCACGAATGTTTCTTTTAAACATAAACAAACTTCTACTGTCCTTACTGCGATGAAAAAATATATTGGAAGGGCTTGGTTCATTATTGGTGAACCCTTTCAGCGGTTTCGACAATTTAATCTACCAGACCGCTTCCCCACGAGATCTACTACTGTATTGGATCATTCTGCTTATATATGCTACAATGAAAGGTGGAATATCTGAAATGGTATTTAAGCAAACTATCGACATAAACAGGTTTCGGCAATTTAATCTACCAGACCGCTTATTTAGAGCTCTACTACTGTATTGGATCATTCTGCTTATATAGGCTACACTGAAAGGTGAATCTCAGAAATGGTATTTAAGTAAACTATGGACATAAACAGGTTTCGGAAATTTAATTTACCAGACCGCTTCTTTAGAGCTCTAATACTATATTGGATCATTCTGCTTATATATGCTACATTGAAGGGTGGAATCTCAGAAATGGTATTTAAGTAAACTATGTACATAAACAGGTTTAGGCAATTTAATCTACCAGACCGCTTCCCCACGATATCTAATACTGTATTGGATCATTCTGCTTATATATGCTACACTGAAAGGTGGAATATCAGAAATGGTATTTAAGTAAACTATGTACATAAACAGGTTTAGGCAATTTAATCTACCAGACCGCTTCCCCACGATATCTAATACTGTATTGGATCATTCTGCTTATATAGGCTACACTGAAGGGTGGAATCTTAGAAATGGTATTTAAGTAAACTATGGACATAAACAGGTTTAGGCAATTTAATCCACCAGACCGCTTCCCCACGAGATCTAATGCTGTATTGGATCATTCTGATTATATATGCTACAATGAAGGGTGGAATCTAAGAAATGGTATGCCATAGTTTCGTGCTATGCCATGATCATCATTAGTATATGGATAAGTGTTTCGATTCCATAGCATCCTATGAAAAAGGTTAGGTTCTATTCTTTGATATATAAATCCGAACAATCTGCAATTTTTTTTTAATTTACTAATATAGAATTAAAAACACAAGGTAATAAGACCAAATCCAAATAAATAAATAATGTATGCTATTAAGTAAATAGTTTACACACTATTTATTTATTTGGATTTGGTCTTATTACCTTGTGTTTATAATCTATAATCCAAATTGTGCCTTATTAATATAGAATTAATTTTGTAAATTCTATATAACTTTGAAAATATTTAATATATGTAATTTTTCTTCAATTAATTAAAAATAAAAACTACTTGATAGTAAATAATTTTCTATTATTCTTGTATCACGACTGGAACCTTCAATTCCTTATCTTTTCAACAACAAAACATTATATTCATTACATATAGGCTAATATACAGTTAAACCTGTCTATAGCGTCCCCTCTTGGGACTCACCAAAATAGGGTGCTATAGAGAGGGGGTGCTATAGACAGGTCACTTTTAATGTAAATCGCATCGTACTACGTATTCAAAATCGGGGGCTATAGAGAGGGGGGCGCTATTTAGAGGGGACGTTATAGACAGGTTTAACTATATATATTATTGATCATTATATATATATAAATATAGCGCCCCCTCTTAGGACTCACCAAAATAGGGTGCTATAGAGAGAGGTGCTATAGACAGGTCACTTTTAATGTAAAATGTTTACATTTTAATGTTTAAAATCGGGCCTTATAGAGAGGAAGGCGCTATTTAAAGAGGGCGCTATAGACAGGTTTAACTATATTATATAAGATAGTAAATAAAAAAAGGGGATCAATAAACGATCACTAAGACATTATGGCCAAAGAGTTTCTATTTACTATAACATATCCTGTACTAACTATCAAATTCTACCTTTCTCCTACAGATACAGGACTTATATTTACAATAATATGGCTTATATGCAGAGAAGGTATAATCTACATACCATTAATCCGAAAATTTGTTTTAGAATTAGAAATGCAAATGAGAGTGCTATGGATTTCTAATAATTCGATGAAATTACTGGAGCGTTTTATTATTATTATTATTATACTAATCTCTAAATAATCAGGCTCTATATTATTGATCAGATCGTTTATACACTCATAGACAAAACTTATGGAAGCTGTACCTTTTAGCATGTATATTGGGACTCAGATAATAACTCTGAAAGATACACTCATAGACAAAACTTATGGAAGCTGTACCTTTTATCATGTATGTTGGGATTCAGATAATAACTCTGAAAGATACACTCATAGACGAAACTTATGGAAGTTGTACCTTTTAGCATGTATATCGGGGTTCAGACAATAACTCTGAAAGATACACTCAAGGACAAAACTTATGGAAGTTGCACCTTTTATCATGTATATCGGGGTTCAGACAATAACTCTGAAACATATTACAGTGACCTTTATTGAAGACATACACGATATTACCAAAGTGTGAACAAAATTGCCTCTGTCTACTTAAATAGACGACATCAAATACTTTCAACTTCCCTAAGTTTTCTCCATGAGTGTAAACCACAACTGAAAGTCCTCATTTCATCCGCCTCCAGTATATGCAAATTGCGACGAACCAGCTCTCAAGTTGCTCAAAAAAATGGTTTAATCTTTTTGCATGTTGATATCCCCATATATACACCAAAATGATAAACATAGATAGAATAAGATTATATAAAAGGGCGTACCTGGATCTGTAAAGAAAAAAACAACACAATTTTTTCTCAAAATATTTCGAGAGATTGTTCCCTCTTTATCAATTTATCTCGATTTATTTTGAGAAAAAAATTGTTTTTTTTTTCTTTACAGATCCAGGTAAGCCCTTTTATTTAATCTTATTTAATGGATCGCCTTTTGACTCAAAAAATAGATAGAATAACTTATTGTGAAATAATTGCAAAGGCAATATTGAATAAAGAAACTCTTTGCAATTATTTCGATTGATATATCGTTTTATAAATAGAATAATTTAATACATATCGATTTATTTCTTTGGAATTTAAGTTCATTTGATCTAAAAGCAATAACAAAACCTATCTCTATGGGCTATCTGAAGTATTCCAAAATTTCAACAAAACCATATCCCAACCTACGACAAGACAATAGAATAATTTACACATGTGGCAGTAGAGAAATTAAATACCAATAAATTATCCACCGCACTACCACAACAATGGTAACAAGTGATAGATATCATCATCACTATTCATCATTCATTACGCCGCCATTGTACTCGCCAAGACGTCTTGTAATACAGAGATTGAAATGAGTCACTACGTTTATGCTATCGTGGTAGATAACTACTGAACGCGTCGATACAACCAATCGAAAAAAATAAGAAATTGAATTCGTTTTTTAAATTTATTTGATGGCTATCCTTTATTCTTACTGATAACTTAGCGCCCAATAAATACAAACCTCAACACAAAGCAATAACGAGCCATCTATATATTAAATGAAAGGATTTAAACCACAATGTTTCTTTTATATACAATACAAACTTCTACTGTCCTTAAAATTTTACACAAATAAATTTACTGGCGATGCGTTTCTTTTAAATATCATCAAATATTATCTCTACATGATACTGATGATGTTTAAAAGAAACGCATTGCCAGTAAATTTATTTGTGTAAAATTTTAACGATAGATGTGGCAAATTGAATTTAATCTACTATTATACTATCCCCTTACTGCGATGATAAAATATATTGGGAGGGCTTGGCTCATCAGTAGTGTAAGTGAGTTGTCTAGGCATTCGTTCCAGCAGACTCTCAAATGGAATTTGAGTTTATTTGTAAATCAAATTTAAGATATCTCGACCTTTTTTTTACCATTATCATATAAGTGTAAGAATTTAAAAGAAGGAAATTACTATGGATCATATAATATATATACATATTTGGCTGTTTTTCTATGGGTGAGATTTAACAGATTTTGAAAATTATTTTTATCTTCTAAAAAAACCAATCAACTTTGTCACCAATAATATCTTATTTGGTAATTCAGTAACGATTCTTTTTAGCCTCTTCCTAACTAATTGTTAAAGGTTTCAGTCGTTTTCTACACAATTCCAAGTAAATCTGTATTCGTTTTTATTCTCGAGAGAGTTCAATCTTAATATTATATTAACTATATAACTTTGTATATCCTTTTTTGGCTAACGGTTAGCCTTCAATCAAAACAACGGTTTATTTATATCTTCACTCTCTCAATCAATGAGAATATCATCAACTATTATCGTTTTTGATATTCCAGACACTCTCTCTCAACCATCTTAGATTCCATCATTTTCTTCAATCCAACTCAAGACTTGAAGAGTTATCCTATTGTATCATTTTCCTGAACATTCACTTAACCACAGTAGATTGTAGCAATTTTAAACCTATGCAGCTTATCCTCTTTAATAGATTTTTCTTGATACTTTCCAAACAAGTTTATGAGCTACTATTTAAATATTTTACTATAAGTACTACTTGTATTTAAGATATAGCGAGAGTATTACTCTAAAGCTATTAGAGTTTCTGTTCTACAAATATTGATTTTTAGGAGTGTTTTTAGAGTTTTTACTCCGACACACAAAATTTATTTTTGTAGAAAAATATCATCATTTTAGTGATTTATTGAGAACATTTGGATTCCCACCCCCCTTTCTTAACATAAAGAGATAGTTGAATATCCTCAACCTTTTTATATTTTATTTCTAACTTTTCAACAATCCTCTGTCTCCCTTTTTCAAGGAAAACTATATTTGCTCTTGTATTTCTGAAAAAAGGGTTGAAGATATTTATTTATAATTCATAACCAACCTTCAAAAATGACATTTTTTAAATGAAGATATAGGTTAAGAAAAGGCAAAACGCACAAAATAATCAGAAAAAAAGTTGTTTCGAAAGTTTTAAACATCTGTATTAAAAGAAATTATAAATTATTTGAAGTCGCTTTTTTTTGTTTCAAGTATATATATATACTATCTCAAGCTTATAACCATCTATTTAAAAATGGCTAATTGAAGATTGGCAGGTGAAAAACTCACCATTTACCTGAATAAAGAGTTGGCGAATGAGATTCAGAATTTGTTCATAAATTTATATTGAAATGGTATATCTGGAAATGAATCCATGACTCTATATTCTGTCTTCCATCATACTTGTGCTGTATTCTATCCTGTGTGTATTGAATGCCTTCTCTCTTTGTGGGACTTGGAGAATTCCTCAACTCTATTATTTGTGAAAGATGTGGAATTGGGAAATGTGCCACTTGCACCACCAATTGGATTTCCCAATCAGCACACGTGCGGCCGTGAATTGTTTGTGTGTTTTGAGGATACGAAGAGGAAATTTTAAAGTTAGAAATGTGCACACGTTTTGTTTGCGCCTTGTGTTGAATTGTGTGTAGCCCGTTTGAATGTACTTATCATTCCTTAAATTCCATGGTCAAGTTGTTGTTTTGCTGAAAATTTATATTAAGTTAGCGGTCAATAGGGTATATAACCAATATGTCACACCTACCATTATTTTCACAATCTGTTTAAAATAGCTTATAAATCTTTCTGTGTATTTTTTCTTCTCCTCCTTAACAAAAGAGTCGCATTCTAAGAGATATACATGTAGGAAAGATTCACGTATGGACAGTTTTCAACAAATTCAGAAATTTTGGATAATACTTCTCTATTTTTCGAAAGATTGCGATTTTCTTGTCATACGAACTCTTTGCTAATTTCTTAATGGATTCCGACAAGCTAGATGCCACAATAAAGAGACGAATGGATGGATAAAGAAAGATCTGGAAAAAATTAAAAGAATGGAAGGATGAAGAAGGATTTGACTGATGGACTGGATGGGAAGGATTGCTATAAAGAAATCAAGTGAAGAACATGGATGACAATGGAGATCAGAACCTGCTCAAGAGCAGAGAAACTGAACAGAAAAAAAAAAAGATAAATAAAGAGGACTACCAAAGAATTGATATCAAGAAGTTCAAATTTTGAAATTTGATTTCCTTACTGAAAATTACTGGTTCTATAAATACCTGATAGCATTTAGGCTTGAAAATCAAAGAGTAAAAAAAGAAGTTCGTTAAAAATTCTATGTAAGTATTTGATCAAAAGTTCTCTCTCTCTTTCTTAAGAGAGGGAATACAAATACAAAACAAAAATTCTATTAAATATCCATATTCCCGGCTTATAGTCAGGTGTGTTCGTTAAAGACTTTAACAACAGAGAATCAAACTTCATTTCATTTCAAAGATTTATTTAAGTTGAGATATATCTCCTTGTGTATGCCCCTGCCGCATGTGTACAAGTTACTGTTCGAGTATTTCTGTACTATGGTAGGCTCATATGGTAATTCTAGGGAGTAGAAATAAAGAATCAAATTATTAACATAATGATCTATCCGCAGATTCTAGAAAATATTTGAATATTCCCTAATTATATAGAGACTGCTCCTATCCTGGACAATCTCAGACATTCCTAAAAATATCCAACGGTACCTATTAAAGTTGAATTTGAAACATGCCTATTGTCTTTTATGGCCTATTATATATAATTATATATATAATTTTATTATGGCCTATCTCATCCACAAAATTTTTGAAACATATTTAGAAAACTTTTATTTTTACTAGTTTGTTAAATATTGCTCTATTAACTATGTACTTTTAGATGTTTTATTTGTTAAATATTCAAATAGGATCTTATGTTTCTGCAGTTATGCAGAGAAGTTGAGAAAATTGTTAAAATAGGGGGGGAAAGATGTAGATATGGAGAAGACACATGGTGGTTGTTATGTCTAATCACAAAGATTCTGTATATCTCTATATCTGTTTATTCTCTTATTTAATCTTACTCATTCATATATATTTATTTTTCATATTTAACCTTATATAATCTTAAATGAACATTGTAATAAATCAGTTTCAATCTCAATCTCTTTCCCGTCTTTCCCGCGTTGGGCGCCACTAATGAAGACCTTGTATATATTTATATATATATATGTATATTTATCAATTATTTTATATATTTATATCTATTTATTCATATATTTATCATTATATAATCATATTTATTCGTATTTATTTTGTAATTAACCATATATGATCTTATATGGACATTGTAATAAATCAGTTTCAATCTCAATCTCTCTCTCTCTGTCGCTGTTCGGCGGTACATATACTAAAATTGGAACGATACAGAGAAGATTAGAATGGCCCCTGCGCAAGGATGACACGCAAAATCGTGAAGCGTTCTCTCTGTCGCTGGGGACCCATTGGCGATCTTCCATCAAACTCTGCAGCGGTGGCAGAGGCGCCATGTACATAGTTGTATTTTTTAATCATTTTTAAAATCTTTTTTTTTTTATTATAACCATCATCCTCATTATAAATTTCTCATTTTCTCATAATTAATGCGGACTGTGCACTTTACATGTGTTGACAAGATGTCAATAAAAATATGTTAATTGTCTCTCTCTCTCTTTGATTACCTATTTATTTATTGATATGCTTATCATTTATAATAAAGATTCATCTTTGTTTTTACACTTCGATAAAATCATTAATGAATCTAGGGCTTGGCTTCTTTTTACAATTTTCTAGTAAAACTTCTAGGTCTCCGTGTTGCATGTTAGCCTGAAATCTCGGGAAATATTAGAATATATAATGGAACATTGTAAAAAGAAACCTAACCCTAAATTCCTTAGTGATTTTATCAAAATTCTTACCATTGTTTTATTTATTTATTAATTTATTTTAATCTTTGAACTCAATAACGAGATTATTTAAGACGAGATGTCTTATAAGAGACTTTTATTGTTGTTTATTATTGTGTATAGCTAATTTTAAACAATTTTATCCTATCTGATACATAAAAATTAGAAATATAACAAAAGTGGTTTAACAACTGAAATCTGGTTATCTATACAGAAATAGAGTTCGTTTTCTTCAATATCTTAAATAATAGCTTGAGAGAGAAGAATGAGTGTGAGTATGTCTTGAAGTATTTTGAAATTGTGATTTTTCATTTAGCGAAAGTTTCTTTCATTTTTTAATTTGCCGTTTTGAGATAAGATAGGATTCTTGTAACTTAAATACATATTGGCATCTACTTATCATCCATGTTTACTTCATCATCATCTGGATTTATACTCAAGTACTTTCATACTCAAGCGTTTTCCCAAATTTTGATTCATACTCTCAGTACTTATATACACAAGCATTTGGCCAAATTGTGATTTATACTGGCAAAACGACAATCTCTTTCTCTCTATCCTTACTTCCATTGTTCATCGGTCTCTATTTCTTAATTGTTAATATGCACATTTTATAGGCATGTAAATGCATTTTAGAGAGTATGTGTGTGTTATTCATTAGGTTAATACGTAAAAATTTAAGATGCGGATAGTATTGAAAAGCATTAATCAAAAGTATTGAGTTTTAGAGTTATATACGAAAATTTATAAAATAGCATATATTTATCTCGATATATACATCATTCTTTGGATTTTTCCATTATCTAATTTATGAAAAACTCGGGGAGAATTCAATTATCCATAAAAATGATATATCTGAAAACTGAACGGAGAGAAAAATGGAAATGAATCCTCTGTGGATATATGCAAATAGAGATATAAATATAAATCCAAATTTCACTGAATATATTGGAGTTAAATTGTTGACATTGTATCAGAAAGTATTCGATTAAATAAGCATTGAATATTGTGCATATAATCTTTTTGAAAAATATGTCTTTTTACGGCTGCCATTTGGGTTAGTTCAGTGCATTGTAAATGATTAATGTTCAAAAAGAAGAAACAAAATATTCCTATGTTTTACCTGTTGCATATAACCAACGGTATTCTTCTGCTATTTATAATAGGTATATGCAAATTTATATTAGGTTGAAGAGACTAAAGTAGTATTGACTCACTCATTGTTATCTTGTTATGTCACTATCTCAAAATTGCATAACAAAAATATTTTCTAAAAATTTGAAAAATTTTAAATTTAAGTTTTCTGTTTTTAAATTAAAAAGAATAAGAGAATATATTAATAATCGAGAGGAAAGTTGGATTAAGTTGAGTGAAGAGGTAAACCACCAGAGGTGTGTAGTATGAGGTAACACTACAGGTTACGTAACTCACTTGGTGACAGGTATCCAGGTGGTCCGATCGCAAGGAAGGAAGGCACAACAAGTGACCCAGATCTCACCCCAGAGCCACCAACCAATCTCCTCCCAGCCGAGCCCTCATTGGCGGAGGGGGGAGCTCCCCAGATTTGTAAAAGGGGAGTCGGAGGGTCAATGTCGTTCTTTGTTCAACTTAAGGTTCTTTGACCCTTCCCCCATCTGATAGCTCCTCCTCCTTCTCTGGGAACAATGCTTGGGAAATCTTAAGGCGAAGAGGAGGAGACTTTTTGCAAAATGTTATTATCGGGAGGATTTTTAGAATTATGCAACACCTGGCTGGGTCGAAGAATACCAAGGAAGAGGGGAGTCGCGATCATAATGAGGGGGCAAGCCTTTGGGAACTTGGGACCCCGGGGCCTCTTACAATGGGACCTACCCCGTGGGAACAACTCACGGCTCTAGAAGAAACCTCAAAAAAATAATGGTCGAGAATCAAGTTTGGAACCGTTTTGTAATAGTTGCATTACCTCAATTACATATACGTCATTTGCATATACATATATCCTTTTTACGCCTTATATCTGAACACCTCACGGTTCTATACAATAAGAGCTTCAGAATATATTATTCAAGAATAATTATTTTTGCACCGTTCGGTAATAGCTGCATTCCCTCAATTACATATACGTCATTTGCATATACATATATCCTTTTTTAATGTGGTATACGCCTCTTATATCTGAACACCTCATGGTTCCAGACAATAAGAGCTTCAAAATACATTGGTCAAGAATAATGATTTTGCACAGTGTTGTAACGGCCTAATTCCCTTAATTACATATACGTCATTTGAACATAATGCACCTTATTTGCATAAGGTGTAAATATACTTTTACCTCTATTGAAATATAAGATAATAATAACAAGATCAAATCCAGATAAATAAAATTATGCAAACAATTCTCAGTTGGAATGGTTGTTTATAAATGTTATACAGTTTGCTTATTTTTATTAGGAGCATTATTGCTTTGTGATTCCTCCAGTCTACAACAATTGCATATCTCTTTCTATATATTATCGATTTATATGTGTATTTAATTTATAAATTTATTGTGAAAATAACAGCTACATGGAATTTGTGGTGTTGGTATGAAAGACAGTCAACAGAATATATTTGGAAAGTTTCGCTTGGTGCAAGCTCGCTCTTTGTGAATTCTAGTCAACTAAAGATATTTAGAAAGTTTCGCTAGATGAAACCTCGGTCTTTGAGAATTCTAGTCAACAGAAGATATTTGGAATGTTTCACTAGGTGAAAACTCGCTCATTCTGAATTCTAGTCAACTAAAGATGTTTGGAACGTTTCCCTAGGTGAAAACTTTCTCTTTGTGAATTCTAGTCAACTAAAGATGTTTGGAACGTTTCGCTAGATGAAATATCACTCTTTGTGAATTCTAGTCAACTAAAGATGTTTGGAACGTTTCGAAAGATGATAGATCACCCTTTGTGAATTCTAGACCTACGAAGATATTCGGAAAGTGTTGCTAGGTGAAAGCTCGCTCTTTGGGAATTCTAGTCAACTGAAGATATTTCTCCAGAGGTGAAAGCGACAAGAAAGACAAGAAAGTGTTCAGCGGCTGTTTCCTAAACTCTCACAGGTGTTCTAGGCGCTGCCGAAGAATTGTTTCGTCTTGACGTTTTACTCTCAAAATAACTACAGCAGGTCGTTAGAGATGAGGCCAAATTGGATTTTCAACGGCCAACGAACTTCTTGTACCACAGCCAACTGCTGGCACAGTCTTACCTCCCTCACCTTTCCGACTTGGATCGAAAACTTTTCAATTTTAGCTATTATATTACCCTCGCGAAATCCTGCCAACAAATTGAGACAATCCTGATCAAACTATCATCCATAGTAACCGAAATGTCAACCTTCAGACAAAGAACATTGGATTTTTAGCCAAGAAAATTTGAAATTGATAGGTTCTGGGCAAAAATATATGTTTTTTAGTCAGAAAATGATGATTAAAAATATTGCTGTATCATGTTTGATTATCAGATACAAAATTATATCGGGGACAAATTCCAAAAAGCAGAGACCATGGGTGAAGCCAGTTCATTTTTAGTATACAGAAACAAAATTCTAACAGAAAAACATCCATTCGAGCAAAAGACACAAAAAGACAGATCATCTCTCCATAAAAATATCGCTTCTCAGACACAAAATTTGGAGCGGGACGTTTCACAAGAGTGAAATCCACGGCGCCAATTTATAATTGTGAAAAATAGTATTAGAATAAAAATATTTAATCGGTTAAAACCCGGGTGTTGCCCGGGTCATTTGGCTAGTAACCTATAAAATAGCTCAGAGAAAAATATAACCACATTAACAAATAATTTCTTTAACTACAGAACTCTCAATGACTAGCCATCACTCTCCTCTGGGGAATCTACTTCCAACAAACAAATGATCTTTGAAACTATACAATACCTAGTATAGATAATAATCTACAAATTTCTTACTTGCATAGTGGCGTCTTTATAGTTACCACTTAACTATAACTCTCTCTTTATAACGCTATAATAATAATATACACCGCTATAAAACTTACTCTATCTTTGCAAAGTGTTCAAAGCTTAATTGTTGTGAAATCAGAACTTTTCAATTTGTATCTGTGATAGTGTATTATCCTTTTTTAGTATCTTTGAAATTGAAAAAATAGGGATTATCACATCTGGAGACGCCGTTTATGTAAATTTCTCTTTTTTTTTTTTGCTTATTCAGTCAGATTTACATATTTGTAAATATAATTCTGTATATAAGGATGTGAGAGTTTAATAAAAGTGTGTCAGTAACAATCGGGTATTGGTGAATTATTAGTGTCATCAGGGTTTCTGGTGTTGTGGGCACTTTTAAAGAAGCAAATAGGCTTCAATTCGGTTGGAGACAAGAAGAAGTCTGGTAAGAAGATACAGTCAAGCTCTGTCACAACTATTTAGATAGACCAGACATATCCAGGATGCGGCAAGCTTTCCGAGCTTTGTAAGTGAGGCAGTGATCGTATCCGAAACAACATCTGTTATCTTTAATCCATAATGTATTCATTAATACAAATAGAACTGGTTTGTTTTTAATTTGATGTTTGTAGTTTTTAATCATGAATCCAATATTTTATTATTTTCATATTGTCTACATTTTTAGAAACCGTCTTCATTTTAAGAAGAAAAAAGGTAGCATAATCTGAGTAGAAGATAGTTCTAAGGGTGGATGAGAGGGTAACACCCTCGATTCCCGACAGTCATGAACCGGGATTGAATCCAGCGTTAAAATTCTGTTTGATATGTGAATAACCTTCACTTATTATTCACTGTTTCAATTATCATAAACTAGGTTGCTCTTGTTGAGCGGTACCTAATAAAGTGATTTTGTGTGTGTGTGTGTAACCGATAGTTCTGTATTTCTAAGAGAAAGTGAATATTCTAGGCTAATTCAGCTTAACTTTGTTCTGATTTAATATTATTCGAATTTCAGATCGAGTTATGCATTGAATATATTACGCTATAATTGTGTGTCCATTATTAAAACCGCGAGCGTTTTCAAGCTGTCGCTTTTCAACGGGCAAATTCAAATCTAAGGGTAAACACGGGAGAACAACATGACATTGTCGATGATAAAAACACACATTTCTTAAGATTTAATTCTGCCTGTTGAAGAGCGAGAATTCGAAAGTTCTCGGTTTTAATAACAAAGAAACGTATGGCGAGAAAGAGATATCTGATCGTGTAATGAAAAGTTTCTGATGGTTTGCGCCATCTTTCGGAATAAACTAATCGTTGATTTTTTATATATATAAAAAAAATTCCGATAGATGGCGTAAGCCATCAAGCAATTTTTCATTGTACGATCAGGAGATGCCTTTTTTTCTTAATGTATCCACCTGATCCTAGATACAATTTCTCACTTTTGTATCAATGCTATTTTTCACATATTATGGTGAAAGGTTTTGATCTCTTTATAATCGAGTTATTTATTATAGTGCGTGTGCGTGAGTGTTTAATATAGCTTTTCTTATATAAGAATTGTGTGTTGAAAGATTGGATAACGATATTGCACGAAATTGTAGAGGTTATATAAATATCATGGCGTGCCAGAGAGCGCTACGCTGTGGCCTTGTGGACTGGGCTTGTTTACGGCTCCTCAACTTCGAGGTCAAATTCGGATCTACATTCCACGCAGCTATGTTAGGTGCGGAATACTTTTATATCGTGGATTGATGATATATTCTACCATTGTAATATAACTATTGCTATAATTGTACTATATTGCTGTAATATAACTATTAGACAAACTAACACTTTCCCACATATTCTCATGAACAGTAATGGCTGCAGTTTTACAGAATATTGACATGGATCCAGAGCAGCAGCTTTACACACCCAAGATAGAGAACTACTGCTGTGATAGAGATGTATGGGTGCATCTGAGGCTCTTCATTGGACACGACAACAACAACAACAGAAAATTAACATGGATCCAGAGCAGCAGCTTTACACACCCAAGATAGTGGACATTGCTGCTGCTGTGATAGAGATGCATGGGGACATCTGTTCATTGGACACGACAACAACAACAACAGACAAATGACATGGATCCAGAGCAGCAGCTTTATACAACAACAACAACAACAACAACAACAACAGCTTTATACACCCAAGATATTGGACATTGCTGCTGCTGTGATAGAGATGCATGGGGACACTGTTCATTGGACACGACAACAACAACAACAGAAAATTGACATAGACCCAGAGCAACAGCTTTACACACCCAAGATAGTGGACATTACGACTGCTGTGATAGAGATGCATGAGACATCTGAGGCTCTTCATTGGACATGACAACAACAACTTGAGAAAAAGAGCATTTTCTGATCGTGAAACTAAAAGATTTTTAAAAGGTTTCCTTGAATAATCAAGAAACGATATTTGGCCAATTCTGGAATAATGAAAAATCGAACGATTAGTTGATATTTATTCCGATAGATGGCGTAAGCCATCAGCAACTTTCAGTTGTACGATCAGAAAATGCCCCTTTTTATCAATTTATCCACCTGATCTAAGTACAAATTCACTTTTTTTCCTTATAAGTAGTACTTGTTTATACGAATATTTCCTTCCTGCATAGAGCTACGCTCCCTTTTTAGGAGAAAATGGACTCTGATTTTGTATTGTGAAGAACACTTCCAAATACTAACGAAGCAACATTTATACACCCCCAAAACCTATGTTCTATAATTTGATTTAAAAGTATAACTAAGATTCAACCCTGAAGTGCCGTATGATGTAATGACGAAGTGACGTAGAATCATCAAAATTACATTAGTAGAGCTTCCTCCCAATGTATTTTGTCATCGCTGCAAGAACAGTAATAAATAAAATTGAAATTATAACTAAGTTGTACTCTCTAACAATAGCTTTAATATCAAAAAATGCCAACAGGTTTAGGAGATGAGTTTCTTTCATTTTCAGAAACCTGTTGGCATTTTCCATTAATATCCAGGGGATTTAAATCCAATACAATAGTAGAATGTTCTGGAGATTAATTTGGTAAAACACTGAGAGGATTTACCACTGATGAGCCAAGCCCTCTCATCTATAATATTTTTTATGATTGTACTAAGGTCTATAGAGAATATTTGATAATAAATATTATAAGAAACATATTGACAAAAATAATATTTATTAATTTAATCGATAGAAGACAATTAAAATTATAAATGTTCATTTGAAAAAGAAAAATTCGTATTTATTTGTTTCACATTTTTTTATATTAGGAGATTACCAATTTACAGCGAATATTGTAGTGGATATGGGATAGGTGTTGCCCCTTGCTAATTGTAGATCACCAATTTACAGCGAATACTGTAGTAGATATGGGATAGGGGTTGCCTTGATAATTGGAGATCACCAATTGAAGATTACCAATTTACAGAGAATATTGTAGTAGATATGGGATAGGTGTTGCCTTGCCAATTGGAAATCACCAATTTACAGAGAATATTGTAGTAGAGATATGGGATAGGTGTTGCCTTGCCAATTGGAAATCACCAATTTACAGATAATATTGTAGTAGATATGGGATAGGGGTGTTGTGCCTTGCCAATTGGAAATCACCAATTTACAGTGAATATTGTAGTAGATATGGGATAGGTGTTGCCTTGCCAATTGGAAATCACCAATTTACAGAGAATATTGTAGTAGATATGGGATAGGTGTTGCCTTGCCAATTGGAGATCACCAATTGAATATTACCAATTTACAGCGAATATTGTAGTAGATATGGGATAGGTGTTGTCTTGCCAATTGGAGATCACCAATTGTAGATCACCAATTTACAGTGAATATTGTAGTAGATATGGGATAGGTGTTGCCCCTTGCCAATTGGAGATCACCAATTGAAGATAACCAATTTATAGAGAATATTGTAGTGAGTATGGGATAGGTGTTGCCTTGCCAATTGGAGATCACCAATTGAAGATAACCAATTTACAGTGAATATTGTAGTAGATATGGGATAGGTGTTGCCTTGCCAATTGGAGATCACCAATTGTAGATCACCAATTTACAGTGAATATTGTAGTAGATATGGGATAGGTGTTGTCTTGCCAATTGGAGATCACCAATTGTAGATCACCAATTTACAGTGAATATTGTAGTAGATATGGGATAGGTGTTGCCTTGCCAATTGGAGATCACCAATTGAAGATAACCAATTTACAGAGAATATGTTTTAGTAGATATGGGATAGGTGTTGCCTTGCCAAATGGAGATCACCAATTGAAGATAACCAATTTACAGAGAATATATATTGTAGTAGATATGGGATAGGTGTTGCCTTGCCAATTGGAGATCACCAATTGAATATTACAATTTACAGAGAATATATATTTTAGTAGATATGGGATAGGGGTGTTGCATTGGCAATTGGAAATCACCAATTTACAGAGAATATATATTGTAGTAGATATTGGATAGGTGTTGCCTTGCCAATTGGAAATCACCCATTTACAGTGAATAGTTCAGCAGAAAAAGATGTATTTCTTCTGCATTGACAATTAAAAATCTACAATACCCTTCTTAACCCCATCATTAAACATTAAAAATTAAAAGATTCATTTACCATCTAAAAAGCAAGCTTTCGAATCCAAGACTCTCTTCAACAGACCTATTTACAAGACTAAAATCTGGCTCAAATTTATGATACATATATATACACGACATTTGCATTAAAGCTTATGCCTTTTAAATGCAAAATAATGTACTTATTGAAAATAATTCTTTAATAGATACACATATTGAAATTTTAATCCTTGTATGTCATATAGCTCTTTCTGTTTTTCGAAAACTAAAATTTCTTTCATTGAGAGGGGATACTGTATCCAGATAATGTGAGTGGCTGCAAAAGGAATTGCCGCTTATTTTGACACCCTATCCATTATTGTAACCTCCCCACACAATTTTTCTTTAATACATATCTCCTGCCAAAAGATGGAATAATCCATATTGAGAAATGATGATAAGTTTATATCGGATCGCTATGAGATTCTTCAATATAATTCTTCGACGAGGCAAAGTCGTCCATCTTCTTCCATGGCGCATTCCTCCAGAATCCTTCTATCCATTATAAGATAGAATAAGCATAGAAGAATATGTGGGCTGCCAGTCTCATTCAAATAATTCAATATTTTAATAAATAATCTTATACTATCCCGCATGTGTTTCTTTCCAACGAAAAATTCAAAATTTATTTCAAGGAGAAATAACGATTATTTATAAACTTTTGGATGAGGTATGATGAGGTAATTCATCCTTTCATACCTCATCCAAAAGGTTAGAAATAATCGTTATACCTCCTTGAAATAAATTTTGAATTTTTCGTTGAAAAGAAACACATGCGGGATAGTATTTCAAATGTCGTTTTACAATCACAGGCCGCATTATATTATATTGTGAATAGTCTTATATTATAAACTAAAGACATTTCGCTGAGAAAGGGAAGAGTTTCTTTTATATTTAACGGTAATACAAGCTTTCTTATACCTGTCGAAGGGCTGTTGAGCTCGAAAGCTTGTATTATCGTTATAAAAAGAAACTCTTCCTTCAGCGAATTGTCTTTTATTTATAACTAGCGGATGTACCCGGCTTCGCCCGGGTTTTACCCGAGTAAAGGTTTGTCTAACGAATCTCTCGATAAAGTGAACATTTTTTCCCGGTCCCTTGAAAAATACTCGATAAGTTGAATAAGTAGCCAACCAATAGGAGGGCGCCATTCCAAAAAAAAAGCAAACGGTGACAGAGAGAGATGACTGATTAGGAAAGACGCTCGTAACTGTATATAGAATTTTACCGATGGGATTATAGTATTAACAAAATCTTATATTAATACAATATATGATAATAATATGCTCTTGAGATGGACGGCTAAGTATGTGTTAGTGTGTGATAACTTGAATCAATAATTATTTATATACAGCTTATCATCATCATTATTTTGTTTTATTCTGTTGTTTTATATAAAATAGTATGCCATTATTAATTGTTTTAGAATATATACCTATTTAATGCTTCTAAGGTATGTATTAAATAAATACATGCATTATATTCTAGTATATCATTATTATTACTTATATATAAGGTGCAAGAGATATATACTTACATACATACTACTATAGATATATACTTTATATATATAAAAAAGGCATCTCCTTACCAGGAGCACATGTGCTTTACAGAAGGTATTTATATATATGAAAAAAGGCATCTCCTTATCGTGCAACTGAAAGTTGCTGATGGCTTGCGCCATCTGGTATTTGGCCAATTCTGGAATAATTAAAAATCAACGAGAATAGTTGATATTTATTCCGATAGATGGCGCAAGCCATCAGCAACTTTCAGTTGCACGATAAGGAGATGCCTTTTTTCATAATTATGCACCTTATCCCAGTACAATTTCACATTTGTACTATTTTTTCACTTATATATATGTATATAACAAGATAAAATAACAATAATTATGTATAATATTATATTAACATTAGCTGTATATATACTAAAAATTTAATATTTAACTGTAATATTTCATTGGTCTTGTAGAACGAGAGTGATACACCAGTTCTCACGTGTTTTAGCCCCAACATCCTCGATAAAGAGAGGCGAGTTGCTCCTCGAAATATCGGAATAATAAATATATTTATAAATCCAATATATGTATATTTTCTTAATACTTATATATATATATAAGGTGCAAGAGATGTTTCTGTGTGGATCAACCAGATTTGGCAAAGTTTTTGCCTCGAGCTTGCTAATGAAAAGAAGACAAATTTGTACGTCGTGTAGTATGACATTGATGTACAGACTGGTGTTAACATACAGATCATATCACATGTGAAATATATGCTTTGAATGCTTGCACAGCGTTTCTAGATTTCCACTACGATGATAAGCATCTGTACTCTAAATTAGAAGCGACTGCTCACATAGTATCTGTTTCTCAGGTGTCAAATGTTAGCTATTAGAATTAAGTCGATATTGAGAAATATTTGGACAATTACAGAGGATACTTTTTTTTAAAGAACGATTATGCAACACTAAACATACGTAACGCAACGTAATAGTAATTTTTGTCAGTAGCTCGCAAAAGAAGCGCGGATACATACAGATCATATCACAGGTGAAATATATGCTTTGAATGCTTGCTCAGCGTTTCTAGAATTCCACTACGATGATAAGAATCTGTACTCTAAATTAGAAGCGACTGCTGACATAGTATCTGTTCCCCAGGTGTCAAATGTTAGCTATTAGAATTAAGTCGATTTTGGGAAATATTTGGACAATTACAGAGGGTATTCCTTTTTTTAAAAGAACGATTATACAATGCTGTAGCTTGCGAAAGAAGCGCGGGATTAGAGTGATGCTATATAAAGATGTAGATACAATATGTATATGCAAATTACTTCGGAGTTGAAACTGTAGAAGATACCTATGGTTTGAAAGCTTGTGTTTTATCGTTATAAGAAAAGAAATATTCTATCCTTCGCTCTCTTATAATTTTATTATTTAATCTAAGAAGATTTTTTATATGGAAAATCTATGATTCCATTCTTCCTGTAGTGAATATGTATAAGACCGGTGGTTTTAATAAAGCTTTGTGTGTGTTTATATGGAAACAAATTACTTCTCCCAATGACGATGGTTGCCAATGACAACACTTGAGAGACAACACTAGGAAAGAAGAAAACTAGGAATATATTTTCCGATAGCTTCTACATGATTGCTCTCTGTAGCGATAGCGAATTGCAAAAAAAAAATATTTATTAAGAATTTTACCATAGAGACTCACAATGAGTATCTTCCATTTAGCCATATACTAACCGAGCTTTCAAGCAAAGCTTCTTCGACCACTGAAATGAAATAATGACGAGGCACATTGCATATCTACAAATTTATATGTAAATAAATATTCCTTAAAAAATACATATATCGCCATCTCTCAGTGAAAATATGAAATATAACTACAGTTAAACCTGTCTATAGCACCCCCTCTTAGGACTCACCGAAATAGGGTGCTATAGAGAGGGGGTGCAATAGACAGGTCACTTTTAATGTAAAATTTAATAGTAATTTTTCCTTTACAATACCCTACGTAATGTAATAACTATGTATATTTAAGTATTAGCTGGGGGGTCGATGGAAGGATGGTCTAAACCGTTGGTTTTCGGCCTCAACGACACGGGTTCTATTCCCGCATTGGGAATTTTTTTCTGATTTAAAAAATGCTCCAATGGTCCCCGATTCTTGCAAAAGTCCAACCCCACCAGCGAGTGCAAGTAACCAAACGGGGCTCTGGTACATTTGTAAGTGCAAAGTCGAACTGCTTTTCACATGTGTAGTCATGTGGTGCACTTACAGTAAAAGCAGTCGCCTACTTCTACCCACCATGATTATCAATGGCCTGTACCACATGTACTAGGTATAAGCAAAATAAAGTATTAGATAATAAAAAGGCATATATTGGAGTGAATAAAAGATCTATTCAATCCAATATATACCTTTTTATTATCTAATGATTCAAATATGGATTGCTCTATTTTCAGAACGTATTTAAGTATAAAGAGACTCCAATATAGGAGCTACTCTAGTGGTGTACTTACTCCGTAAGTCATCTGCCAGGAGGAATGAAGTCCTACACGACCAATCGCAGCGGACAAACCGATTAAAAATTAATGTCCAGCGCCTAGACCAATTAGACTGAAAGGCGTCGCCATACACACACACAGAAAAAACCTAATTGATTGTTGGGGAAGGCCACGCCCCCGCGTGTTGGCTGGAATAGTTAGTCAAATTATAATTTTTCTTTTTTTAATCTGTGTGGAAGTGAGGAAGGTAGTTTACTTACTGTACTCTTGTTGGCAATTGTGTATCTTCATACTGTAGACATCTGCATCAAACCAAAGTTTCAGTTAGAAACAGGCTGGTATATATACCATGTTTGGATCATTAAATAGGATTGTCATTTAATAGGGAGTATGAAAATAGAAATATGATGTGATTGGGAGATAATATGAGATGAGATTTTTTTTATTTTTTCAAGTACTAACCGAAAGTCTAGACTGTCCTCTTTCCCATGGTCACCTCTCTTCCCCTGTTAGTATTCTTACCAACCAAGGGATGAAACCAAGTACTGTCTATTATTATCACAGACAAATTTGTCTGATGATAGTAACAACGTTGTTACCGAAACGTCACATACTATCAAGTATTGTTTAGATGGAAATTGAGCCGCTAGTTTGCGGCGAAGGTCAATAAATGGCGTCTAGATTTGACGTCTATTTTGTCGGGAGAGATGCAACCTATATATTTTTATAGAAGTACTGTGTAGTGATGTATATCAGGGTATTTCACTACCATGTGAATTCTGCTTGGATCACTGGAGTTTAGACAGTTACGAATCGATATCGATTCTAGCATTTGGAACCTTTTTTTTTTTTTCTGAGAACAAAATTTTGCTTTCCAATGGCTCCGATTCTTGAAAAACTCCGACACCACCAGTTATAGTACAAATAACCAAACGGAGCACTGGAACAAACACAAGTGCAAAAGACGAACCGCTTTCAAAAATATGTAGACATTACAGTAAAAGTAGTCGCCAACTACTATCACTCATGATTATCATGGCCTGTATCACGTGTACTAAGGATAAGAATAAAAAAGGATTATATCCCTGATGTATTCTAAGTTTGTTTTTTTTTTGAATACCTGGAATCTCAACAATGGAATCTATTGTGTTTTGGATATATCGTCTAACTATTTTAACATAAATCTTATTTAACTATTGGAAGTATATTTTAGTTCGTGCGGTTTTTTTCCTCAAAATTGAAGCTTTATTGTGAAAAATGGGTTAGACACATTCAATGTTTAAAGTATTGTCCGTCACTAGCCACTACTTTTTCCCATCTTTCTGGCAATTAACGGATCCCATCGTGGAAAAAGGCCGGCTCTTTGGCCGCTATCCATTCATCGATCCATTTTTTGACTTCATCGTAATTGGAGAAGTGCTGGTCAGCCAGGCCATGTTGCATTGATAGGAAGAGATAATAATCGGAAGGAGCAATGTCTGGGCTATATGACGAGTGGGGTAAGACTTCCCATTTGAAGGTTTCTAAGTACGTTTTAACGGGTGCTGCAGCATGTGGCCGAGTATTATCATGTTGCAAAATAACGTCGTCGTGTCTATTTGCGTATTGCAACCGTTTTTCTCGCAATGCTCAGCTTAATAGTAAGCATAATAAATAGCTCAAAAATAAAGCCGTCTATCGGAATAATTATCAACTAAACGTTGTTGATCACAACTTAAACAAATTTCCAGAATATTTGGAAAAAAATCTTTTTTTTTTTTTTATTAATAAAAAAAAATACCAACCACGATATATGTACAAGTTTTACTATACTAAACTATAGTTTTTTTAGCAGTCTTTATTATATACTAACAAAACACTACACACACACACACACAAAAAAAAATCAATAATATTTATCCGACATTTAAAAAATAAGATAAAAGTGTTTTTTATCACCAAATTGACAAACTTGGCTAACGAATATGATAAAATGTAACACCTAGATAATACACACATATATTTACATAACATTATAATACGCGCATAAATCAATAATTATATTTTTTATATAGTGTCCTTTTTATTGGACCGCTGATTGGTCCTCTGTTCCCCTTATCTCTACAACGCTAAGGTATAAATAAAGGAAAAGACAATACAGTAGAACCTCCCTGTAAAGGACACCTAATTGCAGAGCCAAAGTGTCCCTTAGGGAGAGGTGTCCTCTTACCGGAAAGTTGCTAAATAGTAAAAATGGTAATTTTGTAAATGAAAACTATCCTTTATAAAGAGAGGTGTCCTCTTACCAGAGAGTTACTAAATAGTAAAAATGGTAATTTTGCAAATGAAAACTGTCCTTTATAGAGAGGTGTCCTCTTACCGGAGAGTTACTAAATAGTAAAAATGGTAATGTTGTAAATGAAAACTATCTTTTTTAGAGAGATGTCCGTTATCGGGGTGTCCGCTAAAGGGAGGTTCTATTGTACCTTGATTACTCAGATGAGAATTCATTTTTAGATATCAAATTACGCCATCTATCGGTATGAATATGAATTAAACGTTGATGTAGATTTATTCCATTCTATATTGGCTCCCACACATACACATTATTAATCAGTAAAAAAAAAAAATAAATAACCGTGTACGCGTTTCATTGCAATTGGCTCACTACAAATGATCAAAGAGACTTCCTGAAAATAATAAAAAAGGGGATATTTAAAGACGAATTTGACGTGAATAGGCTGTTAAAATATAAATTAGAGAAAAGGATATTTAAAAATCTGGCAGGAAAAAATAAATTCTAAGACCTAACAACTTGTTGAAAATTCAAAACATTTTTACCGCAACTTTTCTTTCAAAACTAATATAATTAAAGTGTATTTCTACAGCCCTTACCTTATATAAAAATAGAATATATATTTTTAAAAAATTAAAATTTTATATGTTTTAAAAGAAAAATAGCGTTATAAAGTGTTTTTAATTTTCAGCTAAGAGGTTGCTAAGTTAATAATGGTATCCTAACATGTTTGTCTTTTTATTTGTTTTGTTTTAGCGACCAAAAAGCCAAACAAAGAGCCGTTTATTGACTCGAAAACTCGCTTGTTTTGTAAATTTTTCAATAAAGCTAGGTATTGCTAAATTCACCTATATTAAATTTAGCAATACCTAGCTTTATTAAAAAAAAAAAGCGAGTTTTCGAGTCAAAAAACTGCTCTTTGGCTTTTTGGTCGCTAAAACGAGAAAATAAAAAGACAAACATGTTAGGATATCATTATTAACTTAGCAACCTCTTAGCTGAAAATTATAAACACTTTATAACGCTACTTTTTCTTTTAAAACATATATAATTTGAATTTTTTTATTATATTCTATTTTTATATAAGGTAAGGGCTGTAGAAATACATATTAATTATATTAGTTTTGAAAGAAATGTTGCGGTAAAAACTAATTCATACATTTTAAACTCTTATTACCAATATTAAAGTTTAGTGTTATTGGTTCAAATTGAATGTCGAATGTGCAGTGTGCGAATGCACTCGTACACATAGCCACACATCTATATATATTCAAAATATATTCTGTGAGAAAAACATAACTTCTATAACATAATTATATAACTGCGGCATATACACTCATGGACAAAACTTAAGGAAGTTGAATGTCTTAAATGTCGCCAGTCATCTATTTTTTTTTTTAAGAGACAGAGGCAATTTTGTTCACACTTGGTTATCTCGTGTGTCTTTAATAAAGGTCACTGTGTATCAAATATCTTTCAGAATTATTGTCTGTATCCCGATATATATATACATGCTAAAAGGTACAACTTCCTTAAGTCTTGACCATGAGTGTATATTTCAGAGTTATTGTTTGAATCCCGATATACATGTTAAAAGGTACAACTTCCTTAAGTTTAAGTCCATGAGTGTAAATCACAATAAAAAAAATGGTGGTAACATAATGAAAAAGCATTTCCTTATCGCTTAACTAAGTTCTACTGATAACAGCGGGCCATCTATCAGAATAAAAAATAAAACAAACAAAGGTTTTATTTTTTAATTACCGAAAATGAGGTAAAATTTATTTAAAATTCGTTTTAGGTACATCCTACAGTACGCTGACGAGGAACAACAACCTGAAATGGGTACCTGGTTGAAATTTCTTGGTTAATTTTATTAAAGGTATTGGCCAAAATTTTCGGAAAATTGAAAAAAAAACACATCTTAGTTGATATTTATTTCGATAGGTGGAGCTCTGTAAGATTCGCCGTTTATTTTAATAATCAAGAGATGCTCTTAGATCAATGATCCTAAAATTTGAAAACTCAAAAAGAATTCCCTTCTAATAATATCTATAAAATATAAAAGCTATGCAATTCAATTAAAATTATTTTAATACAATTTCAATTTAGATTTGCTTCGATATATTTTTTAAAAAAATCATTTCTAATATATTTTATATAAAAGTAAAATATCACAAACAAAGTAAAAACAAAAATATAGAATATAACTTTACCTATTCCTTATTTTTTGCACATTCAGCATTTATATTTTTCTTTTAAAAAATTCAATAGATTGGACACCGATCAAAAATATTCCCAGAAAAATGCCACAAGCCATTTGGAACAATCGATTCACCACCCTGGAGGTTAAATCACACCTACACTGACAGAACATCTCCAAATTTGGAAAGAGATTTCCAGAAATTTTAAATACTTGGAGTCCATATATAACTTATGACATATATATTTTTTAAGTTTGTGTGTATTTCAAACTATATTGCTTTCTAAATCAAAAACTTAGTTTTAAGTTTGTGGTTGCTGTTGTTATAGTAGATCAAGGTATAATTTAAAAAAAAAAATTTTTTTCTTAAATTTGTCTTTATTAAACACTGACCTGTACCTACCAATTTGTCCTTATAACACACTGACCTGTATCTGCCAATTTGAGGTTATAACACACTGACCTGTATCTGCCAATTTGAAGATATGAAACACTGACCTGTATCTGCCAATTTGACGTTATAACACACTGACCTGTATCTGACAATTTGTCCTTATAACACACTAACCTGTAACTTCCAATTTAACGTTATAACACACTCTTCCTGTATCTGCCAATTTGAAGTTATGAACCACTGACCTGTATCTGCCAATTTGACGTTGTAACACACTGACCTGTATCTTCCAATTTGTCCTTATAACACACTGACCTGTATCTGCCAATTTAACGTTATAACACACTGACCTGTATCTGACAATTTGTCCTTATAACACACTGACCTGTATCTGCCAATTTGACGTTATAACATACTGACCTGTATCTGCCAATTTGACGTTATAACACACTGACCTGTATCTGCCAAATTGAAGTTATGAAACACTGACCTGTATCTGCCAATTTGAAGTTATGAAACACTGACCTGTATCTGCCAATTTGACGTTATAACATACTGACCCGTATCTGCCAATTTGACGTTATAACATACTGACCTGTATCTGCCAATTTGAAGTTATGAAACACTGACCTCTGTATCTGCCAATTTGACGTTATAACATACTGACCCGTATCTGCCAATTTGACGTTATAACATACTGACCTGTATCTGCCAATTTGAAGTTATGAAACACTGACCTGTATCTGCCAATTTGAAGCTATGAAACACTGACCTGTATCTGCCAATTTGAAGTTATGAAACACTGACCTGTATCTGCCAATTTGACGTTATAACACACTGACCTATATCTGCCAATTTGAGGTTATAACATACTGACCTGTATCTGCCAATTTGAAGTTATGAAACACTGACCTGTATCTGCCAATTTGACGTTATAACATACTGAACTGTATCTTCCAATTTGTCATTTTGAAACACTGACCTGTATCTGCCAACTTGACGTTATAACACAATAACCTGTATCTGACAATTTGACGTTATAACACAATGACCTGTATCTGCCAATTTGAGGTTATAACACACTGACCTGTATATGCAAATTTGTCCTTATAACACACTGTATCTGCCAATTTGTCATTACGAAACACTGACCTGTATCTTCCAATTTGAAGCTATGAAACACTGACCTGTATCTGCCAATTTGAGGTTATAACACACTGACCTGTATCTGCCAATTTGTCATTACGAAACACTGACCTGTATCTGCCAATTTAAAGCTATGAAACACTGACCTGTATCTGCCAATTTGAGGTTATAACACATTGACCTGTATATGCATATTTGTCCTTATAACACACTGACCTGTATCTGCCCATTTGTCATTACGAAACACTGACCTGTATCTTCCAATTTGAAGCTATGAAACACTGACCTGTATCTGCCAATTTAAAGCTATGAAACACTGACCTGTATCTGCCAATTTGAAGCAATGAAACACTGACCTGTATCTGCCAATTTGAAGCTATGAAACATTGACCTGTATCTGCCAATTTGAAATTATGAAACACTGACCTGTATCTGCCAATTTGATGCTATGAAACACTTGCCTGTTATGCCAATTTGTCCTTATAACACACTGACCTGTATCTGGCAATTTGTCCTTATAACACACTGTCCTGTATCTGCCAAATTGTCATTACGAAACACTGACCTGTATCTTCCAATTTGAAGCTATGAAACACTGACCTGTATCTGCCAATTTAAAGCTATGAAACACTGACCTGTATCTGCCAATTTAAAGCTATGAAACATTGACCTGTATCTGCCAATTTGAAATTATGAAACACTGACCTGTATCTGCCAATTTGAAGCTATGAAGCACTGACCTGTATCTGCCAATTTGAAGCTATGACACACTGACCTGTATCTGCCAATTTGAAGCTATGAAACATTGACCTGTATCTGCCAATTTGAAGCTATGAAACACTGACCTGTATCTGCCAATTTAAAACTATGAAACACTGACCTGTATCTGCCAATTTGAAGCAATGAAACACTGACCTGTATCTGCCAATTTAAAGCTATGAAACATTGACCTGTATCTGCCAATTTGAAATTATGAAACACTGACCTGTATCTGCCAATTTGATGCTATGAAATACTGGCCTGTTATGCCAATTTGTCCTTATAACACACTGACCTGTATCTGCCAATTTGTCCTTATAACACACTGAACTGTATCTGCCAATTTGTCATTACGGAACAGTAACCTGTATCTGCCAATTTAAAGCTATGAAACACTGACCTGTATTTTCCAATTTGAAGCTATGAAACACTGACCTGTATCTGCCAATTTAAAGCTATGAAACATTGACCTGTATCTGCCAATTTGAAATTATGAAACACTGACCTGTATTTGCCAAATTGAAGCTATGAAGCACTGACCTGTATCTGCCAATATGAAGCTATGAAACACTGACCTGTATCTGCCAATTTGAAGCTATGAAACATTTACCTCTGTATCTGCCAATTTGAAATTATGAAACACTGACCTCTATCTGCCAATTTGAAGCTATGAAACACTGACCTGTGTCTGCCAATTTGAAGCTATGAAACATTGACCTGTATTGCCAATTTGAAGCTATGAAACATTGACCTGTATCTACCAATTTGAAATTATGAAACACTGACCTGTATCTGCCAATTTGAAGCTATGAAACACTGACCTGTGTCTGCCAATTTGAAATTATGAAACACTGACCTGTATCTTCCAATATGAACCTATGAAACACTGACCTGTATCTTCCAATTTGAAGCTATGAAACACTGACCTGTATCTTCCAATTTGAAGCTATGAAACACTGACCTGTATCTGCCAATTTGAAGCTATGAAACACTGACCTGTATCTGCCAATTTGAAGCTATGAAACACTGACCTGTATCTGCCAATTTGAAGTTATAACACACTGACCTGTATATGCCAATTTGACGTTATAACACACTGAACTGTATCTTCCAATTTGAAGCTATGAAACACTGACCTGTATCTGCCAATTCGAAGCTATGAAACACTGACCTGTATCTGCCAATTTGAAGCTATGAAACACTGATCTGTATCTGCCAATTTGAAAATATGAAACACTGACCTGTATCTGCCAATTTGAAGTTATAACACACTGACCTGTATCTGCCAATTTGAAGTTATGAAACACTGACCTGTATCTGCCAATTTGAAGTTATAACACACTGACCTGTATCTGCCAATTTGAAGTTATAACACACTGACCTGTTTATGCCAATTTGACGTTATAACACACTGAACTGTATCTTCCAATTTGAAGCTATGAAACACTGACCTCTGTATCTTTCAATTTGAAGCTAAGAAACACTGACCTGTATCTGCCAATTTGAAGCTATGAAACACTGATCTGTATCTGCCAATTTGAAGCTATGAAACACTGACCTGTATCTGCCAATTTGAAGTTATAACACACTGACTTGTATCTTCCAATTTGAAGCTATAACATACTGACCTGTATCTTCCAATTTGAAGCTATAACATACTGACCTGTATCTGCCAAATTGTCCTTATAACACACTGACCTGTTTCCGCCAATTTGTCGTTATAACACACTGACCTGTTTTTGCCAATTTGTCGTTATAACACACTGACCTATATCCGCCAATTTGTCCTTATAACACACTGATCTGTATCTGCAAATTTGACGTTATAACAAAATACCCATATCTGACAATTTGACGGCCCACCTCTATATATACAATGTAAAATATAGCTTCTGTTATCTCACTATAATTCCCATGCAAATCTATACACTTCTACAGCGACCATCAAATGCCTTTTTGCCTTTTTTAAAATAAATTTCCTCTTTGTTATCCAAAAAGTCCACGACTGCATCACTCATTTCCATATCATCTTCAATTTTCTCTCCCCTCAAATATGCCTTTAATAGTCTCTCATGAGCAAGGCGCCATTCCAATATTTTCCCATTGCAATAAAAATTGTAGGAAATGTTATAAAAAGATGTTAAAAGAATGATGAAAATGTATTTTCTTATCGATTTCTGAAGATAAGCACAAAGCAAGACACGATTGTCAAACACCATGGTATATATCTACCGTTAAGAATATATTTGTTGTTAATAGGTTGGCTCTATGTCTGAATTTTCCTAAACTGGTGTAGTGGCTGATTCTTTATCACCACAATTACGTTTTGTACTGGAGTGATGAACCAAATGGATTAGTTTTAATTCATATTTAAAGGGAGAGGTGCCACTTTTAGTATATGATATATAATGGTCATTTCTTCCGTCAAAATAGACGTTAAAATTAAGCGCCATCTATTAACCGTCTCCACAAACTAGTGGAATAGAATCTGTGTCGTGTCTTTGTTACCGACCCGAGTCCGCGAGTTTGCGTAGACGGTCAATAGATGACGTCTAGTTTTAGCGTCTATTTTGACGGGAAAGTTAACCGTTCTTTTTATATAGACAATATCCTTTCGACAAAATAATGCATATATACAAAAATATGTACGCACATCTCTCCCCTTTAAAATATATATTGGAATTAACGCCTCGTTAGAAAATGTTTATCCCCTTTCTTTGATGTTCAGAGCAGAACAAAGCAACACGTAAATTTTGAAGGACATAAAAATGATTTTTTAAAATGATTCCTAGTACCTGTGGTACAGGCCATGATAATCATGGTGGGTAGTTAGGGACTGCTTTTACTGTAAGTGCACCACATGTCTATAGATGTGAAAAGCAGTTCGACTTTTGCACTTAGAAATGTGCCAGAGCCCGGTTTGGGTACTTGCACTCGCTGGTGGTGTTGAACCTTTGCGAGAATCGGGAGCCATTGGAGCATTTTATCTTTTAAATTAGAAAAAAAAGTGACCAATGCGGGATACGATCCAGGGTCGTAGCAGTCGAAAACCAACGGTTTAGATTACCTTTCCACCGACGCCCCTAAAAATGAAAAGAACAACAACTTTGATGGGATCATATGGAACAAATGGCAGCGATCATAATGAGGACTGTAACAGAAGACATTGAAAACTTCCAGAATGCCAAAAGATCATGGAATATGAAGAAATTATTTTTAGAACATTGCGTCAACAAAAAACGTCCGCAGTTACTTAAAAAAAAACTTGCTTCTCATTTTACCTGTTGTGAAATCATTTCCTATCCATGAGGACAAACCTATTACAAACAAAAAATAATAATCGAGAGGAAAAAAATTCCCTAAGGAAAATTCCCAAATTTCTATTGTTCTTGGTCCGTTGGTCAATGAACTTTCGGTCAGTGGTCTTTGTCTTTGAGATTGTATATGTCCTGCAGAGCAGACGCTTTTTATATTACAGTAGAACCTCCCTGTAAAAGACAACACCTAGTTGCAGAGTCAAAGTGTCCTTTAGGGAGAGGTATCCTCTTACCAGAGAGTTGCAAAATAGTAAAAAATTATATTTGTGCAAATGAAAACTGTCCTTTGTAGAGAGGTGTCCCCTCACCAGAGAGTTGCAAAATAGTAAAAATTATCATTTTGAAAATGAAAACTGTCCTTTGTAGAGAGGTGCCCCCTCACCAGAAAGTTGCAAAATAGCAATAATTATAATTTTGCAAATGAAAACTGTCCTTTGTAGAGAGGTGTCCTCTCACTAGAGAGTTGCAAAATAGTAAAAAATTATATTTGTGCAAATGAAAAATGTCCTTTGTAGAGAGGTGTCCTCTCACCAGAGAGTTGCAAAATTGTAAAAATTATAATTTTGCAAATGAAAACTGTTCTTTGTAGAGAGGTGTCCTCTCACCAGAGAGTGGCAAAATAGTAAAAAATTATATTTGTGCAAATGAAAACTGTCCTTTGTAGAGAGGTGTCCTCTCATGGAGGTTTCACTGTACTAGTTGTCATCTTTAAAATTCTTACACTGCAAAATTTTAAGTATTAGCTGAAATTCAGAATTAAGACATTTTCGCGATATACTTTTATATAAAAATATCTAAAAACTTTACGCAATAATATAATGAAGAAACTTGCTACGTAAGGTTTTTAGATATTTTTGTATCAGAGCTGAAATTGTGAAAGGAAAATGCTTTAAAGAATTTTATTGCATACGATCACAAAAATGTTATTTGTATTAAATAATTAACAAAGAATACAACTTAATTCTACGAGGTTAAATTTTTAGATCTAAAATTTTAGATTTTCTCTACTGTTTTAGAATACCATCGTTTAAGTTTTAATTGTGTTTTTAGTCGGTTATTTAGTTGTATATAATGAATTGTATATAGGTTGTTAAAATAATCCATTTTAGATTTTCTCTTCTGTTTTAGAATACCATCGTTTAAGTTTCAATTATGTTTTTAGTCCGGTTATTAAATTGTATAAAATGAATTGTATATAATCTACTAAAATGTATTTAGGCGCAAGTATCCCCGAGCTGGGATATCGCGTCCGATATGTCAAATAAAATAAATAAATAAATAAATACGAGGTTTGTATTTGATATTTATACCACAAGCAGTTTCAAATCTCTCTTACAGTGACGAAAAGAATGAATTATAATTTATCGTTTGACGTTTGATTGACATTCCATTAAATCTAAAGTTAATAAAAAAATAACAACTCTCAGGATCTGTGTGTGAGAGAAAAACTTTTTTTTTTTTAATTCCAAAGGAGAAATCCCTCGAAATACACTCATCGACAAAACTCGAGAAAGTGGAATGTCTTTGATGTCGCCGCGGTCGTCTTTTTTTTTTTAAGGAAACAGAAGCAATTTTGTTTACACTTGGTTATCTCGTGTCTTCAATAAAGGTTACTGTGTATCAATTATTTTTCAGAGTTATTGTCTGAATCTCGATATACATGCTGAAAGTTACAACTTCCTTAAGCCATAAGTGTATCGTTATTTTGTCTTTTTTTTTTCACACATATCCAAGTACACTTTCTTAATTATATTTATATATATATATAGTACCTTATATTCAATGAATAAAATAAAAACCTTTAGTTAAGATCTTTATTTTTATATATAGATTCTCTCTATTGAGAGATATAGAAAAGGAGTGAGAAAAATGGAACTAGAAAGATATTCAAATTTACATAGTTATATGGGAAATATGTAAATACAGTATAACTTTGATAATTGAACGTCTCTAATTCGAAAAGGTCTTTGATTGGAATATTTATCTTGGTCCCTAGACTTTAAAGCATTTTATTCAAAACGTTTTTAATTCGAATTTTTGGATCATTCGAATTTTTTTGGTCTCTTTGGTTTCGAATTATGCCAGTTGGACTGTATTAGACCTCTCTCCATCATTATTTTTATATACAAGTACTTTTTTATATACTTTATTATATTATTATTATATACTTGTACTATCTCTCTCATCAACAAAGAGTATAGACTTAGCTGAAAGAGAATAAAGTTATTGATAAAGTTTAAATACATCATCACAACTCCTGTGTTTTATAATTGATAAATAAATTAATCATAAGTCGTTTATATCCTATTGGATATATGTAACAATGTACAAGATTATTAGCAGAATAATGTGTGGAAAGTTTTTAAATTTATTTAGTATAACAAAATAGATAACTTTGGTTATAGTTCAATCTCTAGTAGAACAATCCGAGATTATATTTAAACGTTGGTGTATCAACATGGATTAATTGAGAAAGATTAATATGAGAGTAGAATTTATTTTTTTCACAGATTCTTTTCTACTCTCGTGGCTGTACTTATGTAACTCACAGAGCTAGACCGTTGAACCTATGTGCACAGTGTTGTACAGACACATAGGCGGTGGCTAGCTATGTATGTTAGGTCCTCGAGCCAGTGAACAAGACTGGTCTACACAGAGCTACAGCATCCAACTAGAGTTAGCCCAGTGTAGTACACAAACACGTAGACTGTGGACTAGTAGACTCCGAGTGTGCTGGACCCTCGAACCAGCGAACAATACTGGTCTACACAGAGCTACAGCAATGCTACAGCATTCAACTAGACCTAGCCAAGTGTAGTACAAACACGTAGACCCCGTGTGTGCTGGACCCTCGAGCGACCTTCAACTCCGTAGCGGATGTGGAAGATTAATGGCACGATATTCTAGCGGGCCGCCGGTGGAAATCGGAGGATGGCTGTGAAGCAAGCAACCTCTGGAACCTGGTGCTGGGGGAGCATGACAAGACACTTTGTATATATAGACTATGGATATTATACATTTTAATATGTACTTGGACTATGGACCACACCTCAATCAATGTTACCAAACCAGTATTGTAGGAACATGTTAATACCTTCTGAATGGTTTGAGGAAAATAAAGCCATCGAAAGCCTGGAGTTTTTTCATAAAGAATACTCTAAAATTGGGCGATTATGGCGAAAAAAGATTTTAACAACAACTAAAAGACATTCTGAGCATTATTTACATAAATCACATAATATTAAAGAAATCCAACTATTAAGAACGAATTGTGTGTGTTTTATTTTTTACAAATAAAACAAAGTTTTACTGTTCATACTGCGATGAAAAATAATGAGAGGGCTTTACTCATCATTGGTAAATCCTCCAAACGGTTTCGCCAATTTAAACTACCTGACCGCTTTATAAAGGTCTAATACTGTATAGGACGATTTTTGCTTATATATGCGATAAAGATAGTTGGAATCTTATTTATGGTATTAAAGAGCAAACTATAGTCATAAGCTTAGAGGAAAATAGAATTACATGTACATTTATGCATCGAGCGATTCTTTTCCTCAAACAATAAGCTTTATTAGTTAGGCCCTTTCACTTTTTTAAGAAATAAAGCCATGTCATCCTATGGATCCATAATTTGCATTGGTATTTTGGGTCATCTGGCATATCTTAAATGCCAATATATAGATTTAGTTTCGGTTTAGCCCAAAACCATTGCTTCACCATTCTTTATAAATTGATTGAATATATCAAATATTTATTTTCATACTGTCTTTAAATTATTCTTAAAAGCGCTAAATTCTTTATATTGTTGAGTCATAAATAGATTTGTTTGTGAGTTTGGTTTGGCTTTAAATGGTCAACCATATATATAGGTATTGTCCAGAGGAACAAAGCCTGCAACTTGTGTGCATCTGTATAGGAATAGTCAGGATTCAGATACTGTTCTTCTTCTATTTCCTCGAAGAACATTCCTTCTTAGGAAAAGCCCACCGGGGCGATATTAAAAGGCATAAACTATAGCCATTAAATATACGAAGTAATAAATAGGAACAGCCTGATATATGCAACAATGTGCTAGTATAGATAGAAAATATTCGCACAGGTATAGATAGTTTTTTTTGCTTATCCCTAGCACACGTGGCCATGATAATCATGGTGGGTAGAAGTAAGCGGCTGCTTTTACTGTAAGTGCACCACATGTCTACATATGTGAAAAGCAGTTCGACTTTGCACTTACAAATCTACTAGAGCCCTGTTTGGTTGCTTGCACTCGTTGGTGAGGTGGACTTGTATAGATAGTGATAAATACAGCGGTCTTTTCAGTCTCGTGTAGATGGAACCTATACTGAGATAAAGACAAATGGATAAATGCAGCTTTTGTAGATGTAAATAGAATATGTCTACAGAGGTAGACATTAATATGGATAGACGGGAGAATGCACTACTGTGTTGTAGACAGAGGAGTTACAACCACTAGTCTATATTGGAAGTAAATTACGATGAAGATAAATGAAAATATGCAAATAGGTATATGGCTATAAGCTATAACAAGTCTGAAGCTGTAGATAATGATATATACGGATAAATAGATGTATCAGCCTATGAGTTTATATACATAGAAATAACAGCCTACAGGCGTAACAGACACTAATCTACAGGAGTAAATAAATGAAGATATGCAAATAGGTATATGGCTATAAACCAGACATTGTCTGAAGGTGTAGATAATGATATATATGGATCGATAGATGTATCAGCCTATGGGTTATATACATAGAAATAACAGCATATATACGGGCATAACAAACACTATAGTCTACAGGAGTAGATAAATGAAGAGATATGTAAATAACTGTAGCTATATAAGCCATGATATATACGGATGGATAGGTGATTAGCCTATGGGAATATATAGATAGAAAGGGAACAGCATTTGGGCTTATCAAACCCTAGTCTACAGGAGTAGATAAATGAATATATGCAAATATGTATAGCTATAGCCAGATAGACAAGCGGATAGATATACCAGTCTATAGGTATATAGCGAGCGAGATGTGATAGAATGTAGATATATGTATAGATGGAACGGCCTAGATATACAGGAGTAGATAAAAGTGCAGATAAATGAATATATGCAAATATATAGAACATGTCTGATGGTGTAGAAGGAGCTCTAGACAAACGGCTGTACACATATGCGGAACAGACTACGCAGACAAATGTAGCTATTTAAATACTTGCAGGTGTAGCCAGACAGGAAGAGAGAGAGAGACGCATCCAGATGTAGATCGAGCTATAAAAGTGACGTGTAGACACATGCAAACGTAGAGATGCACCCATCCAGCAGAGAGGGCGCTGCACTTGATGTCAAATCCCCGGGCAGGGCTCGGTTACCTCGGACTTTGTACCGCGGCCTGGACGGACTAACGACCTGCTCTGAAAAAGACTGCTGAATGTATTTGCATATAGACACACAGTCTTCCACCCAGAATTACCTCACTCACAAGATCTCATTTCTAAATTTAAAAAAGCACAAAAGTGAAAATGTACTGGGATCAGAGGTTGATACGTTAAAAGAAAAGGACATCTCCAGATTATGCAACTAAAAGGATTGCGCCATCTATCAGAATAAATATCAACTAATAGTTTATTTTGAATTAGAGTCTAGAATATTGGCCAAATACTCTTTCTTGATTAATTCAGGAAGCCTCAAGGATCAGCGTTTTAGGTCGTTGAGCCTGCACCACGTTGACAAGAGCTAACAGCCCTAAACGAGTACGTGGTTGGCTTTTATTGATTAATCAAGAAAGAGTATTTCGTCAATATTCTGGAATAATTGAAAAAACGGTTAGTTTATATTTATTCCAACAGATGACGCAAGTTCTGCAGTTGCACGATCAGAAGATGTATTTTTCTTAAGAGGTCGAGTCTTTGTGAGAAGATATGATGATTTTGTTTTCTGTAATTTTTGACCTGTAGTTACTTCATTAGCGTCATTCAAGACCTTTGGGAACTTTTCCCAGGAAGATATGCATATAGAAAAATTATCCCAATTAGCTTTCATCCAAAAAGAGGATAAGTAGATAAAAATCTGGAGTTCAAGAGAAAATGTGTATATGCAAATCTAAAAGAAGTGGGGTATGCAACTTCCTCCTGACGTGAGGCCAACCAAAAAGACAAATTGATCTTCCAATTAAGGGCAGAGCTGTCATTCAACATTTGGTGTGTGGCATTCTCATTTCTTGATAGCGCAGCCCATATATAGCCAATACATATTAGCATATTAACACCTAATGAATAATCTGCTTACAAAATTGTCCTATTTATAGTCTCCACTGTAAATTGAAGTGACCGAGAAATTCCTTTGTTATAAAGAATATTGCTAATAAAGTTTTTATCTCATTCTATAGAGAGTTCTTGGGAGGTCTCGAGACTAGTTCCCATGTTTACTAATCATTATCTGAACCGAAACAAAACTGAACTTAACGTAACCTGAACTCAACCTAAATTAACCTAACCTAACCTCATAATGGCATGTAAACGCATTACTCTAGGGTTAATAAACATGGAAGCTAGTACTGGGATTTGCATAGTTTTTCGTTATAAAGAGCGTTGTTAAATATGTTGTGAAAATATCATATGAAGTCGCAATCTTTCTTTATTATTGTCAGTAATCTTTCGTGTACAGGTTCATCTTCAGCTCTGCTATAGGAAAATAATGAAATACATGTTTTTGATTCCTAGAATTTGTATACGGGGAGAATGGTGTTGCACGCGGTTTTTAAAAAGACGAGATTCCATAATTGTATTAGGGATATGCTTTAATGGTTACCATTAACAGGATATTTGTAGGCTTTTCTGACAAAATCATTAATATTTGAGATTTATAAAGTCCTGAAATGATACCTAGTAAAGTCAAATGGTATATATGACAAGAGTTTATTATACATTGATATAAAAATAAATATAGAATTGTGATGGAAAATATGCAACAATGGTACAGAATGAACTTAGCAAGGCGTAGCTTTAATAAAAATCTAAAAACGTGCTTGAGCGAACAAAGTTTTTTTTTTTACGGAGTTTTTAACACTAATATTTTATTTACAAATTATATCGATAGATGGTAATAGAATTTATAAATACAACTTTTTTTTAAATTTTGAATCCAATATTTCGAATTGCGCGCTGTACGTCTTTCAAAACAAAATGTCACACACCAAATCATGCATAACAACAAAATTCAATCTTCACAGGTTGATCAACGACCCAACAAAGAACCACTGCAGTCGTGTGAACAAACGGCCGACAAAGGAAGGCAACACGACGCGACCAGCAAGTTTAGGTCCTCAGGGATCATATTTGCATACTGGGCAGGAATTAAATCTGAGGCTCTATAATTTGCATAAGGAGCCCGTGACCCTCACGCAACAAGCCATCTGCGATGATACCTCAGCCCCAGTGACCTCCTTGGTCAGACTGCCTGAGTGTGAATTGAGGTGGTTTCTCGGCTGCTTTTGCCATACTCATATACATATGTGCCTTATATATATACATACATATTTACATATACACATTGCCATATATATATTGTGTGTTCTCTTGTCTTTTTTCCTATAAACATTTCCAGGCTCTTCTCTATTAAATTCTGCAATTCATCATTATCATAGTCCGATCATATTGTACTGTTCAGATTGTTGTCGTATTCCTTAGAAAAACAACATTAGAAAGCATCTACGATCATGGACAAAACTTAAGGAAGGGGAATGTCTTGGCAGTCTATTTTTTTTTTTTTAAGGAGACTGAGGTAATTTTGTTCACACTTGGTTATCTCGTGTGTCTTCAATAAAGGTTACTGTAATATCTTTCAGAGTTATTGTCTGAATCCCGATATACATGCTAAAAGATACAACTTCCTTAAGTTTTGTCCATGAATGTAGACTATAGTATGGAGTGTGCAACCTGCGTTACATCGGTGGGAAAGAATTTCATATGGACAATTACATGCTCATTTTTTCCATATATGTTTGTGCTATATGCAAATATGATATACTTTTATTGCCAACCACACGCCAGCGTGTGATTATGAGTCTTACCTCGGGAGCCTATAACACTTTGGCGTGTGATCTAACATTTCTGGTACAATCTATGTATTGTTTTTTTGACTCTATTTGATGATTTCGGGTGAAATAAACGTTATTACCTAGTTGTAAATGATCGCGGATTTGGATTCATTTAGAAAATACACATTAATTCATTAATTAGATTAACTGTGTTAAGAAGACAACTAAGATATCTGGGGCAAGTCTATTCTATGTTACTAGCTAACTTCAAACGTCTGATTTCTATTATCTCAAATACAAGTCGTGCTACAGGCTATGATAATCATGATGGACAGTTAGCGATCGCTTGTACTGTCATTACATCATACCTCTACACATGTAGATAGAAGTTCGACCTTTGAACTCTCAAATATGCCAGAGAACACTGTTTTGGTTATTTGCACTTACGGGTGGAGTTGGACTTTTTTAAGGATAGGGAGGCCACTGAAGATAATTTTGTTGTTGTTGATCTTTTCGATCCTGGATTCTTGAGAGATTCTCTCTCTCGATCCCGATGGGTCGTGACTATCGAAAATCGATGGGCTTATACATCATCGCAAATAACCAATCTCCTCGAAAGGATTAATAAAAGTACACGAATTGAACACAAAATGATATTTGGTTGAACTGCTCAAATTTGACATTTTATTGTAACCCACTGAAGATAATTTTGTTGTTGTTGTTGTTCTTTTCGATCCTGGATTCTAGCGGGATTCGATCCCGATGGGTCGTGACTATCGAAAATCGATGGGCTTATACATCACCGCAAATAACCAATCTCCTCGAAAGGATTAATAAAAGTAAACGAATTGAACCCAAAGTGATATTTGGTTGAAATGCTCAAATTTGACATTTTATTGTAACCCACTAGGAATACAAGATGGTATTTGAAGAAAGCCACATTACATAGGGTTGTATGGAAGGGGGAAGGCCTATGGCGTAGAAATGATGATAAATGGAAGGTTTTTTCCTCCATCTTTAACGAGGCTTTGAGAACGTTGAACTATGTGATGTAACCTCTCTGTTTCTCTCTCGATTAAAAAAACTGAGTAATGTGACAGAAGTAAATATGTGTAAGCATTTTCTATCTACTTTTTACAATTACAAATGTATATTTAAAATATGCTGAAGTCAATTTTTTTTTGTTTAGTATTTATTTTTATGGCAGTTTTTTTTAATGGTTTAAAGTATATTTTTTGATATGCAGATTAAAACCTTGCTATAGTAAACCCCAATGGGAGTTAACTTATGGTTCATTATATTTATGGTTTACTGTAGTCATGTTTCTATAGCCATGATTCACTAAAGTCATGGTTCACCGAATCTAAGGTTCACTAAAGTCATTGTTCACTGTATCTAAGGTTCACTAAAGTCATTGTTCACTGAATTGATGGTTCACTATAGCCATGGTTCACTAAAGTCATGGTTCACTATAGCCATGTGTCACTAAAGTCATGGTTCACTATAGCTATGGTTCACTTTAGTCATGGTTCACTGTATCCAAGGTTCACTCTAGCCATGGTTAACTTTGGCCTTGGTTCACTATAGCCATGGTTCACTAAAGTCATGGTTCACTATAGCCATGTGTCACTAAAGTCATTGTTCACTGTATCTAAGGTTCACTATAGCCATTGTTCACTGAATTCATGGTTCACTATAGCCATGGTTCACTAAAGTCATGGTTCACTATAGCCATATGTCACTAAAGTCATGGTTCACTATAGCTATGGTTCACTTTAGTCATGGTTCACTGTATCCAAGGTTCACTCTAGCCATGGTTAACTTTGGCCTTGGTTCACTATAGCCATGGTTCACTAAAGTCATGGTTCACTATAGCCATGTGTCACTAAAGTCATTGTTCACTGTATCTAAGGTTCACTATAGCAATTGTTCACTGAATTCATGGTTCACTATAGCCATGGTTCACTAAAGTCATGGTTCACTATAGCCATTTGTCACTAAAGTCATGGTTCACTATAGCTATGGTTCACTTTAGTCATGGTTCACTGTATCCAAGGTTCACTCTAGCCATGGTTAACTTTGGCCTTGGTTCACTGTAGCCATGGTTCATTCCAGCCATGGTTCACTGTATCCAAGGTTCATTCCAGCCATGGTTAACTTTGGCCTTGTTTCATTGTAGCCATGGTTCACTGTATCCAAGGTTCACTCTAGCCATGGTTAACTTTGGCCTTGTTTCACTGTAGCCATGGTTCATTATACCCATGGTTCACTGTATCCAAGGTTCACTCTAGCCATGGTTAACTTTGGCCTTGTTTCACTGTAGCCATGGTTCATTATACCCATGGTTCACTGTATCCAAGGTTCATTCCAGCCATAGTTATCTATGGCCTCGGTTCACTATAGTCATGGTTCACTATAGCCATGGTTCACTGTTGGTATCCTAAAAGAAGCAAAACATACAAAGCAGTTAGTTTCATGTTTTAAAAATGTTTAGAATTTCTCCTCATATTTCACGATAAATTTACTTATTACAGTTTAAAGAGTTCGTGCCAATAAATATCTTTATGATGTATTTAAAAGGCCTTTTAAAGAACCTTGGCTCTAGAAAACCTGCCGTTTAAATAGCTAATAAAGATCAAATTATCGCAAATAATTCAATAAAACTCTCATAGGTGTACACTTTTCAATCCTTATCTATAAATTTACACGTATAAAAAGAGTTCAGTTTTGGTTTTGTTTTAGGCATCAGATTTCTGTTTGATTATTTGCATATTACAATAAGAGGAATCGAATGATATCATTTCCAAGAAAAGATAAAGCTAACGGCGATGAGTTTCTTTATTAAAAATATATAAGCTTGACGAGCTTTCGTACAATAATGTTCTTCAACAGTCTGTAATACGAATACAAAACTTATTTGCATATTTTTATGCAAATATTTGCATAAATGTAACAGTTCGTGTATCGTGTGTTAATCAGTTTTCCATCTTAGTGAAAACTAAAGAAGCTTCAAATGGTGACACAAATTTTTTAAAGCGGAGTAAAACAGCACAACAAGGGCGACCTCTTTCTTTTTTAAAATTGTAAAAGTGCCAACAGATGGCTTTCATTACCTAATCTTTCGAAAGTTAAATACCGTCCAAATATTGCGTCATACTTCTAGAGATTTGAAATAGAGTCATTAAACTCCGTCTTTGCAATAAGAGAGCATCATTGGGAAATGGTATTTCTAAAAACGAAAATCCTCCTTTATGTAATACCTCCTCTTTTTATCATGTAACTCCCTCCCTTTTATTACTCAAGTCTCTCGATTGACATTTATTTGAATATATAATGAGGTCGAATCTTCAATTTATTATTCACTTTTTGAGTTTTTTTATCACTTGAGTGTGTTGTACGTGTCATTAAGGGGGGGGGGGGGTGGGATTTGTATTCACATAATCATCTGTGAATAAAAAAAGGAGAAAATATTCTTATCAGGTCTAATTAATCTTGTTTTACAAGAGAAAGAATCGCCATACAACATCTTGAAGAAGGAATCAAAGTTTACGGTGTCGAGTTTCTTTTATTTATGTTGTATAATCGGCAAGCTTTCGGACTATGACATCCTTCAACAGGCTACTATTCAAGAAACTAGAGGATTATATATATATATATATATAATTTAGTTTATATATGATATAAATATGCAATTATAACTTCTCGTATTTAACGGGTGGATATTTGAGCAGGTTTGGTTTTATTTAACGAACTATATTAAATGTGATATATGCAAATAGGGTATGTGTGTGTAAAAAAATAATAAGAAAATATAAATAAAATAAGTCACTGAAACGTCAACAATAAATAAGTTGATGTGACAATATGTGGTCTATGAGAAACTTTATAAGAAATTGGGGCTTGCTATAGAGAAGGGGGGGGGGAGGGAGATTACTGTATAAATAAACTAGAGGAAGTAAATATATGCACAATATATAATTTATAATTTATTTACTCCCCTATACATTTATAGATGTCAACCTATAGGAAGGACTCTCCTACAGACAAAAATTAAGTTAGGTTATTTTAGGTTAGGTTGGTTTAGGTTAGATTAGTTAATTGAGGTTAGGCTATAGTTTAAGTGTTCAGTTAGTTTAGGTTAAATTCATTTAGGAGATGCTAGTTTAGGTTAGTTAAGTTCAGTTAGGTTAGGTTAGCAAGCCAACATAACCTCATAATAAACAAAGAGAGGTAAACAACGTACTCTATCATTCGAAAGCAATTTTATGTATCATTCTCATAAACTCTCTCTCTCTCTACTCCAGCTGGTAGGCAGTAAGCAGGTAAGAAGACACCTGAGAATGTAAACATAAACAGTATCTGTCCTTCCACCGTGTCACAAAGTAAACAGATCCAATTCTGTGAGGTCATGGTACAACAGCAGTAAACACAGGCCGTGTAACTCTAACCTCACTTTATTGATAGATTTTACTTCTCTTTTTACTTCAAATTTTATCTCATCGCAATCATTTATATTTAATGCATTTACAAAATAATCCCCACTTTCCATTACAAAAACATGCATATAGTTAAAAGCATTTTTTCAAAATTATCATTAATAATGTCATAAGTCAACAAGGATGGGAAAGTATTTATGCAAATTATTGCGGTAGATTTCCTTATTTACACAATGTGTCTGAGAGAAAATTCATATCAACTCACATTTTTTTGGAAGCTGTCTGTGAACTTAGTAAACTCTCTTTCCTAAATTGATTCAAAAGTGCATAGGCTCTCTCTCTTTCATGAATAATGATAACATGTAAGAACATGAGGACTCCATGGTATTAATAACAAACACCATGGTTTTTCCTTCCAACAGAATCTACCTATGGACACGTCATTGTACACCTCTCATTATGGATATGTAATTTAAGAATAGTTAGACACACAATCATCAAAAAATTATCTCTTTCGAAATATTGAGTATTCCTCCTTATCACACCATTTGCCTATTCACAACACGCAATAAGTAAAGTTGATGCAAATTAAAACAATATATTGATCATTTTTTATCTCTGTTCTATATGACTGGTTATCTATTATTTATTTGTGAGTGCGTTATGTAAAAAGGTATTTGTGAATATTTCCTGGCACACACAAACAACAGAAGAAAATTCAGTGACATAAATGGTTATACGAAGTTAGAAGAAAATATAGAAATATAGAGAGAGTAAAAGAAGTTCTGAAAATAGAGCAATCCATAAATAAATATTTAATTAAAAAGGCATATAAATATTTTATAATCTAAAATGCAAATATTTTATTTTTTTTTAACATATATTTTATTTTCATTCATTGACTGTTCTATATTTTTTGACCATAGATTTAGAACATACCACTTTTTTTTAAATTATTGTTGTAAATCTGTATATTTAACCTTACCTATTTTTCAAAATCACGATTATAGAATTCATTTTATAAATTCTATATTACTGTGAAAAATAATTTTATGTGTAATTTACTTCAAGTAATTCAAAATAAAAAACTACTTGAAAGGTAAATAATTATCGTTACTTTTTCACGACTGCACCTCTTTTTCAACAACAAAACAAAAAATAATCATAACATATATATATGATATTTTGATCCAATATATGCCTTTTTAATTAAAATAAAAGAAGTGTAATTTACAAATTTTGATTTTTAAAATGTTAAAAAATATATATCTGTGAAAAAAAATTAAAATAACTATATTAAAAATTCAAATATCAATAGGCTAAAAAATATACTCATTATTATATATATAATTCTATAAAATGTTCTCAGAATAAATCCATTTTCACGCTGTACCATTTTTTAAATTATAAAATGATTAGCGTTGTCAAAAGAGTGGGAAATTTGATGGCATAATTTTCTTTAAATATATTTTTTAAATGCACTTTTTAAATTTTAATTGTTGGAATTGAATATTTAATAAGTCTCATTTAAAAGATAGTAAAATATAATAACAAAAAAAAATATGTAATTTATTTTTTAAAAGGCGGGAAAAATTAATAACGCAGAATATGTATATATAAATTTAGCAGACGATTTGAGCAATTTAGTAAAAATAATGCGCCATTTGGTTTGAAGTGAAGTCTTTACCTTACAGATCTACAGCTCGAATATATGCAGCTATGTTCGTGCAAATATAAATTTAAAAATTAAAACGGAAAAAAAAAAACAAATTTAATTTCAAAAACAACCTTACAACAATCTGATCAACTTCAAAAATTTAGCTTTCTTTGGCAAAGATGGTGTTGTCGCTTGGTCATCGACCCGAAGCCGCTAGTTTGCGGTGACGGCCAATAGATGGCGTCTATTTTTGACGTCTATTTTGAAGGGAGAGGTGACCTTTATTTCTATAGATCAATGTCCTCCCAGTTTCATCTATATATATGTTATATAAAAATATTATTTTATTTTAAATTTTAATTCATAGATTCAAATACTCTGCTAAATCGACCGCCAGAGGTCACTCTTCCCCTATAAAAACTCGTTGTTGTTTCTTCCCGTTGGCCGGCTCAAACCTTTTGTACATTATGTAAATAATATTTTTTTTACCTTGTTCTACTCGCCTTAAGTCAGGCAGAACTTTTACCAAATTATGTTTATTATATAATCCTAAAGCTCAATTAAAACAATCTCTGATCAAAACTATTTTCCATTATCATTTTTTTCAAGATTTTAACCACGACTGCATTACCATAATCCTCAACATGATCAAAAATCAAGCAGAAAATCTCATTCATATTTATTTATAACATATATATGTAAATATGAATGACGTCAGCATATGTATGAGTAACAATCAACGAGAGAATATACTAACAAAGAAACAATGGAAGGGGAAGAACATGTATAACACCAAGTAAAAGTCAATCTGTTATTTTCCCCATGAATAATGTCCTAATATTTGTGTGAGAACTAATTAAAATAAAATTTCCTCTTCGTGCAAATATTATTATAATCTTATTTCCTAGAGAAAAAAAAAGGTTATAAGAGAAAACACATGCGACTACTAAAGAAAAGAAATCCAGGAAAAAGGTTATAAAAAAAATACGCGACTACTAAAAAAATCTATATAAACGTATATCTTCAATGGCAAAAAAAATCAACTATCCAAATATTCTCAAAAATTCTACAGAACATAGAGAAGGCAATAAACAAAAATCCTCAATAATTGTCAACAACTCAAAGAAATTTCCAAATTTGCATATAAACCCACCGTGCTGGAGGAGTAAAGTAAACAAGATTTTTTTTTCAAGGGCTCTGTGTGTAAAAAAAGCGGCGTTACGAAAGTGTTACGCAAGATGTTACGTGGACAAAGGACTTTATCAATGGGGCCAACGGCCGCCCGCCCGCCCATCTTCAGACCTTCGAGCTATTTGCATAGACGCTGCTCGCCATTGTTCTTTCTCTTTTTATGGCTTCGTAGGGCGGCTCTAATTGGATACAAAATGGTGCACAATCCTATACCATAGTCTTTTTATTAAACATTCTTCGACAAAAATTACTATGTTGAAGAATAGAGGTTGCCTGGCCGGCATTGATAGTTCTTAAAATCAGAGATACTTCGGTCAGTAAAGATTTTTCTATAGCCGAAGTATTTCTTATTTTAAGAAGCATCACTATATACTGGATGCTCTCTTTAGATGACTATATTACTACTTCTAAAACTTGTGATACATCTTAAGAAAAATAAAAACAAACTTCTAAACGTGCAACTAAAAGTTGATGATGGCTTGCACCATCTATCTGAATAAATAGTAACTAATTGTTGATTTTTTTTTTAAATTATTATTCTAGAATTTTTTTGTATATATCAATGAATAGTTGATATTTATTCCGATAGATGGCGCAACTTTAATTTGCATGATCAGTAGATGCGTTTTGGTTATAATTTATCAACCTGATATCAGTATAATTTTAATTTTTCTACTAATTTGTTATGGATATTTTTTGTTATCTCTCTTAACGATTTTTTCTTATTGGAGTTTGAATTAAGGTCAAGTTTACACTTTTGTTGCCAGACGAATGAAGTTAGCCAGTACAATAAGAGTAAACTTATCATAAAGATAGAGGCTGCCTGGCCAGCATTCATATTTATATAAAAAAATAGACACTTCGGCCAGTTGGAGTTTTTTTATTTTCTCAACGTTTCGACAAAAATCTTTTGTCTTCGTCAGGAGAAGTAAATAAAATAAAACATTTGGCAAGGCGTTAAAAGTTGTTCTGAGGTTGCAAGGGCGTTCTTGTTCCAGGTGTCTCAGGACATCAACACAGTTTATCCAATCATTAAATTACTGTGTATTCTAAATAAAGCTAAAACCGCTGTCATTTACAACTAAGTAACAATATTTATTCGCCTCGATGCCATCAAATCGAGTCCAAACACAATGTAGATTGATAAATAATAGATGTGAAAATCTCCTTGTGATTAATTCAAATAATACAACATGTTCTGGAGATGAGTTTCTTTTCATTTTATTATTGTATTCGCAAGCTTTCGGGTATTTTCTGCCCTTCTTCAGGAGTACAAAGTGAACATTATTATTATTCATTATTGTTCGCTTTTGGACTCCTGTATATGGGCGGAAATCCCCGGAAGCTTGAGAATACAATAATAGAACAAAAAGAAACTCATTTCTATAAGCCTGTTGCATTATTTTAAACAATGTAGATTGAATCAGAAATGTTGGATCTTAGATCACTAACAAGCGTTTTGTATGTTATCTCTCTTAGCAATGGTCTCTTATTGGAGGTTGGATTAAGGTCAAGTTTACACTTTTGTTGCCAGACGAATGAAGTTAGCCAGTAATATAAGAGTAGACTTGTTCCAGGTCTTTCTGAACTCAACACAGTTTATCCAATCAATAAATTACTGTATATTCTAAATAAAGCCAAACCCACTGTCTTTTACAACTAAAAGACTCTTGAGGAAAGGTACATAATCATATACTGGTGGGTGGTTGGCAGTGAAAGAGTCACTTCATTTTTTAGGATTTTATATCAAGTTGGTCTCTTATTAAATGAGTGGTACTGTATATACTTCTTGTTTCGATCTTATATCCCTAGTATAGCTTGTTATAGATGTTATACCTATTTGGTTTGCCCCTCAAAGTACTGGAAGATTGTGGGGAAATCCCTTACTATCAGGTCCCAACTCTTTAGAAAGGGAAAATCCCTACCTGGTGATTCTAAGTGCATTGGTGTGTGGTTGGTAGTTAAAAGAGTCACTTCATTTTTAGGATTTTATATCAAGTTGGTCTCTTATTAAATGAGTGGTACTGTATATACTTCTTGTTTCGGTCTTATATCCCTAGTATAGCTTGTTATAGATGTTATAACTTTTTGGTTTGCCCCTTAAAGTACTGGAAGATTGTGGGGAAATCCCTTACTATCAGGTCCCAACTCTTTAGTTAGGGAAAGTACCTACTTGGTGATTCTAAGAGGTGGAGGGTATACAACGCTCTAGAGAGGCCAAGTTAGAAGGAGGAGGAGCAGAGACAGGAATAAGTCTCCAACTCCATCCTATAACATGGAAGAGGACATTCTCTCGTCCTTGTAGTTGGAAACGGCTTCTAGAGACGGTTTGATGAACCTACTCTCAGGTCAACGGCATATAGATGTGGAAGACAAGGGAAAACCACCTGTTTAACAACGATAATCCTCAATGAATTGACCAACAAGAACCAAGACAACATCTTACCACCAGTATAATTGGTCATAGAACGATCTCTATGGAGGAACCTGATGAGGAATCACAACGTTCTTAAGACAGATTTATCTCAAATTTAAAATATATGTAAATAAAAGACAATCTGTTGAGGGAAGAGTTTCTTTTGTACCAATACAAGCTTTCGGGTGTAACAGCCCTTTAACAGGTACAATTATGATACTAGAAAGTATTAAGATCGTAATTTTACATGTTGAAGGGCTGTTACGACCGAAAGCTTGTATTGTAGTGATATAACACTTCCCTCAGCTGCTTGTCCTTTATTTATAATTTTATATATACAGAAGAAATTGGCGTCTAGTTTTGATGTTTAATTTGACAGAAGAGGAGCCCTATGCTTTTTTAGAACAATTTCCTCCCGCCATAATTTCCATCTATGAATAGATTATATTATTAATAAAAATATATACAGTTAAACCTGTCTATAACGCCCCCTCTTGAGACACATCAAAATAGAGAGGGGGTGCTATAGACAGGTTACTTTTAATGTAAATCGCATCGTACTACGTATTTAAAATCGGGCGCTATAGAGAGGAAGGCGCTCTTTAGAAGGGGCGCTATAAACAGGTTTAACTGTATTTATTTATTTAGTTTAGACATGTGACATTGGGCCAAGAGATATTTCCCTCTCGTTGGTGTATGACAGATTCTTGGTAAGAAAATCTCCGAAGTCATAGCATATATAAGGTAAAAGAGCTGTTAAAAGAAGGAAGTCTCTGAAAAGAGAAAAATGATTGTGCAATATTCAATATCTCAATTTGTACATACCCTGTGATAATGAATCTATATATTACCGTTTATCTTTCTTTAATATCTATGTCTATATATTATATATTAGAGATCATTTTAATAGGTAAATAGTGAGAAAAACATAGAGGTATATTGAGTATAAACGAATAATGTCCAAATTGTCTGATTTTTCACCACGTCCAAATGTCATTAAGGTGATCAAAGTGCAATGGAAAAAGATGACTTGGCTCTCCTCTAGATGGATTGAATAAAGGGTAGCTGCGTGTCCTCAGGAGGAACGTCAGGGAGGTCAACCGTCCAGACAATAGCGACATCCTCGTCTGTCTGGGTGGGTGCTTTGTGTCTGCCCCGTGTCTGTCTGCCCACCTTCCTGGCTGGTCTGTCTTTGTCTATTACCTGCCGCTACCCTTTGGCTTGTTACGTATTCCATGCTAGTGTTTTCTCTTATTGTAGGTTTCTCTTTGTTGTCTATGGTAGCGTTGGGTTTAGTATGTCTCTTTGTTGGTTCCTTGTCTATTACCTGCTGCTTCTTCCATGGTACTCTTTGGCCTGTTACGTGTTCTATACTGGTTTTTTCTCTTATTGTAGGATTCTTTGTTGTCTTTGTTGGTTCCTTGTCTATTAACTGCAGCTTCCATGGCATCCTTTGGCCTGTTATGTGTTCTATACTGGTGTTTTCTTTTATTGTAGGATTCTCTTTGTTGTCTATTCTAACTTCTATGGTAGCGTTTTGTTTAGTATTTGTCTTTGTTGGTTCCTTGTCTATTACCTGTAGCTTCCATGGTACCCTTTGGCCTGTTACGTGTTCTATGATGGTGTTTTCTCTTATTGTAGGATTCTTTGTTGTTTTTGTTGGTTCCTTGTGTGTGTGTGTGTGTGTGTGTGTGTGTCTATTGCCTACCGCTACCCTTTGGTCTGTTACGTCTTCTATGCTGGTGTTTTCTCTTATTGTGGGATTCTTTGTTGTTTTTGTTGGTTCCTTGTGTGTGTGTGTGTGTGTGTGTCTATTACCTGCAGCTTCTTCCATGGTACCATTTAGCCTGTTACGTCTTCTATGCTGGTGTTTTCTCTTATTGTAGGTTTCTTTGTTGTTTTTGTTGGTTCCTTGTCTATTACCTACCGCTACCCTTTGGCCTGTTACGTCTTCTATGCTGGTGTTTTCTCTTATTGTAGGTTTTTTTGTTGTTTTTGTTGGTTCCTTGTCTATTACCTGCTGCTATGGTTGCGTTAGATTGTTGGCTGTCTCTATTCCATGCTGATGTTTGCTCTTACTGCAAAGTTCTTTGTTCTTCTGTCGTTGTCATCTTTCATGCGTCTTTATTATTCCTTGTCTATTATCTGCTAAGGTAGTGTTTGGCTTGTTATGTGTCTTTGTTGTTCTATATCTTTGTTATTATTTTTCTATTAACTGCTATAGTAGCATTTGGCGTGTTATGTCTATTATTTTCCTTTTACTGAGTGCTTTCTCTTACTGCAAAATTCTTTGTTATCTGTTGGTTTCTTGTCTATTAGTGGTTATGATAGAGTTTTTGGTTTTTTACGTGTCTATATTCCCCTTGATGGTGTTTGTGCTTTTACTTCGAAAATCTGTTTTATGTTCCATATGCAATATCTTAAATGGAAGTATTTGAGCTCATGTTCCATCTATATCACATTACTGGTTTTTATTATCATTACAAACTATTGATTTATTAATGAACGTTTGATGAAGGGGGGCATCGTTTTTGTATCTTGGGCGAATTTAGATGTGTATTATCTCTGATATGGTAGTGTTTGGTTTTTTAGCAACGTATTTCCACATTAAAACCTATTTTCTAACTCCTTTTAAAATTATTATTGTAAGTTGCTGTGATTCTTTGTCCTACCTTTCAGGGGTCACTCAAGATTTATTGCTGATATTTCTATAAGTATTATTTACTCTATGGTAGTGTTTTTTCTCATCTATCCTTCCATATTGGAGAAAATTGGTACTACGAGCTGATTTCATTTAGTACTGAAAACTCATGCTGTCTATCTTTGTCTACTAAGTTTTTAATATATATATATTTAAATATAGATATTAGATGATTTCATTGATAATATCCTTTTTATTTATATTTTTAGTATTTTTCTTAATATATGGTAGAGATATGCGAGGTTTTTCGGTACGTCATCAATCCCAGAGCCAAGTTTTTTTTAAGCGCATCTATTATGTAAATTAATTGCTAGTCTATGCTTGTGTCGTCTATATGTAAATAGGTGGGTGGATTCGTTGCATCAAAATTAAGATTTCAGGATATAATTACATATGAGTGGCGCACGTATTGTTTGTGTCGGTTTGTTGCGTAAATGAATCTGTCAAGTGGTGTGTGTGAGCTGGTGTATAGGTATTAGCTCACGTCATTGGTGACGTACAAGGTCTAGAAAAGTTCCTGTTTGAAGCACCTTCTTGGAGATGAAGCACACTCGATTCGTACTAAAGAGAGAGGAACTTGTTTTACCCGTGTAGAGATATAGCTTCCAGTATGAAATACGAGACAGTATACTTAGGAAAAACATGCTGTATCGAAATAGAAAGTTGAAAAAAAAAAACTTATATCAGCTACTTTGTCTATATAAATTTTATAAACTGTGTAAATTAATACATGTAAATTTGTGAATATTTTTAATTCTAAGTTTTAATCTGTTGTTTTTGTTTGTTTCCTCTGTAATAGGCGCAAATATTCCAATATCGCGTCTGGTTGATTAATAAGTTTTAAATAATAATAATAATAAGCATTATCTAGTTGTAAGTTTTTTTCTTTGATAAAAAACTTGTAGGTTGGCTTATAATGCAAGTTATTGATAGATACAAAGCAAAAATATTCCAGATATACAAGTATCCCTCTAGAAATCTGACTATATTGATCAAAAAAGAAACCCACAGCTATCTACAAAAGATTGCATGGATCTATTTATTCACTAATCAATATATTTACACTATTATATTGTTTTTGAAATAGTATGCTTGCCAATGGTACTTGTATTTAGATTAATAGTTAATATTAAATTAGCGTGTTTTCAGTGTTCAGTGTGAGCGTTTTTCAGTGAATGTGCCATTGTAGGTTGGATTAGGGTTAGTTCTCTCAAGATGAAATATCAGCAAGCAATCCTCCAGAATTAAGTTTCTTTTTCCATTTCTCTAGCGTGTATAGTTAGTTGGAAGTTATACTTCTAAGTGCTCCTGTTGAAGGACATATTAGCCCGAAAGTTATAAATATAAAAATGGTACAAGACACTTAACCCTGTATTGATTGTTTTATTCCTTTTGTCATTATACAATGTCATGAAGACTATCTTGTTTAGTTGTGGTAAAAGTCGTGGACATGAAAGTCTGCGGTTGTCTCCTCTTTTTTTACAGATGGTACATGTTGGAAAGATCCTAACTGAGTTCAAATTTGATCTGTTTTGTGTGTCCCGTTGAGTTGATTGTTGATATTGTAGCGTAGAAATCAAGTCTTGGAATATCTTAAGATGTAAAAGTATTTAATGATGACGTCAGTACGACTAGTCGACAATTATCAGTCAACCAACCCAACTATATAATATAAAAGTCAGTGGACGAGTGGGTAACACCCTCGATTCCCGACAGTCATGAACCGGGATTGAATCCCGCGTTAACATTTTGTTTTATTATGTGAATAACATTCACATATTATATATTGTTGCAATTATCATAAACTAAGTTGCTCTTGTTGAGTGGTACCTAATAAAGTGATTTTGAAACCCAACTATCTACAGCTATAAGTCAGGAGGTGAAGGTTTATAGACAATATCCTATTGTGTTGATTCTTTTAAATGATATCATCTCGGGGTTTTCCCTTTTTATCAACGTGACAGGGTTGTTGTAGGTTGAAATTGGGAACCATCTCAGCAGAACAAATATTTCTTCTTAACTAAATATCAACAACAAAAAGCATTATTAAGACCTTTTGGTCATATACAGATTCCCAAAGCACAGAAATGTAGGGTACATATAGGAATAACAGTAAGAGTAACAGTAATCAGCAAATTTATTCACAGTGCATCAAATAAGAGGGGGAAGAAAAGAAGGGCTTAGAATTAACCTATATTATTTAGACTAATTATCAAAACAACAAAAATCTTAAATACCTTTTGGTCTTATACAGATTATCCGAACAAATATTTAGGGTACATAAAGGAATAACAGTAATGGTACCTGTGATCAGCAATGTTATTCACGGTGTATCAAAAAAGGAGAAAAAGAAAGGAAGGGCTTAAGCATGAATTTATATTATTTAGACTAAATATCAGTTTCCCTCCTATATTAAATAACAGAAAAAATATATATAAGTAGACTAAACACTACAATAGTAGTCTGGTAGACTGAAATGACGAAATGTTAACCATTAATAAGCCAGACTCTTCCCATATAACGTCTCATGTTGTGATTGTTAAGAAGTAAAATAAAATAAAAGGCTATGCTAATAAAAATGTTTATATTTTTGATAAAGAGATGGCGCTGTTTATCGTCTTTATAATAATAATTTTTTAAAATTATAATACATGGCTCCTTTCTAAATCCCTTTTTTCTTAGTTCGGGAAATGGTCGGTAGAGGGCAGCTCTGAGCTCCTTCTACTTGGCTACTGTAAAGGTTGGTTTTTATCCAATGACCAATATCTGTGTTACCACAAATAATGTATTGTGTCTCATCAATTATTAAATCTATAACAGAAATGCTTATAAATCTTAGCAAATGGATATACTCTAAAACATTGATTTTTTAAAAAAATATATTTATACTTCCTTTATAAAGAATAAAATTTACATTGACCACAATATCTTGTTGAATATAGTCATAAATAGAGATGGAAATTTAGCCGAGAGGATATTGATTTATAAAAAGAAAGAAAAGTCACCTCTTTCTTCCTTCAACAAAATAAACGCTAAAATTCATCTATTAAGGGGTTCGGTGGAAGGATGGTCTAAACCGTTGGTTTTCGACCGCTACGAACCGGGTTCGAATCCCTCATTGGGCACTTTTTTTATAATTTAAAAAAAATGCTCCAATGGCCCTCGATTCTTGAAAATGTCCAACCCCATCAGCGAGTACAAATAACCAAAAGGGAGCTCTGGCACATTTGTAAGTGCAAAGTTGAACTGATTTTCACATCTGTAGACATGTGGTGCACTTACAGTAAAAGCAGACGCCTACTTCTACCCACCATGATTACCATGGCCTGTACCACGTGTACTTGGGATAAGTAAAAAAAAATCTATTTGGCAAACTCTAAAGAGATTTACCTGATGGATTTCATGAAATCAAAGACAGCCCTAGACTGAAAAGGGCCATTAGCCAGAAACCATGATCTCCAGATGAACGCTTCTTAGTTTACCAAAGCTGGTTTTATGGCTTTGTCACTGAACCGTATCAGCTAGTTTGCAGGGACGGTCAATAGATGGCGTTTAGTTTTAGCGTCTATTTTAACGGGAGAGGTGCTCTTTCTTTCTTTTTAAAATAATAAATAGAATATAACCACACGCCAAATATTGTAAATGGAAATGAAGTATAGTGAGAATTATTCATTAGTATTTGTGATGTTCCTTCGATTAAATATATAAATATGCTTTACCAAATTAAGAATTTTTTTTATTATATATCTTTCTAATTTTAAACATACACTTTTTAATATATACATAACAACAACAATAATTACAGTGCTGCCAAATCCAAACAATCAATAATAAATTAATTAAACAGAGTATATTATAATATTATTATAAGGTATATTACAGTACTCAATAATTTTTTTTTCTAATTAATAACATTCTCAAAACAATATATTTGGTATTGAACTTTGGGTATTTTTTACCACTTCATTTCTTTGTGCTCATGTTATTCCTCAGAATTAAAAAAAAAGGTATACACCATAACTTTGCTTGAACATTTACAACAAATAGGTAAATATAAATCAATGTTCTATAAACAGTTTTGTTTATTTTTCTTTATTACTCTTTTGCCTTCTCTTCGTCAAGCTTTATATATAAGAACTCTTGACTCACTAAATATATCGCAAAACTTTCTTCTGATTTTTAATGTTGTCTGCTTTATCGGTTCGTTAACAAAAAAAGATCATATGAAAACACGTGTTCTGTACTACCTATCTACAAACCCGCTTCTCATCCTTTTGGCTAAGATCTAATTGAGATAAAAGCTAAGATCAATGTAAGATATTAAATAGATTGTAAGTAGGCTGTGATATTAAGTAGATTGTAATTCTACAATTCTAGAATCTACAATTATACATGTTATAAAAACAAATGAGATTTTCTGCTGATTTTGGAATTGTTGAGATTATGCTATGGTGATGCAGTCGTGGTTAACAATCTTGAAAGAATAATAATAATAATAATAATATTGAAGATCAGAGATTTCTTTATTTGAGCTGAGGAATATATAAAAGAACATAATTTGAGCTTAAGGCGAGTAGAACAAGGAAAACAAAAGATTATTTACATAATGTACAAAAGTTTTGAGCCGGCCATTGGGATAAAACAACGAGTTTTTATAGGAGAAGAGTGACCTCTGGCGGTCGATTTAGCAAGTATTTGAATCTATGAAATAATAATTTAAAATAAAATAATATTTTTATATAACATACATATACAGACACAGAATCTGTATATCTACAAATACAGAATAATATTTTGATCTTGTATCGACTAAAGATCCATTTAAGAGAGATACTAAAAGCCAAGAGGATCCCGAGAAAATTGCCAAATAAGGTAATAGGGAGGTTGGGCGCCATGTTCTTGACCAAGTAATTGTGAGATTATGTAATGACCGTCATATTAATGATCTCTTAAAAAACAAGCATGTTCATTAAGATGCCAATGTGCCCGCGAGTGGAAAAGTAACCTGAGATTCTCTGAAATAGATCAACTCCTAGAAAATAAAAATTCAATACTTTGATGCTAACATTTTTAATGACGAATAGCATAACAAAACGCTATTTTTTTTTCTTTTTAATTGTCAAATATTTTTTAAATATAGTTTTAATTTTTTGTTGTAAGTATATATATATATCAAACAATCGGTGAAAATGGCCTATACTTTTTTAAAAATTGATTTATATATAATTTCTTATGGTTTAAATATATATGCATATATTTGATAGAAATGAATATATATTTTTTCAAGGTGTTTTGTTAATAAATATTGATATCCTTGTTCTTTTTGCATATTTTATTTAGAAGATTAACAATTTTATCCGCCTTTTTAATATTGTTGTTATATTTATGTTCTATATATAGCAAATAAACTAAACCTCGCAGAGAGAATAGTCAAAAATTACCAGAATATATATTTTTTATTTAATATCAGTCGACAATAACATATGACATATTTACATACTGTGTAAGATTATATATCCTTATTTAAAAAACTAATAATTCTATTATTTTTACTGTATACTGTTTCTTTTTTAGAACACAATTAGAAAATTAAAATATTTAAGAACGCGTGTATATCTTTAAAAAATTTACAGATTATGTGAATTGTAAAACATCAATTTCTATAATCATTATATTTAAAATTACTAAGTGTAGACGTTTTTTTATAATGTTATATTAAATTGACTATAATATAAAAAATATTGCTACTTATATGCTAACTATTTTTAAATATCCTATTTTAGAATAATAATTTTGCTGAATATAATATTATTTGTTCATTATATAATTTATTTTTATAACCGACTTTATGTATTTTAAATTTAAAAAATAGAGAAAAAATTAAAATATACAAATAAAATATTCCGTTTATATTCTGTTTTTAAACATATTTTTTGGTGAATATGTTGAAGACTTTTTCTTAAATATATTTCAAAATAAAATTCAAATAATCCTTTTTATGTGACAGATTTTATTAAGAGGTTCTGTGAAAAATAGATTTTAAAAAATATATATTGGAAGCTTCATCTTAAATATAATAATTTGAATTTTATTTTCAGTATACTAATGACAATAATTTATCATTTTTTTAGAACATTTTTATATAGGTTTTTAACTTTTAATTAGACAATTTTAATTTATATTTAGACACTTTTCATTTTAATTTAGACATTTTCAATTTTAATTTAGACATTTTTCATTTTAATTTAGACACGGGAAAAGTCCATGTGTCTAAATTAAAATGAAAAAGGTCTAAATTAAATGAAAAAATGTCTAAATATAAATTAAAATTGTCTAATTAAAGGTTGAAAACCTATACTGTATTAAGAAAAATAAAATTGCAAGAGCCATAACCTACAAGAAAACTCTTCGCCTCACGATTTTGTTCTTCTTTTGATAATATATTACTCCAGATGATTATGCAACTTAGTTTATACCATTTCTAATATACAAATAAGTATTTACAATATTAGAATATATAACCAAAAAAACTATAATCAAAAGATCAAAAAAAATATCTGACAATCCAAATTTAAATGGTTGTTTCTTTTGATTTGTATTAATATATATATATTAAAGAAATCACATTATTTCTTTTTCCTATTTTTCCGACTCAAATTAAATAGATAGTTAAATTTGAATTTTATTAGACTTATTTTAGTCGAAATGTAATACAAAAGAGCATATTTTTTAATATCTATTCGAATTCTGCGTTTATTAATTGAAAAGAAATTTTAAAAAAAATATTTTTTGCAGATTTTAAATGAATAATCTATAGCTCTCTATATATCCTAGAATAGAAGCTAATTTCAAAATGCCACGTGCAAAGAATTGCTTAAATGACATAGACGTGGTGTTCTCTGACATGGTAATATAAAAAAAAGGTATTTGTAAACAGAATCCTGGACGTGAGTGTATCTCTATGGAGACAAAAGAATCTAAAAACATTGGTATTCAAATGGCTGATTGTGTTATGGAGTTTTTTTTTTCATATTTATTATACAGAGGTTATTGTTGTCTCTTCTCTTTGTTGTCTGTTTTTTGTTTTTTTTTCGTAATTTCTAAATGATTCAGATTTATTCTTGAAACGTGAAATACATCACATATATGTTTGCGTATTAAATATTCTCTAAATTAACGCTTAAACATTAGGAAGTACCCATCATGCAATACAATATATATATAAATATTTAATTAAAAAGGCATATATTGGATCCAAAAAATTATTTATTTTACCAATATTTCAGTTGGCTGAAAATAAATGATTTTTTTTAATCCAATATATGCCTTTTTAATTAAAGATTTATTTATGAATTGCTCTATTTTCAAAACCTAAAGATTATTCAGTATTGTGGGGTATTATAGTGTTATATATAATCCTCACTTCTTATCAAGGTTAAAGTTGGGTAAAATGAGAAATTGAGCATAAAATAACTTGTCTGAAATATATTCCAAGTTTCCTTAGCATTCCTTTTGTGAAAACTACAATAAATCAGAATGACATTATTACTTTTAATATATTAGATAGTATAATACATTTTATATAATATCAACATAAAATATAGATGTTATAAATTATAACATTTAAGCATATTTGATCGTGTTTTTTTCTTTTCTAAATTATAAGAGAAACAATAATATATATTAGGAACCTGAACCTTTCAGGTTTGAAAGAAATAATATTTTTAAATGATTTAGCTATCTCTTTTAAAGCAGACTATTAAATTAAGTAAATATAGTTTTTAGCATATATATATGATAATATATTAATTTATCTTGAACTGTCTTACCGCGCTCATAAAATTTGTTTTGAAAAGTTGGTGTAGGTTTGAATTGTGCACACAGTCAACTCTTATCTTGTTATTTAGGCATTAAGACTTTTTTTTCAGCCAAGCAATTGTTCTAATTTCAATTAAAATGTGTAGCAAATCGTTTGTGGCTTAATTTAAATGTAAATTAAAAATATTAAATCTAATAATTTGTGTGTTTTGATAGAGCGCCAATATTTTTTCTAAAAATAACATTTGAAGAGCTTAAATTCTTATAATATATTTAATCATCTTTAATGGCCATTTTATTCTTTCCAAAATGGTAATTTTATACTTGAAAAAATATTATATATTTTTAACACACATCTCTTTTGTCTTTAATTATATGTTCTACAGATATTCGGGGGTAATTACAAAAGCGAATAATTGAGAATGAATTTCAAAAAAAAAAATGTGATTAAATAAAACTTTGTTATTACTGGGATATTAGCCAAATGCGCACAATAAGCGGGATAGCGTTATATAAGAGAAATTTTAAAAATAATTCGGTAAAGAAACAATGGAAATATGGCGCGCAATAATTAAAACTAATTAATAAAATAGATAACGCCTGAATGGATGTTTCTGATAGTCCCATTATTTAGCAAAACAAATGAAATTTTATTGAAATGTTATTATTTATATTTTTCTTGTGTACACGAATATTAAAATTTCAATAAATCAGACGATACTCCCTAAATCGTGATGTATGGTAGTTATTTAATAGAAACACACACATTCCCATAGTCTTCTTATTTAAGCGATAAATATAAATATTCATTTAAAAATATTTTAAATAATATTTATTTTAATCAATAGTATCAATTTATCAGTTTTAAACGCAAAAATAAATGTAGAAATATTCTCATAAAAATGTTTGACGAATTGACCTCATGATTTTATATATTTTTATAGTTATTTGTTTATTTTAAAACAAATAGATGAAAAATAGTTCATTTTATCCCGATTTTCTAAAATATTTTTTTTTTATTCAATAATATTTACAATAATAATACTATATATATATATATATATATATATTTTTAATATAGGACTACAAAAATAATCTTTTGGAAATATAAAGTTATATAGCGTAATAAAAGTAAGTAAACTATGTTAAATAACCATGTTTAATATAATTAGATCAATTTAGTAATCATGTTATCAAAACAGAATGGAAACAATGTTGTTTTTCATTTTATTTCAAAACGAATTAATATTCAAAAGTTAAATTATATTACAGTTAAATATTTTAAATTCGGGCGTATTACCGCGTTATATATAGGTTTTTAACTTTTAATTAGACTATTTAAATTAATGTTTAGACATTTTTCATTTTAATTTAGACACATCGATTTTTCTATAAAAGTCCATGTGTCTAAATTAAAATGAAAAATGTCTAAATTAAAATGAAAAATGTCTAAATTGAAATTGAAAATGTCTAAATTAAAATGAAAATGTCTAAATTAAAATGAAAAATGTTTAAATATAAATTAATATTGTCTAATTAAAAGTTAAAAACCTATATGTCGATATTTTACTGTAAATATGTTTTAAAATAATCTATATTTAATTTCAAAACTCTTGTTTAATATTCAACTTTATACAGAAATAAGTATTTCAAAAAATTATTACTTAAATTAAAACCAATATTAACAAGTCTTAACATTTAATATTTTCATATTCTCACAATATAATATTGTAAATTAGAATGTGTACAATAAATACACTACTTCATAATAATTTTCTAAATAATATTCCCCTATACATAATTCGTATATATACATATAATTATATTTTAATTTGAGTTAACAGAAATATAACATATACTGTGTATGTATAAATATAAGTAACATAAGGTAAAAAGACCAAATCTAAATAAATAAATTTATTTATTTTTATATTTTGTCTTATTATACCTTGTGTTTCTAATCTATAATCCAAATTATACTTAATAATTATGAATATAAGTGTTATTTATATGTATGAAGATAATTATCATCATTCATCAAGTATATGTATTAATTAATAAACAACATATACTGAAAAGAAAATATTCTCTATATAAATTAAATGAATATTAAGGTAAGCCAAATACTTTTTTTAAATATATTGTTGAATTTTATTCACAAATATATCTTAACTCATCTTAAGAAAAGTATGCTGAAAAAGGCTAATACATATATTAACAATAAACAGAACTTGGTGCCTGTATAAAGAGTTAGTATATTTGGTTTTGAATTACATAGTTTTTTATGCAAATTTTAAACAGGAGAAATGCTATTTTCGCACATAAATACTCTCCCCCTAAAAAAAACCTATAACTACACACAAATAGAACATATTAAATTAAAAAATAATATCTACTAAAAATATTAAAAAGTGAGACAATTCTATTCCTCAAATTAAAAACCTCTATAGAAATAAAGCATATTGATAAACTTAACCTAAAAGAAAAAAAAATGTTTTACATAAATATAAACAAGCCAATTTTTAAAGAGTGAGTTTCCTCTATACAGTTAAAAATTAAAGAATAATAAAACTAAATTATTATTATGAATTACTAATATTATCTATAAATTACTATATATTTTTGTATTTAAAAAAAGGGAGAAATAGGTAAAAAAGAAAAAGTAGTAAAGCAGTTCAAAGACACAAAGCCAAGAAGTAGGTCATTAGGCTAAAATAGAATTAGACCAGTACAGGAAAAAGGAGGAAGAAGGGGTTATAGAAAAATTGAAAACTCTCATATTTTACAATATATCTACAATAAATGTAGATATTATATAAGTCATACTACTTTTATGTATTCATATATGAACAAGAGTAAACATAAGATAGCTATATTCAACACCTTCCTGACCTAAATCCATCTTAATTCTAACCCATCAAATATATAAGCCATATTCTGTCCTATATTCATATATTTATATAATAGCAATAAATATATTTAATAAAAATACTTTCTAATTTCTCTATGAATATTAAATACCTTAGTACTCTTTTATTTCTTGACTTAATACTTGGTGTCACAGAATGTAAACAAACTTGTAGACAATATAGGCTAAATTCTGTATTCACTTATAACAAGGTGAATTTTAGTATGAATACATTTTAATCCTTATAAATACTATCTGTTTGAATAATTTGTTTATATACTGAATACTTAGGATTCAAAATGTAAACAAACTTGTAGACAATATAGGCCAAATTCTGTATTCACTTATAACAAGGTGAATTTTAGTATGAATACATTTTAATCCTTATAAATACTATCTGTTTGAATAATTTGTTTATATACTGAATACTTAGGATTCAAAATGTAAACAAACTTGTAGACAATATAGGCCAAATTCTGTATTCACTTATAACAAGGTGAATTTTAGTATGAATACATTTTAATCCTTATAAATACTATCTGTTTGAATAATTTGTTTATATACTGAATACTTAGGATTCAAAATGTAAACAAACTTGTAGACAATATAGGCTAAATTCTGTATTCACTTATAACAAGGTGAATTTTAGTATGAATACATTTTAATCCTTATAAATACTATCTGTTTGAATAATTTGTTTATATACTGAATACTTAGGATTCAAAATGTAAACAAACTTGGCAAATATAGGCCATAATTTGTCTTCACTTTAAATACACAAAACAACTAGCTTTAGTTTACTTTTCAATCTCAAATAATTTCAATTTTTATATATTAAGTATATACATAAATTGATATAACACATTGATAAATATACAATGTCTAAAATTGGAACAAACTTGTCAAAATAAAGACAATAACATCTTAATTCATTATTGAATGCCAAATTTTTTTTAGTTTTTATATTTCAAAAGAGATTTGTTTATATATATACTATCTGCCTTAGTGTTTTTGAGCCTAAATACCTAATGACAAAATGCAAACTTGTCAAATATAGGGAATAATTTGACTCTACCTTAAATGCAAAACTAACACTCAGTTTTTTGCTATTTCATTTCACATATATAATTTTTATTTATATTTATATTTGCCTTATTACTTTCTTCTAAATCCCTGATGCCAAAATCTAAACAGAATTGTGTCAAATGTAGGCCAAATCTGTCTTCACTTTCATACTTTAACATCTCTCACTATTCTATTATAAATATATGCTTTATTAATAATAGAAATATATATAGTATGCCCGCGTTTTTACCTTGTTTCTTGACTTTATCCTTTGTGTTTAAATGTAAACAATGAATATAGGCCATACTCTGTGTGTATTTCAACACATTGTCTGATTTTTTAAATCTTTCAAATCAAGATTCTACTGATTTCTTTACATTAGACATGCTAAATCACCATGCATAAAGTCTCTTAATACTTAATGTAAAAGTGAAAACCAAATAAAAGCTTTTCATCAAATAGTTAACAGTTTTTAAGCTATCAAACCCTCAATAAAAACACTGATCTAACAACTTCATAGAAATTCCTTATTTTTATGATTATACTAAACATGAATTAAACTATTATTATGTTTATTTATTATATTAATACTATTTATAAGTTTATTAAACTTTTTAAAACTATTTTATAAACTCTGTATATTGTTTCCATGCAATTTAGAATTGTTTTGGCATTCAAATGAAGGTCTAATGATTTTATGATGCAATTAGGACTAGAAATTCAACACTTTTTAATTAAAATATTATTTCCTAGCTTATATTATACATCAAAATTAATAAAATATTCAATTTTACTAATCACTATTCAATAAAATTGCTATAATACCTAAGTATTCAGCCTTTCAACATCTCTTTGCACAGAATTTTCTGCCAAAAGTGATAGAAATAACAGATTTTTGTCCTAATCCTTATGTACATAACGCCAATATGGTGTATAAATTGATTATCTATCTATTGTATGTTGATACTAACGCTGGGTACTGTATAGTATAACTATATACACACTATTGAGTGTCTTGTTTATATTTTACATATATTTTAACCATCTCAAAATGGTTATACATTCTTTAAAACCTTACTAAATATATTATTAAACCTATTTATTGATTATAAACACCTAATATACACATTAAGTATATCTATAACTACGTTTAAATCCAACTAAAATGTATTTATGTACATAAGCACATCTCTATTTTGAGCGTCCATCCACAATGGCGGTAAAAATTAACAATCGAATCATCAACTCAGACTTCTATCTAGAGATGCAGATACCTAACATGTTGAAGGTAAGCTAAGTTCGAGATACGAAAAAGTTGGTTGAGAGAAACGACGCGAGAAAAAAAATGTTTCAAAGAGAGGCCAAGTTACATAATTCGTATCAAGTTCTTTCTTTCTCGTCAAGTTGTCGGTGGCGGGGGTCATTGAACGTCCGGTGTGTTAGAGAGTTGGTGTATCTACCTACCTTGTCTCTGGGGTGGGTAATCCAACCAGATGAAGCGCTGCGCACTCCGGGGCAAGTGCATGCACTGCCTAGGCCTAAACCGACGCCTTGATGCCAGCGCCAGTCGTCAGCCAATACGGTCCGTTAGGTGGCTGCCAGCCAATGGGGCTTCGTTGTCGCTGCGCCCACACGTACCCGGCGTTCGTTGGCATCAGTGCTGGAACAATGGACGGTCACTTGTCTACGTGTCAACTAGATTCTAACACACTTGCTTATAACAAGAGTCTACCATAGTTGTCTTTTAGTCACAATGGCTGCTTTAGAGAATATAGAAGATTTATCTAGATAGAAATTTTCTATCTCACAATTGTCTTATATATACTTCAGAGCAAGATTGGGGAAAAGGTCAACAAGATGAAAGACCCATTTATATTCTAAAAACATTGCCCTATACTCCGAAGCAAGGCTATGTCACAGTATCCTTTGTACCATGGCAAGGCTCTATCACATTTGCACTCTACACTATAGTAATATTCTATTACAGTTACTTTTATACCATAGATAGACTGTTTCTCTACACCATAGCAAGACTCTCACAGTTGCCTTTGCTCTATAGAAAAATTCTGCAACAGTGGCCCTTACACCTTAAAAAGACTTTGTACCATTGCAAGACTCTATTACAGTTGCCTTTATACCATAACATGACTCTCACACAGTTGCATTACAAAGTAGCAGAAATCTATCATATTTTCCTTTGTACTATGGCAAGACTATAGTTGCCATATTACTATATAAATATTCTGTCATAGTTGCCCTTAGAAAAATATTGTCATATTGGTCTCTAAATAAGAGCAAAATTCTGTCACAGTTTCCCTTACACCAGAGCAAGACTCTTTCACAGTTGTCTTTAAACAAGAGCAAAACTCTGTCACAGTTGTCCTTACACCATAGCAAAACTCTGTCACAGTTGTCTCTAAGCCAGAGCAAAACTCTGTCACATTGTCTCTAAACCAGAGCAAAATTCTGTCACAGTTTCCTTTACACCATAGCAAACCTCTGTCACAGTTTCCCTTACACCAGAGCAAAACTCTGTCACAGTTGTCCTTACACCATAGCAAAACTCTGTCACAGTTGTCTCTAAACAAGAGCAAAACTCTGTCACATTGTCTCTAAACCAGAGCAAAACTCTGTCACAGTTTCCCTTACACCATAGCAAAACTCTGTCACAGTTGTCCTTACACCATAGCAAAACTCTGTCACAGTTGTCTCTAAACAAGAGCAAAACTCTATCACAGTTGTCCTTACACCATAGCAAAACTCTGTCACAGTTGTCTCTAAACAAGAGCAAAACTCTATCACAGTTGTCTCTTAACAAGAGCAAAACTCTGCCACAGTCGCCCTTACACCATAGCAAAACTCTGTCACAGTTATCTCTACATAGAAAAGCTCTATCAGAGTTGTCCTTACATCAGAGCAAAACTCTGTCACAGTCGCCCTTACACCAGAGCAAAACTCTGTCACAGTTATCTCTACATAGAAAAGCTCTATCAGAGTTGTCCTTACATCAGAGCAAAACTCTGTCACAGTCGCCCTTACACCATAGCAAAACTCTGTCACAGTTATCTCTACATAGAAAAACTCTATCAGAGTTGTCCTTACATCAGAGCAAAACTCTGCCACAGTCGCCCTTACACCAGAGCAAAACCCTGTCACAGTTATCTTTACATAGAAAAGCTCTATCAGAGTTGTCCTTACATCAGAGCAAAACTCTGCCACAGTCGCCCTTACACCAGAGCAAAACCCTGTCACAGTTATCTCTACATAGAAAAGCTCTATCAGAGTTGTCCTTACATCAGAGCAAAACTCTGTCACAGTCGCCCTTACACCATAGCAAAACCCTGTCACAGTTATCTCTACATAGAAAAGCTCTATCAGAGTTGTCCTTACATCAGAGCAAAACTCTGCCACAGTCGCCCTTACACCATAGCAAAACTCTGTCACAGTTATCTCTACATAGAAAAGCTCTATCAGAGTTGTCCTTACATCAGAGCAAAACTCTGCCACAGTCGCCCTTACACCATAGAAAAACCCTGTCACAGTTATCTCTACATAGAAAAGCTCTATCAGAGTTGTCCTTACATCAGAGCAAAACTCTGCCACAGTCGCCCTTACACCAGAGCAAAACCCTGTCACAGTTATCTCTACATAGAAAAGCTCTATCAGAGTTGTCCTTACATCAGAGAAAAACTCTGTCACAGTCGCCCTTACACCATAGCAAAACCCTGTCACAGTTATCTCTACATAGAAAAGCTCTATCAGAGTTGTCCTTACATCAGAGCAAAACTCTGTCACAGTCGCCCTTACACCAGAGCAAAACCCTGTCACAGTTATCTCTACATAGAAAAGCTCTATCAGAGTTGTCCTTACATCAGAGCAAAACTCTGTCACAGTCGCCCTTACACCAGAGCAAAACCCTGTCACAGTTATCTCTACATAGAAAAGCTCTATCAGAGTTGTCCTTACATCAGAGCAAAACTCTGTCACAGTCGCCCTTACACCAGAGCAAAACCCTGTCACAGTTATCTCTACATAGAAAAGCTCTATCAGAGTTGTCCTTACATCAGAGCAAAACTCTGCCACAGTCGCCCTTACACCAGAGCAAAACCCTGTCACAGTTATCTCTACATAGAAAAGCTCTATCAGAGTTGTCCTTACATCAGAGCAAAACTCTGCCACAGTCGCCCTTACACCAGAGCAAAACCCTGTCACAGTTATCTCTACATAGAAAAGCTCTATCAGAGTTGTCCTTACATCAGAGCAAAACTCTGTCACAGTCGCCCTTACACCAGAGCAAAACCCTGTCACAGTTATCTCTACATAGAAAAACTCTATCAGAGTTGTCCTTACACCATAGCAAGACTTTGTCGCAGTTGTCTCCACACCACAGCAAGACTCCGTCACAATTGCCCTTAAACCATACCAAGATTGTTACAGTGGCCTTTGTACCATAGCAAGACTCTGTCACAGTTGTCTCTACACCATAGCAAGACTCTGTCACAATTGCCCTTAAACCATACCAAGATTGTTACAGTGGCCTTTGTACCATAGCAAGACTCTGTCACAGTTGTCCTCACACCACAGCAAAACTCCGTCACAATTGCCCTTAAACCATACCAAGATTGTTACAGTGGCCTTTGTACCATAGCAAGACTCTGTCACAGTTGTCTCTACACCATAGCAAGACTCCGTCACAATTGCCCTTAAACCATACCAAGATTGTTACAGTGGCCTTTGTACCATAGCAAGACTCTGTCACAGTTGTCTCTACACCATAGCAAGACTCTGTCACAATTGCCCTTAAACCATACCAAGATTGTTACAGTGGCCTTTGTACCATAGCAAGACTCTGTCACAATTGTCCTCACACCACAGCAAAACTCCGTCACAATTGCCCTTAAATCATACCAAGACTGTTACAGTGGCCTTTGTACCATAGCAATACTCTGTCACAGTTGTCTCTACACCATAGTAAGACTCTGTCACAATTGTCCTTAAACCATACCAAGATTGTTACAGTGGCCTTTGTACCATAGCAACACTCTGTCACAATTGCCCTTAAACCATACCAAGATTGTTACAGTGGCCTTTGTACCATAGCAATACTCTGTCACAATTGCCCTTAAACCATACCAAGATTGTTACAGTGGCCTTTGTACCATAGCAAGACTCTGTCACAGTTGTCTCTACACCATAGCAAGACTCTGTCACAATTGCCCTTAAACCATACCAAGATTGTTACAGTGGCCTTTGTACCATAGCAGGACTCTGTCACAATTGCCCTTAAACCATACCAAGATTGTTACAGTGGCCTTTGTACCATAGCAAGACTCTGTCACAGTTGTCTCTACACCATAGCAAGACTCTGTCACAATTGCCCTTAAACCATACCAAGATTGTTACAGTGGCCTTTGTACCATAGCAACACTCTGTCACAATTGCCCTTAAACCATACCAAGATTGTTACAGTGGCCTTTGTACCATAGCAATACTCTGTCACAATTGCCCTTAAACCATACCAAGATTGTTACAGTGGCCTTTGTACCATAGCAAGACTCTGTCACAGTTGTCTCTACACCATAGCAAGACTCTGTCACAATTGCCCTTAAACCATACCAAGATTGTTACAGTGGCCTTTGTACCATAGCAAGACTCTGTCACAATTGCCCTTAAACCATACCAAGATTGTTACAGTGGCCTTTGTACCATAGCAACACTCTGTCACAATTGCCCTTAAACCATACCAAGATTGTTACAGTGGCCTTTGTACCATAGCAACACTCTGTCACAATTGCCCTTAAACCATACCAAGATTGTTACAGTGGCCTTTGTACCATAGCAACACTCTGTCACAATTGCCCTTAAACCATACCAAGATTGTTACAGTGGCCTTTGTACCATAGCAAGACTCTGTCACAATTGCCCTTAAACCATACCAAGATTGTTACAGTGGCCTTTGTACCATAGCAAGACTCTGTCACAGTTGTCTCTACACCATAGCAAGACTCTGTCACAATTGCCCTTAAACCATACCAAGATTGTTACAGTGGCCTTTGTACCATAGCAAGACTCTGTCACAGTTGTCTCTACACCATAGCAAGACTCTGTCACAATTGCCCTTAAACCATACCAAGATTGTTACAGTGGCCTTTGTACCATAGCAAGACTCTGTCACAATTGCCCTTAAACCATACCAAGATTGTTACAGTGGCCTTTGTACCATAGCAAGACTCTGTCACAATTGCCCTTAAACCATACCAAGATTGTTACAGTGGCCTTTGTACCATAGCAATACTCTGTCACAATTGCCCTTAAACCATACCAAGATTGTTACAGTGGCCTTTGTACCATAGCAAGACTCTGTCACAGTTGTCTCTACACCATAGCAAGACTCTGTCACAATTGCCCTTAAACCATACCAAGATTGTTACAGTGGCCTTTGTACCATAGCAACACTCTGTCACAATTGCCCTTAAACCATACCAAGATTGTTACAGTGGCCTTTGTACCATAGCAAGACTCTGTCACAATTGCCCTTAAACCATACCAAGATTGTTACAGTGGCCTTTGTACCATAGCAACACTCTGTCACAATTGCCCTTAAACCATACCAAGATTGTTACAGTGGCCTTTGTACCATAGCAATACTCTGTCACAATTGCCCTTAAACCATACCAAGATTGTTACAGTGGCCTTTGTACCATAGCAAGACTCTGTCACAATTGCCCTTAAACCATACCAAGATTGTTTCAGTGGCCTTTGTACCATAGCAAGACTCTGTCACAGTTGTCTCTACACCATAGCAAGACTCTGTCACAATTGCCCTTAAACCATACCAAGATTGTTACAGTGGCCTTTGTACCATAGCAACACTCTGTCACAATTGCCCTTAAACCATACCAAGATTGTTACAGTGGCCTTTGTACCATAGCAATACTCTGTCACAATTGCCCTTAAACCATACCAAGATTGTTACAGTGGCCTTTGTACCATAGCAAGACTCTGTCACAGTTGTCTCTACACCATAGCAAGACTCTGTCACAATTGCCCTTAAACCATACCAAGATTGTTACAGTGGCCTTTGTACCATAGCAAGACTCTGTCACAGTTGTCTCTACACCATAGCAAGACTCTGTCACAATTGCCCTTAAACCATACCAAGATTGTTACAGTGGCCTTTGTACCATAGCAAGACTCTGTCACAGTTGTATCTACACCATAGAAAGACTCTGTCACAGTTGTCTCTACACCATAGCAAGACTCTGTCACAATTGCCCTTAAACCATACCAAGATTGTTACGGTGGCCTTTGTACCATAGCAAGACCCTGTCACAGTTGTCTCTACACCATAGCAAGACTCTGTCACAATTGCCCTTAAACCATACCAAGATTGTTACAGTGGCCTTTGTACCATAGCAAGACTATGTCACAGTTGTCTCTACACCGTAGCAAAACTCTGTCACAATTGCCCTTAAACCATACCAAGATTGTTACAGTGGCCTTTGTACCATAGCAACACTCTGTCACAATTGTCTCTACACCATAGCAAGACTGTTACAGTAGCCTCTACAACATATCAATATTGTTGTAGTGGCTTTTGTACCATAGAACGATTCTGTCACAGTTTTCTTTAGGCAATACTCTTTTATTTTCCTCTTTACAACACTCCAAGACTCTATGGCAGTTGTCTATTTTACAGTGACCGAAAGCTTTTACAAGAGTTGCCATAGCATAATCGTCACTAAACTGTAGATAGATTCCAGCACATTCGTCTATATTAAAAAGAAAGAAATATGCACAGATGTCCACAATACTTGACCTACCCTGATGAAAGTCTGACATCATATAGAGGTAGATCAGGAAGCAATCACTGTTATAGTATTAAACCCCGAAATATGCTAATTCATCCTATAATAGACGAATATGTAAACATTGTTTAAAACGTATCATTAAAGGCAAAGCCGTTTCTGTGACGTTGTTGGCGGCAGGCATTCCCGGATGAACAGAAAAAAAAGGAAGTCAATCTTATGTTTTAAAATCCTATCTTTGCCTATATTAAAACTTTTGTGTTATGTAATATATAATATGTATGTATGTTTTTGACCAAGGACTTGGTTGTTGTTGTGTGATGTAATCAATATATAGCGTGAGATATTCATGTTTTTAGTTCATATGATAATTCTGTAATAATAAAATATTATGCAATTATATAACTTTTCAGTAGCATACAATCTCTTTTAATGAAAAACTATACTACCTAAGATTGTTGAATATTAGGTAGAAGAGTACATAACATGTTATACTACGGAATGTAGATCTTTGTATTGAATAAAGTATAATGTCTCTTCAACCTTTTTAAAGACTATTTCAGTTTAGACACATCTTTTCAATGTTTACAAAAACAGATTTATAAATAAAGGCCTAAGTAACGATTAACTCTTTTAGCATTTTTTAAAATTATAAAATATTAGTATTCGTTCTATTACTTTAAAAAAATTAAAGGTGAGGTAAACGATAATTATATTGTGTGGATATAATTGAATCATTGATTATTCCACCATAATTATCGCTTTATTAAAAAAAAAACAATTTCTTGAAACCAGTAGAAGCACTATATAAAGTATTCCCACCAAAGAAAATTCTTTAAAATATTTTTTTAAAAGCAATTAATGTAGTAGCATTCTGCATATATAAAACGAATTACACAGTTTTATCTCCACTCAAAAATAGAAAATAATATCACAGACCGAAAATGGCTGGTCAAAAAGTCAATAATAATAAAAGAAGAAAAAAAAAAAGCATATCATTGAACAGCACTTCAAAACGTGGGCCATTTCTTCCCGCCAAAGACAGGACGGGTGTTGCCAGCCTCATTAATGGGCATTTCTGAAGTTTTTCCCGCCGTGTTGCCGGATGTGATTTAGTGCCGGCCATCTGGCACCATTGTCTAACCGGCCAATCGCTACCTTTCAAAATTCAAAGTAGAGGTACCTTTATAACCACCACCATCACCCCACCTTCCTACTTGCTAATTAGAGAGAGTGGGCGTTGACAAACTACTTAGATTATAGTGGTAATAATAGTAATATGCAAATTATATTTTATATACATATAATAAACCTTACTTCTTCCTATGCAAATTAGAAACAACTCGTTTTATTACCCCCACGAGGCCTCGTTTTCCCTCTTGAAAAGCTTGGCGGCCATCTTTCCCTTTCTTAAAATAAGAAAGAAAGGCTGTTAGATTCAAAAAGTAAACATTAATGTGTGCGATATCGCTTGTATATAACTTAGCTGTATTAGGAGAAAAAAAGTACGATGTTTTTTTTTTTTCAATTATTTCAGTCTCCCAATTAAAATACTTTTTTCCATCGCACTTTTTTTCTAATATATTTTCATGACGATTACTCAAAATAAGCCATATAGTACTGTAGAGTAGGTAAGGCTCTTGGGTAAATGGGTGATCCTATAATTATGTTTTTACTCATTTGTTGTATTTACAAATTTATTAATAAAAGAATTATCTCGAGTAGAGTGGTTTACATGCTACTCCTGATTTACCGGGGTCAGGAAGACAACCACGGTATATCGAATATGACGGGTAATATGTAAATATGTTACAAAAATCTCTTTAGCGGCCAATTGATTTACTATTATATTACACAAGCGAGAAACTATAACTAATTATATTATTTGTATGTGTGTGTGTGTTATACTTTATATTTTCCAGATGATTATTATTGACTTTGGAATAATGAATTGACTTTAAAATAATTACATTTATATTTACAGTAATATATAAAAATTTTACTCTATATTACACTGCGCCACATTGCTAAAAAAAGTGAACTGACCTTGTGTTTTATATTGGTAAGTGAGACGAAAAGAAACCAATAATGGTGATCAATCTTTACTTTTAGTTTTGGTTTTACCGCGCCAAAGAAGTTTCATTTTAAAGTTAAAAAACGCGGCCTCGTTATATCCGCAATCACGTAATTCGAATATTGACTGCATTGTCGGGAAAAACATTTTTTCGAACATTATTCAAAGTATTTTAAACAACTTTTATAACACATCATATAACAAATATAATATTATCTTCTTATAAAGTTCGTTTGTCTTTTAGGTAGATGTCCATCCATGTCATTTGAAATAATTGAGACACCGGCTATACAGATTCGGATTATTCTCTTAATTTGGTCTTTCTATATGCTGGTACACGCTCGTTCGGCGGTACAACTACTACAATAGGAAGGATACAGAGAAGATTAGCATGGCCTCGGTAATACTTGTTGGGCGGTACAACTACTACAATAGGAAGAATACAGAGAAGATTAGCATGGCTCCTGTGATACTTGTTGGGGGTACAACTACTACAATAGGAAGGATACAGAGAAGATTAGCATGGCCCCTGTGATACTTGTTCGGCGGTACAACTACTACAATAGGAAGGATACAGAGAAGATTAGCATGGCCCCTGTGATACTTGTTCGGCGGTACAACTACTACAATAGGAAGAATACAGAGAAGATTAGCATGGCCCCTGTGATACTTGTTGGGCGGTACAACTACTACAATAGGAAGAATACAGAGAAGATTAGCATAGCCCTTGTGATACTTGTTGGGCGGTACAACTACTACAATAGGAAGAATACAGAGAAGTTAGCATGGCCCCTGTGATACTTGTTGGGCGGTACAACTACTACAATAGGAAGGATACAGAGAAGATTAGCATGGCCCTTGTGATACTTGTTCGGCGGTACAACTACTACCATTGCATAAGGAACATTTCTGTTGAAGCTTAGAGTGATAAACTATATAAGGAAATATGAGAGTGAAAAGAAAATCGAACACTATATAAAACTCTAGAGAGAAAGTCACAAAATAAAAATATAATTAAATATATTTTGAAACATTCCCCGCACATCAAATTTACATAAAAGGTTGAAGTAGTAGCGATTCATAACCACAAACAGCTTAAAAGAAACTGAACACATATAAAAAGAGGTTACCAATAGCGTCCTCCTATCGGCTGAAGAAAGGCTGATCAAAACATTACGAATGTCATCGGGGTCAGCCACAACTTAGGTGACACTTTTATGTAACTATGGTGTCAAAACGGTGGTCAGGAAGGGAGTTTATTTTCACAAGCATCTGATCCAATTGTCGAATCAAAAGTTACAATACACGCCAACAAAACGAGTGGCAACGAATAAAACGGCCAAATTCTGATTTCCATTATGTAACTATGGTGTCAAAACAAAGGGTGGTCAGGAACAGAGTTGATGTTCACAAGCATCTGATCCAATTGTTGAATTGAAAGTTACAATACACGCCAACAACGAGTGGCAACGAATAAAACGGTCAAATTCTGATTTCCATTATGTAATTATGGTGTAAAAACGGTGGTCAGAAACGGAATTGATGTTCACAAGCATCTGATCCAATTGTTGAATCAAAAGTTACAATACACGCCAACAACGAGTGGCAACGAATAAAACGGCCAAATTCTGATTTCAATTATGTAACTATGGTGACAAAACGGTGGTCAGGAACAGAGTTGATGTTCACAAGCATCTGATCCAATTGTTGAATTGAGAGTTACAATACACGCCAACAAAACGAGTGACAACGAATAAAAACGGCCAAATTCTGATTTCCATTATGTAACTATGGTGTCAAAACGGTGGTCAGAAACGGAATTGCTGTTCGCAAACATCCGATCCAATTGTCGAATTGAAAGTTATAATACACGCCAACAACGAGTGGCAACGAATAAAACGGCCAAAATCTGTTTACCATTATGTAACAATGGTACCAAACAAAGGTCTTTTAGAAACGAAAGCGTTGTTCACAAGAAGCTAACTCGGTCGTTAAAGCAAAACTACAAAACATTTCAACGAGTTAAAAACCGCCAAAATCTGATTAGCATTATTTAACTATGGTATCAAACAAAAGTTAGAAACATAACTGTACGTTCAGGAATCGTAGACCCCTCTCCCAAAAAAAAAACAGTAAGAAATACAGAAACTAATCAGCTGTCTAATATGCAACTATGTTACCAGACCAAAAGAAAAAAAAAAAAACTAAGCCCCAAAAGACCGAAACCAAGCCACACAAAGGATGGCAGACACGAGAAGATAACTGCGGTGGCGCTGTCAGCACGACCTAGTTGTCCCTGAAGGTCACGGCCACTTCCTGCTCGGCCCAAAACGACGAAACCGCGCTACACTTCTTTTCCTTCTATGCAAATTTTCATAAAATCTCGCTTTTCTAGCTTTTCACTCACAAATTATCCGAGAAGCGTAATAATCAACCAAAAACACACAAATGATAATGAAATACCCATTGTCAACCTTGGTGATAGATATGTAATCAGAAAAAAAAAATTGCATCACGTCATTTGCTGATATATTGGTAAATTGATAATGGTACTTTCGGATTAGTGCATTCTTTGCCATAGGAAGATGCGATTTCTCAAAATCCTATATGAGGATATGAAGACATTTTTCCTAAATTGTTTGAAGTCTTTGGTGAATATTTTTATGGCAATAAAGCTATTTGACCATCAAGTGATTTCTTCAAATTCACCAAACCTATTGACTTACAAGCTTTTTTTATGACTAGAATTTCTATTATGGTCATTGAAGTTCCAAAATGTCACGCTCGAAGATGTATTCAGATGCATGCAGTTCTTTGTGAATGGATTTCTTTTCATCATTGTATTCATTTTCCTACTCTAATAATATCTTTATAATATAAATATATAAATACTTTAAAATATTTTAGAATAATGTTATACAATTACAAAATAAAATGCTATAAAAACATTAGTATATAATCGTATTTATATATAAACGATTTACAACAATTTAGTATAAAATATGAAATTAATTAAAAAACACAAAACGTTACGTTAAAACTTAATACACACAAAACAGTATAAAATAGATCATTAAAAATTCCTAACATAATTGATTAGTCTAATGATAACGACGGACTTTGAGATTCTTGTATTTTTCAAGTTCAAAACACCAATAAAATACAATATTTCAAGTTTCTAATGATACAAAACACTTCAATAATGTATCAGGAAACTTGGAAATATACAAATATGGTGTTAGACTAGATATGCAATTCAGTAATACTCTCTGACCAATGGCGGAAAAGGTAACCACCTACCAGAGGCCCAGTAAAGGGGCAACTGAATTTCCCAATGGCGAGCGTCTATAATGGCAGACGACTGCTTTGAAAGGATGACTGCCAGAATCACAGATTCAAATTTTGATATCTATTGATATTCAGATAGCTTCATATAGACAATGTTACCTTCATAATAGATTAAATGGTTCTATAACAATCTCTAGCACGTCTTCACCCCTCTCTTAAAGAGGACTCAAGAAGGGCGGTCACTCAGTTCCCCATTGGTCAATGGTCTACATACAATAACTGACGTCATTTGTAGGTTCAATACAGCATTATCAAGTTCATATTTATACTATGATACTTTATTTAGTGTTATTAATTGGTATTATGTGTTATTTATGTGCTCTTGTATGTCTCGTGCTGTTTCTTGTAGTGATTTAGGGTGAGTTGTGGTCAATTGTTAACTAAAATGTTTGACAATATAGTGTATGGAGGGGGGGGGGGGGATGAATCAATGATTGTAGTATAGGCTCGGAATATAGTTTGGTGTTAATATATGTATATATGCAAATAAATATATATATATATTATGCATAATAAGAAAATTCAAATACCTGATTTTTTTTTTTTAGTGCGAATGTTCTTTTTTATAATAAAAGAGTTGAAGATATTTTGTTTTCTTTATTAGGAATTTTTGGGGAGATTTAGAGTGTGAGTTAAAAGTAAATATTATTTATTAAAGGGAGTTTGTAGTAAAGGTTTCACTTTATACGCTTACAAATATTGAGAAGGGGGATGATGTAAAAACATATATAAAAAGCATATATGTGTCATAAGAGATTTAATAAAGACATTAAAATGTAGAACGACATTTGAAAATTATCCCGCATGTGTTTCTTTTGAATGAAAAATCGAAATTTATTTTAAGGAGAAATAACGATTATTTCTAACCTTAGGGACCTTTATTTTTCCGTTTATCATTACTCTTCACAATTCATCCTTTCATACTTCATCCCTAAGGTTAGAAATATCGTTATTTCTCCTTAAAATAAATTTCGATTTTTCGTTCAAAGGAAACACATGCGAGATAATTTTCAAACGTCGTTTTGCAATCATAAGCTGCATTATATTGTATTATTTATACATTAAAATGTCTTTGCTTAATAACCAAAATGCATTTGTTTGATTTTCTTTTTGAAAACCGCGCGATTGCAGAATATTGCATTAACCATCAACACCAGTTTTGACAACTTCTTCTGAAAAGTTTTTAATTTTGGTTTATTCAGTAAGTAGAATGATCTCATTCTGAACAAAGAAGATTTCATCAATGCCTTGATGTCTTTTATATGCCTTTTTATTAAAAATGGAAAGTGATTTTTTTATACATTGATATCATACTCCTGCATGTTGTTTTCAGAGTTATTGTTTCAATCCCGATACACACACAAACCCTTTATTAAGACACCATTCTTATACAGATTCTCCTCTCTCATTGCCGACTTACAACGATATCCTCACGATGATCAATCACCATCATGTAGTGAAGGAGACAACGATGACTTTAAGTTCTTTTATCTACTTACTTCTTTGTAAAAGTTGTACAGGGCCCGAGTAACCATTCGACTTGATATGACGCTGGTTAAAATACTTTGTACTGAGGTAACTTGGCTGTCGTTTACTTTTGAGAAGAACATCTCTCTTTCTTCGCTAATATAATGACACTCAAAGATAGAGTAAAATATTTCAATATCTATTTTTTCTTTGCAAAGATGACATATTGTATCCTCCTTACTGAAGAATCCCGATATACATGCTAAAAGGTACAAATTCCTTAATTTTTGTCTCCAGGAGTGTATATATAAATATATATCGCTTAGTTTTAATGTCTATTTTGACAATGGAAAGATAGCCATTTCTTTTTATTGTCCTTCCGGCAAAATGTCCATCCAGTCGGGGGTATGTACTGTATATAACTGGTTCTGTACTTTTCTCTTGGTATTTGATCACTTTGGTCATATGCACATATAGAATACGAAAATATTTTTCGAAATATATCTATCTTTCTAATTTATTATTACAGCACTTTGTGTATTGGTAGTAATTTTGTACTAAACATCAGATCCCAAACACCAATATCTGTAGCTATCACTGATAATTTAACAGTACTTTAACGGTAGTCTCCGATATATACGTCCCAATAACTACTTCCCTCATAAAGAATCTTGGTGTATTGGTATTAATTTTGTACTAAATATCATATCCCAAACACCAATATCTGTAGCTATCATTGATAATTTAACAGTACTTTAACGGTAGTCTCCAATATATACGTCCCAATAACTACTTCCTTCATAAAGAATCTTGGTGTATTGGTATTAATTTTGTACTAAACATCACAGATCCCAAACACCAATATCTGTAGCTATCATTGATAATTTAACAGTACTTTAACGGTAGTCTCCGATATATACGTCCCAATAACTACTTCCCTCATAAAGAATCTTGGTGTATTGGTATTAATTTTGTACTAAATATCATATCCCAAACACCAATATCTGTAGCTATCATTGATAATTTAACAGTACTTTAACGGTAGTCTCCAATATATACGTCCCAATAACTACTTCCCTCATAAAGAATCTTGGTGTATTGGTATTAATTTTGTACTAAACATCATATCCCAAACACCAATATCTGTAGCTATCATTGATAATTTAACAGTACTTTAACGGTAGTCTCCGATATATACGTCCCAATAACTACTTCCCTCATAAAGAATCTTGGTGTATTGGTATTAATTTTGTACTAAACATCATATCCCAAACACCAATATCTGTAGCTATCATTGATAATTTAACAGTACTTTAACGGTAGTCTCCGATATATACGTCCCAATAACTACTTCCCTCATAAAGAATCTTGGTGTATTGGTATTAATTTTGTACTAAATATCATATCCCAAACACCAATATCTGTAGCTATCATTGATAATTTAACAGTACTTTAACGGTAGTCTCCAATATATACGTCCCAATAACTACTTCCCTCATAAAGAATCTTGGTGTATTGGTATTAATTTTGTACTAAACATCATATTCCAAACACCAATATCTGTAGCTATCATTGATAATTTAACAGTACTTTAACGGTAGTCTCCGATATATACGTCCCAATAACTACTTCCCTCATAAAGAATCTTGGTGTATTAGTATTAATTTTGTACTAAACATCACAGATCCCAAACACCAATATCTGTAGCTATCATTGATAATTTAACAGTACTTTAACGGTAGTCTCCGATATATACGTCCCAATAACTACTTCCCTCATAAAGAATCTTGGTGTATTAGTATTAATTTTGTACTAAACATCACAGATCCCAAACACCAATATCTGTAGCTATCACTGATAATTTAACAGTACTTTAACGGTAGTCTCCAATATATACGTCCCAATAACTACTTCCCTCATAAAGAATCTTGGTGTATTGGTATTAATTTTGTACTAAACATCATATCCCAAACACCAATATCTGTAGCTATCACTGATAATTTAACAGTACTTTAACGGTAGTCTCCAATATATACGTCCCAATAACTACTTCCCTCATAAAGAATCTTGGTGTATTGGTATTAATTTTGTACTAAACATCATATCCCAAACACCAATATCTGTAGCTATCACTGATAATTTAACAGTACTTTAACGGTAGTCTCCAATATATACGTCCCAATAACTACTTCCCTCATAAAGAATCTTGGTGTATTGGTATTAATTTTGTACTAAATATCATATCCCAAACACCAATATCTGTAGCTATCACTGATAATTTAACAGTACTTTAACGGTAGTCTCCGATATATACGTCCCAATAACTACTTCCCTCATAAAGAATCTTGGTGTATTGGTATTAATTTTGTACTAAATATCATATCCCAAACACCAATATCTGTAGCTATCACTGATAATTTAACAGTACTTTAACGGTAGTCTCCGATATATACGTCCCAATAACTACTTCCCTCATAAAGAATCTTGGTGTATTGGTATTAATTTTGTACTAAACATCACACACACATATCCCAAACACCAATATCTGTAGCTATCACTGATAATTTAACAGTACTTTAACGGTAGTCTCCAATATATACGTCCCAATAACTACTTCCTTCATAAAGAATCTTGGTGTATTGGTATTAATTTTGTACTAAATATCATATCCCAAACACCAATATCTGTAGCTATCACTGATAATTTAACAGTACTTTAACGGTAGTCTCCGATATATACGTCCCAATAACTACTTCCCTCATAAAGAATCTTGGTGTATTGGTATTAATTTTGTACTAAATATCATATCCCAAACACCAATATCTGTAGCTATCACTGATAATTTAACAGTACTTTAACGGTAGTCTCCGATATATACGTCCCAATAACTACTTCCCTCATAAAGAATCTTGGTGTATTGGTATTAATTTTGTACTAAACATCAGATCCCAAACACCAATATCTGTAGCTATCACTGATAATTTAACAGTACTTTAACGGTAGTCTCCAATATATACGTCCCAATAACTACTTCCCTCATAAAGAATCTTGGTGTATTGATATTAATTTGGTACTAAACATCAGATCCCAAACACCAATATCTGTAGCTATCATTGATAATTTAACAGTACTTTAACGGTAGTCTCCAATATATACGTCCCAATAACTACTTCCCTCATAAAAAATCTTGGTGTATTGGTATTAATTTTGTACTAAATATCATATCCCAAACACCAATATCTGTAGCTATCACTGATAATTTAACAGTACTTTAACGGTAGTCTCCAATATATACGTCCCAATAACTACTTCCCTCATAAAGAATCTTGGTGTATTGGTATTAATTTTGTACTAAACATCATATCCCAAACACCAATATTTGTAGCTATCACTGATAATTTAACAGTACTTTAACGGTAGTCTCCAATATATACGTCCCAATAACTACTTCCCTCATAAATAATCTTGGTGTATTGGTATTAATTTTGTACTAAATATCAGATCCCAAACACCAATATCTGTAGCTATCACTGATAATTTAACAGTACTTTAACGGTAGTCTCCAATATATACGTCCCAATAACTACTTCCCTAATAAAGAAAGAATCCCTACGAGGTAAGTGACCTGGTTTCTCGGGCGGAGAGAGAGGAGAAAAAAGCTCCCCTACCTCCGGTCTCTTCGTTCAATCCCACATCTTAGATTCTTCCCTCACTCTTGATGTCTTCAAGCATATCAACGATAGTGGATAGTCATATGGACTTATCCTTAATGTGATTTGGTATTTACATCCTTTTTTTTAAATCCATACTTCATATATTTATGTGTGCGTGTTTTAAAAAGAGGTCATAAGTAGAGAAGAAAAGGATGAGGTTATATTAAAATGAAAGATCTTTTCCTTATGGTGGAACTGAATGTTGCTGATTATCCACTGTTGATAAGCTATCTGTTGATTTTTTCATATTTGTGGCTTCTCCATGCCCATTTACTTAAATCTTAAGAGAATCCAAACACTCTGAACAATTAAAAAAATCAATAAATATATGGTAGAAGGCAATCAAACAACCTCCGGTTGTACGATCAAGAGGTGTCCTTTTTATTCTTTTATATTATACACTCATGGACAAAACTTAAGGAAGTTGTACCTTCTAGCTTGTATATCAGGATCCAGACCATAACTCTAAAAGATATTTGGTAGCCAGTGATCTTTATTGAAGACACACGTCTCTTTCAATGAAACCACATTGATTTTTGAAGCTTTCTGTGTGTCTCTTGTACTTTTATACTTTAGTAATCCCTTTACTTTATTCTATATCATCTCTAATCCATTTCAACAAAAATAAAATGCGTTCCCAATAAGTTATTAAATATTGCGCTCTTACATATAAAGAATGTAATACATATATCGATTACAGGTAAATTTGCCACGGCTAGTGTAATTGAATAAGAATATATTGATTTGAACTCTCTCTTATTATCTTGTTACCTCCTTATTTCGTAAAGGATCTAAGAAATCCTTAAACGTATTACATATCATTACATATCCATCGTGAATTAGCTCGAATGAATGAGAGGTCAAAAATGATAGCGCATAAGCAATGCCCCTCCTCCCTCTTTCAATTCTTATTCACTCCAGTATAAGGTCTGTAGAAAAATTAAATTGTATTGATGCTGATAAATTGTAAAGGTAAGATTTGTAGGTAAGGTAAAATGATAGACGTACATATATATATGTAGTACCGACCTTCCAACCCAGAAAGCTCAAGTGTAATTTCAGTAAGGACAGTAGAAATTTGTTTTTATTTAAAAAGAATCATACGCGTCCAAAATAGCTTAAATTTCATATAAATATAGCCATGTTTGTATGTACATAAAAGGTATTCAAAGAACATGCAAGTGGCTTTTTTCTATGTGAGTCGATTTTAGGATGTTTATAATGTTTTCTTTCTTTGGATTTTGCATACTGCTCCTCTCTTCACAATCTTCTGCGAACCCCGCTTCTCCTAACGCAAGAAGGTCTTCGGGAGAGGTCTGGATGATAACGCCATGGTCATTTTGGTATCCGCCAAGTCGTTCTTATACATGTTCATCTTAAGCACAGAATTGAGGAGAGTTCAAGAATACCTCCTGGAGGAGAACTCTCTAAGGGAAGGAGGACTTAAATTGTAAATATGCATATAGGAGTTCAACATTTCCAATCTTCTACCATTCTTTCTTTTTTTTTATTCAACTTACTGTTTATTGGGGATCAATATAGGTTTTTAAATTGTCCTCTACTAATGCACAAGAGTCAACGATAAGTACAGTAAAACCTCTCTATAACGAACCCCAATGGGACTGAACCTGTGATTCATTATAGAGATGGTTTATTATTGCCATAGTTCACTGTATTATAAAATGGGTTTATATCTGGTTTGTTATAAGGGAAGGTTTGATATATCACAGGTTCGTTTTAGCGAGATTTTACTGAATATACATTTGGGATTTTAATTATCATGGTGATTTTTTTTTTAATTGAGTTACTTCTTTTGTTATGTGCGAATGCATATCGGTGTGTTCGGTTTTAATATATCTAGTGCTGTACACCGCATAGCGGTTGATACAAGTGCACTGTAGCAATGTTAACGAAGGAATTTGTGGAAAGGAGATGTTAAGAAAAGGAATCTTTGTTCGTTCGGAAATGAAACCGTTGGTACATTCTTCAGTAAGGCGTTATCAAGATTCCCATCAAATTACTTCCTGTACGTTCTCAGTACCTATTCGGGGCGGAGTTTGTTCCATTCTCTTTACTCATTTGGAAGATTCTTCAAGATCTCGGTGAGGAAATGGTATAATTAAAGTTGTCTCCTTCATACCACCTGTCTAACTTATCTGATTTAAGAGCTGTGTGTTGTGTTGAATGTATAGAATAATCACTTTTCCTTTTAAACACAATTCTTGTTAGCTTATCCTCGCGGTAAAGAGTCACTACCAAACAACCCCAAAATCATTCACCAACGGTCATACTAAAAAGCGGTCAAAGAATGAGGCCTCTGACTTTTTTTTCTAATATCCACTCATAGTTGACAAAACTTATGGAAGTTTCTTACTTTGATGTCGCTGGTTGTCTTTTTTTTTTTTTTAAGAAGAAAGAGGCAATTTTGTTCACACTTTGGTTATCTCGTGTATCTTTAATAAAAATCACTGTATATCAAATATATTTCAGAGTTATTGTCTGAATCCCGATATACATGCTAAAAGGTACAACTTCCTTAAGTTTTGTCCATTAGAAAATGGTGCAGGGGGGAGATACAAGAGCAGCTATTACAGCATATTACAGCAAAGCTTTTATTAAGACACCAGTCTTATACAGATTCTCTTATCTTATTGCCGGCTTGCAACGATTTCCTCACGATGATTAATCACTATCATGTAGTGGAGGAGAAAATGATAACTCCAAGTTCTATAAAGTAGAGTTATATATATAATATATGAAAGATAATTGGTGTAAAGAGTGTTGATAATTAAAAAAAATAAATTAGATAAATATTATTTATAAGGTATCAAAAATGTTTTGTATTTTATGTAACAAAATAGGGCTATAACAAGTTCACGCTGTAGCTTCGGAAGTTACGCGTCATATGAGCGGAACATAGGAAAAAATCTAACACCTACCCACATATTCTAATGCCCAGCAATGGCCGCAGTCTTGCAGAAAATTGACATGGAACCAGAGCAGCAGCTTTACACACCCAAAATAGTGGACATTGCTACTGCTATGATAGAGATGCATGGGGACATCTGAGGCTCTTCATTGGACACGACAACAACAACAACATAGGAAAATATTATATATGCCTATAAGTGTGGCATCGATTTCCTAGCATAAGTAACTATCTTGTAAGTACGTTTAGGTAAAGGGCCTTAGACTGACTTGAAAATAGATTTTAATAAAAAAAAGAAAGCGTCGCTAATTTTTGCGGAAATTCTTGATAGCCACAATTTAAAAAAAAAAAACGTTGTTTTTCTCTCTTCAGTTGGTCTACAACTGTATTGCGTTGTCATTACCGGCCATACAAACTGACTTGTTAATAGAGGCAACTTTACACGTGGCGCAGGTACAGGGCATGTCCTTGAACTGCTCCATCTGGCGGGAAAGAAGGAAATTCTACCCGAGTTCTTCAGAACCAATTCTGCCATCATCCTAAATGTACCTGCTTCCGACCAATTCTTCAGTCTCCTTGCCGCCTGGATTCACCTCTTATGTACATATTCTTCGTTAGTAGATCAAAACATCGTTTACGTGTGTTTCCCGTATTAAATTAAAGAGATCAAGTTTCAAATTGCGTCAAATTCCTTTTTTATTACTTTAAAACGTAAAAAGAAGGTGAGCTTTCGGAGAATTTCCGCAATCTACCCCATGGGGAGAGATTTAATGATCTTTCATTCACATGCTTCTTTGTTCTCAGCTCTTTTTCACCATTTCTTTCCTTTGTAGTAATGATCATCTTCCCATCTTTTATTGTCTTTATTGAATAATGCTTGGATAGATTTAGGGGACCGAGTTACCTTTCTTCAATTTGACAATTAACAGAATTTTATTGACATCTTGTCAATACATGCAAAAGTTAACAGTCTTCACTATTGTTTTAAAATGATATTTAGATATATATAACTGTGTACATTGTACATGGTGCCTCTGCCACCGCTGCAGAGTTTGGTGGAGAATCGCCAGCGGGTCTTCAGCGACATCACGCGTTTCGAGATCTACGAAGAAAACGTTCCCTTCTTCAACAGTTGACGTATAATGACGATTGATTGTGTAAAAGACTGCTAATCAACTAAATCGACGATTTGACCAAAAGAAAAAAAGAATTGACATTCTCTGTGACGTTTGTCTTCTCTCTTTTCTTTTTCTTTCTTTTTTTTTTAATTTTGTATCTACGTGTAAAAATATTTGAGAAGGAATTAATTTACAAATATTTACAAAGATCATTTAAAAAAAAAAACGAAAAAATGTTCTATGAATAAAAAAATAAAATGTGATTTAAATGAATAAATATTTGGGGCAGGTCTATAAATATGATAGCAGTAAAAAAAAAAGGGGGCAGTTTGTGGCCAGACGACCACAATGCAATTTCAGGAATCAGACGATTACGTACCTTCCTGCTAGACGGGGGAAATTACCCTTGAAGCTAATTTTTTTTTTCTTCTGCTACTTCTTGTTGGCCACCCTGTCTACCCGCCTATTTCCCAATCTTCTAGCGCGACTTCTCTTTCTTTTATTGCTTTGTTAATGTACCATCTATTTACAGCGTCCTTTTGTTAATGTACCGGTCTCTTTACAGCGTCCTTTTGTTAATGTACCAGTCTCTCTACAGCGTCCTTTTGTTAATGTACCATCTATTTACAGCGTCCTTTTGTTAATGTACCCAATACCTGTCTCTTTACAGCGTCCTTTTGCTAATGTACCCAATACCTGTCTCTTTACAGCGTCCTTTTGCTAATGTACCCAATACCTGTCTCTTTACAGCGTCCTTTTGCTAATGTACCCAATACCTGTCTCTTTACAGCGTCTTTTTATTAATGTACCGGTCTTTTTATAGCGTTCTTTTGTTAATGTACCAGTCTCTTTACAGCGTTCTTTTGTTAATGTACCATCTATTTACAGCGTCCTTTTGCTAATGTACCCAATACCTGTCTCTTTACAGCGTCCTTTTGCTAATGTACCCAATACCTGTCTCTTTACAGCGTCTTTTTATTAATGTACCGGTCTTTTTATAGCGTTCTTTTGTTAATGTACCAGTCTCTTTACAGCGTTCTTTTGTTAATGTACCATCTATTTACAGCGTCCTTTTGTTAATGTACCCAATACCTGTCTCTTTACAGCGTCCTTTTGCTAATGTACCCAATACCTGTCTCTTTACAGCGTCCTTTTGCTAATGTACCCAATACCTGTCTCTTTACAGCGTCCTTTTGCTAATGTACCCAATACCTGTCTCTTTACAGCGTCTTTTTATTAATGTACCGGTCTTTTTATAGCGTTCTTTTGTTAATGTACCAGTCTCTTTACAGCGTTCTTTTGTTAATGTACCATCTATTTACAGCGTCCTTTTGTTAATGTACCCAATACCTGTCTCTTTACAGCGTCCTTTTGTTAATGTACCCAATACCTGTCTCTTTACAGCGTCCTTTTATTAATGTACCCAATACCTGTCTCTTTACAGCGTCCTTTTGCTAATGTACCCAATACCTGTCTCTTTACAGCGTCTTTTTATTAATGTACCGGTCTTTTTATAGCGTTCTTTTGTTAATGTACCGGGCTCTCTACAGCGTCCTTTTGTTAATGTACCAGTCTCTTTACAGCGTCCTTTTGCTAATGTACCCAATACCTGTCTCTTTACAGCGTCCTTTTGCTAATGTACCCAATACCTGTCTCTTTACAGCGTCTTTTTATTAATGTACCGGTCTTTTTATAGCGTTCTTTTGTTAATGTACCGGGCTCTCTACAGCGTCCTTTTATTAAGGTAACAATCTCTTCACAATGTTGCTTTGCTATCGTACCAGTCTCTCTACAAGATCTCCTCTTAAAAAACGTTCTTTATATAACAAAAATTGCGAAATTATTGTGAATTAATATTTATATAAATATATTTTAGAGGAAGATGTCGAAAATATAAATATTAATGTTGTATCCTCCTCATTCAATTATTTCATCTCTTTATTCTTCCCTATTTTAGAACAATAAGTTATGGTAACACTTCGAGGAACAGACTATTCAAAGTGTTACGTCTCACAATCATGAAGGTAGAGGGCCAATACCTCCTTGTTATACTTTTTCCTTTCCTGGAATGTCTATGTGGTTTTGGACCCACTAAAACTGGATGTTTTCATGACGTTTGGAATTTAAAAAGTGTTTTAAAAAAGCGTCATCAAATTTATAAATATAATAAAACTCTCTAAAGTGAACATCTTAAATTACAAGCAAAAGTTGTTGTCTTAAATGAGTTGTTTTAAAGTAGTCTATTCCTGTATATATAGATTGATAGTGTCTACAGAGAAAAATAAGCGTTTTAGGGAGGATGGACACTTTGGAGAGGTTATATTGTATTTATGAAGTAGCTTGGACACTGACACATCCTACTTTACACTTAATTCAGATAGATTGGCCTCTACTACCCTTTAACAGAGCAAATAAAGAAGAACCAACAGTCCAATACTGACAATACATCAACCAGATCTTACATCTCAACAGCCACAACTGGCTTGTCCTCTACTGTTCTACCAACGGTGTAACCAACAGTCCAATACTGATAATACATCAACCAGGTCTTACATCTCAACAGCCACAACTGGCTTGTCCTCTATTGTCCTACCAACGGTGTAACCAACAGTCCAATACTGACAATACATCAACCAGGTCTTACACCTCAACAGCCACAACTGGCTTGTCCTCTACTGTCCTACCAACGGTGTAACCAACAGTCCAATACTGACAATACATCAATCAGATCTTACATCTCAACAGCCACAACTGGCTTGTCCTCTCCTGTCCTACCAACGGTGTAACCAACAGTCCAATACTGACAATACATCAACCAGATCTTACATCTCAACAGCCACAACTGGCTTGTCCTCTACTGTCCTACCAACGGTGTAACCAACAGTCCAATACTGACAATACATCAATCAGATCTTACATCTCAACAGCCACAACTGCCTTGTCCTCTCCTGTCCTACCAACGGTGTAACCAACAGTCCAATACTGACAATACATCAACCAGGTCTTACACCTCAACAGCCACAACTGGCTTGTCCTCTACTGTCCTACCAACGGTGTAACCAACAGTCCAATACTGACAATACATCAATCAGATCTTACATCTCAACAGCCACAACTGGCTTGTCCTCTCCTGTCCTACCAACGGTGTAACCAACAGTCCAATACTGACAATACATCAACCAGATCTTACATCTCAACAGCCACAACTGGCTTGTCCTCTACTGTCCTACCAACGGTGTAACCAACAGTCCAATACTGATAATACATCAACCAGGTCTTACATCTCAACAGCCACAACTGGCTTGTCCTCTACTGTCCTACCAACGGTGTAACCAACAGTCCAATACTGACAATACATCAATCAGATCTTACATCTCAACAGCCACAACTGGCTTGTCCTCTACTGTCCTACCAACGGTGTAACCAACAGTCCAATACTGACAATACATCAACCAGATCTTACATCTCAACAGCCACAACTGGCTTGTCCTCTACTGTCCTACCAACGGTGTAACCAACAGTCCAATACTGACAATACATCAACCAGATCTTACATCTCAACAGCCACAACTGGCTTGTCCTCTACTATCCTACCAACGGTGTAACCAACAGTCCAATACTGACAATACATCAACCAGATCTTACATCTCAACAGCCACAACTGGCTTGTCCTCTACTATCCTACCAACGGTGTAACCAACAGTCCAATACTGACAATACATCAACTAGATCTTACATCTCAACAGCCTCAACTGGCTTGTCCTCTACTGTCCTACCAACGGTGTAACCAACAGTCCAATACTGACAATACATCAACCAGATCTTACATCTCAACAGCCACAACTGGCTTGTCCTCTACTATCCTACCAACGGTGTAACCAACAGTCCAATACTGATAATACATCAACCAGATCTTACATCTCAACAGCCACAACTGGCTTGTCCTCTACTGTCCTACCAACGGTGTAACCAACAGTCCAATACTGATAATACATCAACCAGATCTTACATCTCAACAGCCACAACTGGCTTGTCCTTTCCTGTCCTACCAACGGTGTAACCAACAGTCCAATACTGACAATACATCAACCAGGTCTTACATCTCAACAGCCACAACTGGCTTGTCCTCTACTGTCCTACCAACGGTGTAACCAACAGTCCAATACTGACAATACATCAACCAGATCTTACATCTCAACAGCCACAACTGGCTTGTCCTCTCCTGTCCTACTAATGGTGTAACCAACAGTCCAATACTGACAATACATCAACCAGATCTTACATCTCAACAGCCACAACTGGCTTGTCCTCTACTGTCCTACCAACGGTGTAACCAACAGTCCAATACTGACAATACATCAACCAGATCTTACATCTCAACAGCCACAACTGGCTTGTCCTCTACTGTCCTACCAACGGTGTAACCAACAGTCCAATACTGACAATACATCAACCAGATCTTACATCTCAACAGCCACAACTGGCTTGTCCTCTCCTGTCCTACTAACGGTGTAACCAACAGTCCAATACTGACAATACATCAACCAGATCTTACATCTCAAAAGCCACAACTGGCTTGTCCTCTACTGTCCTACCAACGGTGTAACCAACAGTCCAATACTGACAATACATCAACCAGATCTTACATCTCAACAGCCACAACTGGCTTGTCCTCTACTGTCCTACCAACGGTGTAACCAACAGTCCAATACTGACAATACATCAACCAGATCTTACATCTCAACAGCCACAACTGGCTTGTCCTCTCCTGTCCTACTAACGGTGTAACCAACAGTCCAATACTGACAATACATCAACCAGATCTTACATCTCAACAGCTACAACTGGCTTGTCCTCTCCTGTCCTACCAACGGTGTAACCAACAGTCCAATACTGACAATACATCAACCAGATCTTACATCTCAACAGCCACAACTGGCTTGTCCTCTCCTGTCCTACCAACGGTGTAACCAACAGTCCAATACTGACAATACATAAACCAGATCTTACATCTCAACAGGTACAACTGGCTTGTCCTCTCCTGTCCTACCAACGGTGTAACCAACAGTCCAATACTGACAATACATAAACCAGATCTTACATCTCAACAGCCACAACTGGCTTGTCCTCTACTGTCCTACCAACGGTGTAACCAACAGTCCAATACTGACAATACATCAACCAGATCTTACATATCCAATCACCCACAGGATTGTCCAAGACAGAGAAAGTTGGAAGAACATCGTTCCTGCCAATCAGGTCTCTTCATATGTTTGTAGAATATTTGCATATCGTTTCTATATTGCATACATGTTGGTAAAAATAATAGATGAAATGATCACACCTATATTCTAAAATATATTGTAAAAAAAAAGCAACTAGGAAGTGATACAAATATTAAATAGTATTTGAATAGCCTACGTTTAGTTGAGTTTTTTTACCTCACTTCACGGAAATTACTTTGTGAATGAAGATGAAAAAAAAAGTGTTTTTATGCGTCAGAACAAGGAAAGTAAAAATAAGTGATAGTAAACGTTAAGTTTTTTTTACCAAACACCATTCACATTCAGTTGTTTTTAACGTGTTTTTTTTTTCCTTATAGTTTTCTAAAACACCGTACGTCGTATATTTATACTTCATTGTAGTATCTCTTTATTGATTCATTCTTTTTAGATTTGTTTTTGGAGGTATATGCTATTGAGGATGTTTTTTTTTTCTTCCTAATTATATTGAAACCTGTATATGTACGTATAACTGATTGCCAATAGTTTAGATTGAATTAAAGACAATTTATCCCTCTTTTAGTCCAAATAATATTTTGACAGATTCAATGCATGCGTATCTTTTTACCGGATGTTTTTTTAAAAGAGAGACATTGTCGAGATATTAGACTTCAAAGAATGAACTGTCTTCATTTAGATCTATAGCATATATGCACTCATGGACAAAACTTAAAGGAAGTTGTACCTTTTAGCATGTATATCAGGATTCAGACAATAACTCTGAAAGATATTACAGTGAACTTTATTGAAGACACGAGTTAACCAAGTATGAATAAAATTACCTCTGTCTCTATTTTAAAAATGCGTGGTGTCGCTGGAGACCCAAAGGCGATTCTCCACCAAACTCTGCAGCGCTGGCAGAGGCGCCATATTCATTGTACATAGTGTATATAATCCATATTATCTTTTTTTAAATAGTGCAGACTGTGCACTTTGTATGTATTGACAAGATGTCAATAAAATTATTTTAATTGTCAATTGTCTATTTTAAAAAGTCGATATCAAAGACTTACCATTAGTGGATATAGATATGTACCAAAAAAGTGAGATTTGGTTAATACTCCTAGTACCAAACGTGATGTGGCCTCAAAGAATGAGCCACAACACCAATTTTGGAAAATTCAAACAAAAAAAACAACCTGTATACCTTTAATGGGAGAGGGCCGCTTTTATTACATGAGTATCTTCCTCCCTCAACTTTGTGTGGTATATATATATGTGTGGATTTCTCACTATTCACATAAATATATGTTATAAAAACAAAATGAATTGAGATTTTCTGCTTGAATTTAGATCATGTTGAGGATTATGGTAATGTAATTGAGTTAAAGGAATATATAAAAAAAAACATAATTTGATAAAAGTAATGCCTGGCTTAAGACGAGTAGAATAAGGAAAACAAAAGATTATTTACATAATGTACAAAAGTTTTGAGCCAGCCATCGGGATAAAACAACAATGAGTTTATATAGTGGAAGCGTGACCTCTGGCGGTCGATTTAACAGAGTATTTGAATCTATGAAATATAATTTTTTTAATAGAATAATATTTTAATATAACATATATACACTCATGGACAAAACGCAAGGAAGTATACAGTTTTTAAAGGAGACAGAGGCAATTTTGTTCACACTTTGGTTATCTCGTGTGTCTTCAATAAAGGCCACTGTAATATCTTTCAGAGTTATTGTCTGAATCCCGATATACATGTTACAACTTCGATAAAGCACAATTTGGATTATATATTATAATAAAAGAAAATAAGACCTAATTCAAATAATGTATTAGTGTGTGACGTTCCGGTAACAACATTGTCACCATCATCAGACAAAAGACTCTCTCATTCTTTTGTCTGATGATGGTGACAATGCTGTTGCCGAAACGTCACACACTAATACATTATTTGGATTAGATCTTATTTTCTTTTATTATGTTAAAATTTCCTTAAGTTTTGTCCATGAGTGTATATGTAAAATTTTGTCCGTTTAATGTAGGGACGAAAACCTCCCCTCTGCCCAGTAGAGATAGAGGGGTATCGTGAGAGTCTGGGAGACGGCCACGCGTCAACCGTCACTTCACGCTCAGCCATTCGTGACATTAGATACTGCCACTTCACTCGTGTAAATACCTCGTTCAACGAATGGATCACTCTATCCTCTTCACAGTTTGGTGAATAAAACTACACTATTTGAAAAGAGAAGTAATATTTTTGTTTAAAAACCGTAATAGGACTTTTTAGATATCAATATACAAATTTTATTCCAATACTGATTCGGATGCGATCACTGCCTCACTTACTAAGCTCAGAAAGCTTGCCGTATCCTGGATATGTCTGGCCTTATCTAAATAGTTATGGCAGAGCTTGACTGTATCTTCTTGCCAGACTTTTTCTGATCTCCAACCGAATTGAAGCCTATATGCTTCCCCAAAAGTTCCCACAACACCAGAAACCCTGATGACACTAATGATTCACCAACACCCGATTGTAACTGACACACATTTATTAAACTTACACATCCTTATATACAGAATTATATTTACAAATATGTAAATCTTCTGTCTGAATAAGCAAAAAGAGAAATTTACATAACCGGCGTCTCCAAATACCATAATCCCATAAATCACATTTTTATTAAAGAAAAATATATATTTGTGAATAAATGGAAGATATAAAACTGAGTGTAGGGATTATATAGAATCTATTCGGTCAAAAATAACATTTCTTCTATCACTATTGGCAAACAACTGTCCATTCTGTCTGGTTTTGATCATTTTTGATTATCACGTAGAATATTTGGAAACACAAACCTTAGAATAACAAGGAAATATATTTAATGGAAAACATATTAAAATTTATAAGATACTACAAAGGTAATGAAGTAAATTCACAGAGTATAGAAAACATGATAAGCCAAGCCCTCCCAATATTTTTTTCATCGCAGTAAGGACAATAGAGAAGTTTGATTTATTTGTGAAAAGAAAAATTCGCGTCTCGATGTTTTCATTTGTCATATATAGATGGCGCGTTATTTCTTTGTATTCAAACAATAAATATTTTAAAAATGATAATCTGTTCGCGTTAGATAATAAATATTTTACACAAATAAATTTACTGGCAATGCGCTTCTTTTAAATATCATCTAATATTATCTCTACAGACCTTACTGCAATTAGTAGAGTCTTAGTAGAGATAATATTAGATGATATTTAAAAGAAGCGCATTGCCAGTAAATTTATTTGTGTAAAAAAAAAATTTACGATAAATGGCAATTAAATTTAATTTATTAATAAATATTTTGCTAAAATAGTATTTTATCAACAACAACAAAAGGTTTTATTAAGAACTTTTAGTCTTTTACAGATTCTCCTAGAATAAAAATGTAGGGTACATTCAGGAATAACAGTAATAATACAAGTAATAAGCAATGTTATTATTATTTTTTAAAGCTAATCGCATTTAATGGTAATATGAAATTTATACACTGGAAAAATTAAGACAATCAAGCGAATATGTAAATTAGTCTGGGTATATTGGAGGGGAAGAAATTATATTAATTTTATCGAATATGGAAATTTTTCTTGAAAATAAAGATACTTCGGCCAGTAAATCTTTTTATTACCTCGACGTTTCGACAAAAATCTTTTGTCCTCGTCAGGGGAAAACAAAAATAAAAACAAAATATGGAAATTTTTGTTGATCATTTGAATTCTTCTGATCTTTTCTCTTCTTCTGGTTTCTCCAGCAACATATACCAGATAGGGACCAACGGCTTCTTTTTATGGTGCGACGATTCCTTGTTTCCCTGGTGGGTTTGAAAGGGGAACTAGTTGTGTAGTCAGCCATTCCTTGATGTAATCTATCCGTGTAGATTTTGCATCTACCAGATCTCCTCTCAACACGACTATTTTTCCTTGTAGATAATATTTGTGGTCGTCTTTCCTCACCACATAACACAAATATTTACTTTTTCTTTATCAGCAATTTGAGAGAGATAGTGTTTTATAATATTTTTATTCGCGATCGAACGTTGTGGTCCACTGTATGTATTACATCCCAAACACGATACAACACCAGCCATCTCTGTCTTGAGCTCAATGCACCATCTCAGTGACCGTTAAGTCAGTGAGTTTCTATAATTGGTCCACGCAGCATGTCGGTGGGCGTCCAGGTATGTGTCACCCAGATGTCTTTCCAGTCAGTATGGTGTACTCCATTCCCCTGTGTCACGCGATGTGACCGAAGAATCTCAAACAAATCCGTTGTATAGAAGTCGGTCATCTTCCGAAATAGATAGTTGTGATAGTATCGGTGCATTCGTCCTACGGACTAGAGATAGTGTAAAAAAAAAGCAGTTTTTCTTAAATAACGGATTTTTTTTCCGATATATAAAAGACAAATCGATACTATACCAAACTAAGCTAATATTCATATGACCCTAAATTTTAGCTTTAAAACTGTTAATGGTAGAAAGTATCAATAAGTAAATAGGAATGTTTACTTCTTCCTCTCAGGAACGGCCAAAGTCTGGTTTGAGAATGTAGAGGAACAAATAACCTCATGGGAACTTTTTGAGACAATGTTGCCTCAGGTCTTGGGGCATTACGCAAGCGAAAAAGACCAACTTTTAGAAAAACTAAAAGCCAGGGCCCAAGGAAAGGGAGAGTCTAGTGAGGCGTATATTCAAGACGTCCTCTATTTATGTAGGCAAAATAACCCCAACTAATCAGCTATGCACACATGGACAAAACTTAAGGAAGTTGTACCTTTCAGCATGTATATCGGGATTTAGACCTCTGAAAGATATTTGATACACAGTGACCTTTATTGAAAACACACGAGATAACCAAGTGTAAACAAAATTGCCTCTGTCTCCTTAAAAATACAGATGACCGGCACAATCATCAAAGACTTTCCACTTCCTTAAGTCCATGAGTGTATACATTCTTGGTGTAGAGACATAACAACTACTGCGTGTCTTCTAGTCATCTTCTTTTTTGAATTTTCAAACGGAATTCTCAGCAATTTTTTTTTCCTGAAATGCGTAGAAATGGTTCAAAAGTCAATATATATAGAAATAATAAAGAGCATATATATAAAAGAGAGGGAGAGGGCACGTGTGACCCACTAAAGAGAACGAACGAACCACATGCAGTCGGTCCCCAACTGGCTAACCAAAACTGTTGCTTCTAGGATAGATGGCCTCCTTTCCCCCCCTCACACACTTTAGTACAGTACCGTTAGCGTACATTTTTTTTACACGTCGGTCTCTTCCGAGAGTGTGCAAAAAGGAGCGCCAATTTCTACCCCCGGGGCAAATCTAAATGACAACTGCCCCCGATTATTTTTTTGGTTGTCGCGCGTATGAAAAGATCGACCTAAATTTGACGGCTGCGCGTGGCAGCCTTCTTGGGGTGTTTTCCTTACACAAGAATGGTCCCGTTTTTTTATCTTCTTTTTTTATTATTATACGGAGTGGTTCTGCCAATATTTTGACACAGTTTGCTCCTGCTCAGCTAACTGTACTTCTATGACTTTCATTGCTTCCTCCTTCTCCTCTTGACTTCCTTAAGGAACCCCTGATGTCTTCTTCGTCGTCGTTTACTTTGCTTTCTCTCCTCTTTCATCTATGTCTTTGCTTACACAATATGCTTTTTTCTGGTCATTTCATTGCTTTTTCTTCATGTTTCCCCCCTCTTATATCTTTGATTTTACCTTCATTTCTTTTAGTTACCCTATTTCTTTATCTATATATTTGCTCTTAGATTTTATTTCTCTGGCCTTTTATCTCTTCATTTATCTGCCTTTATAGTTAATTTATCTATATTCTCTAGTGTGAACAAAATTGACTCTGTCTCCTTCAAAAAAAATATATATATATAGATGACAGTGATGACATTAAAGACTTTCCACTTCCTTAAATTTTGTTCATAAGTGTATTTATAGAGAACACAAGTGAGACACAACAATTAACATATTTACAAATGACTTGCACACAAAGAGGAAAAGGTCAAAAGTTGAAGGAAATAGACGAAGAATAGAAAAGGCAAAGAAAGGAAAGAACAAAGAGAAGAGGGGGAAAAAATCTAAAGAAATGAAAGAAAAATAGCCAAAAAAAGAAAGGATAATGCAAATAAAAATTCAGTAAAGTCAGATCAAGCTATTTAAGAACTACTAAAAACTATCTTAAGCGGGTCATGTTTTAAACAGAAATTGTATGTATGCGGCAAAAAGACAATTTTTGCTGAATTATTTTCTAAAAAATGGATGGTAAAACTCTTACTTTCTCTAGACCAATCATGTAAAAGGATATTATACATTAGAGTACAGTCTACGGCTATCCTACTAGTCTTGGTATTAAAATATTGACTTCCCCATTTTGTCTAAAATATGGGAAAAGACTGCAGGGTATGAAGGAATATGGTACAGGGTTAGACAGGAAAGTAACGTCAGCCTTGAAGAGGAAAAGTTTGTCATTAATATTTAACTACTTCGCAGCTGGAATAGTTAGTTGGAGATATGACCTCTTTTCCATCCTATCTGTGCCGACAATGGATTCGTCAGAAATGGTCTTCTTGGAGAAAAACAAACTTGAAGAATGGTTGAATCATCCTTCTCTTTTCAGAATCGAAATATAGGCGACTTCTTACGCTATTAGGATGACACTATTTATAAATAGAGTTTGTTTCACCTTATCTCTCTCTCTCTCTTTGAGGAAGAATAGTGGATCACACATAAATAACAACAATCAGCATCTAACTTCACTAAGACAACATCATACACAATGGGTAAAATCGGTATTAAATCACAAAACATTACAATATTTCACATCATCCTTACAACAACCCATCAATCCAACAGAAGGCAATACAATGGCCTCTCTACAATATTTTTGATCATCTTCATAAAACTAGGTAGTGTTGGGACATAATTCCTTGCCATCAACTTGACGTTGAGCAATATTTGTCTGAAACTCAAGTTTCCTCCCTTCTCAAGATGCTTCGTCTATTCTTAGATGGCCTATCAGGTTTCCTAAGGATGCCACTGATGCTTCAATCCCTGACACCACACCTTTCACATGGGACAGATAGTTAGTCGCATCTAACTATGATCTCATCGTGGCATAACGCTCTCACATGTGCACTGAAACATAGACGTTTGGCTCATTCTCTGATCTCATTGTGGTCTCACGCTTTCACATGTGCATGGATGGAGGATAGACATCCATTTCAACATCTGATCTCATTGTGGTCTCACGCTTTCACATGTGCACTGGAGGATAGACACCCATTTCAATATCTGATCTCATCTTGGCCTCACGCTTTCACACTCGCACTGAAAGATAGACATCCATTTCAATGTCTGATCTCATCTTGGCCTCTCGCTTTCACACCCACACAGAAAGATAGACATCCATTTCAATGTCTGATCTCACCTTGGCATCACGGTTTCACATGCGCACTGAAAGATAGACATCCATTTCAATCTCTGATCTCATCTTGGCATCACGCTTTCACACCCGCACTGAAAGATAGACATCCATTTCAATCTCTGATCTCATCTTGGCATCACGGTTTCACACCCGCACTGAAAGATAGACATCCATTTCAATGTCTGATCCCATCTTGGCATCACGGTTTCACATGCGCACTGAAAGATAGACATCCATTTCAATCTCTGATCTCATCTTGGCATCACGGTTTCACATGCGCACTCAAAGATAGACATCCATTTCAATCTCTGATCTCATCTTGGCATCACGGTTTCACATGCGCACTGAAGGATAGACATCCATTTCAATGTCTGATCTCATCTTGGCATCACGGTTTCACATGCGCACTGAAAGATAGACATCCATTTCAATCTCTGATCTCATCTTGGCATCACGGTTTCACATGCGCACTGAAAGATAGACATCCATTTCAATGCCTGATCTCATCTTGGTATCACGGTTTCACATGCGCACTGAAAGATAGACATCCATTTCAATCTCTTATCTCATCTTGGCATCACGGTTTCACATGCGCACTGAAGGATAGACATCCATTTCAATCTCTGATCTCATCTTGGCATCACGGTTTCACATGCGCACTGAAGGATAGACATCCATTTCAATGTCTGATCTCATCTTGGCATCACGGTTTCACATGCGCACTGAAAGATAGACATCCATTTCAATGTCTGATCTCATCTTGGCATCACGGTTTCACATGCGCACTGAAAGATAGACATCCATTTCAATGTCTGATCTCATCTTGGCATCACGGTTTCACATGCGCACTGAAAGATAGACATCCATTTCAATGTCTGATCTCATCTTGGCATCACGGTTTCACACCCGCAGAGGAACTCATCACGCACGTGTCAATGTTGGTGTGTTTCTACCATCTATCGGAAAAATAGAATTTGTCAGATAATAAAGTTGTAAAATGACTTTCGTTCTTTAATTATCAAGAAACACCAACTATTTATATATATTTCGGACTGTTGACCCTCATCAGCATGGTGCTAGATACGCGTTGAAGATACGCCGAGGAGAGCTTCATCACAACTTTTTAATTCCATAAAAAGAGGTTGTTGAGGCCGAAAAGTACTTAAGAACGCTATAATATGCTTTAAGAGCCATATTGAAGGTGAAGTGAGTCGAAAAAGAGCACCAGTTATCTACATATAGTCCCTTGTACGAAAATAGTACAAAAGTGAAATTGTTCTGGAATCAAGTAGATAAATTAAGAAAAAGACATCTCCTGATTGCTCATCTTTCTTGATTAATCAACAAAAGGTATTTGGCCAATTCTGGAATAATTAAAAAATCCACTATTTTAGTTGCACGATGTGGAGGTGCCTTTTTCTTAATAGTCCCATGTATCAGGTATAAAATGTTCGCCACTAAAAAGGTTTTTTTACAACCATCAAATCGCTCAATATATTCTCCCTCAGCCACGAAATTACGCCTCTGTACCAATCGAAAGTGAATCCATTTGTTTCTCGAATGTCGAAAGGTGTGGAGGACCGCAATAGTCTGCAGTGTTCTAATGATGTTACGCACGATAGAATCTTTAGTTCTGGAAAAAAAAAAAAACAGTTTTTTGAGGTTGGGCAAAACTTCGGTAGCGTGAAACACACGAACGTCTGTCTGTCTGGAAGCTTTCAACTTTAATTTACATTTGAGAATGACGATTCAATTATGATAATAAACGGAGAATCGGTGGAAGGATGGTCTAAACCGTTGGTTTTCGACCGCTACGACCCCGGTTCGAATCTCACATTGAGCACTTTTTTTCTGAAAAAAAAAAAATGCTCCAATGGCCCTCGATTCTTGCAAAATTCCAACCCCACTAGCAAGTGCAATTAACCAAACGGGTCTCTATCACATTTGTAAGTGCAAATTCGAAATGCTTTTTACATGTGTAGACATGAGGTGCACTTACAGAAAAAGCAGTCGACAACTTCTACCCACCATGATTATCAGGGCCTGTACCACGTGTACTAGGGATAAGCAAAAAAAAAAAAACAATCCAAGTAGTTGAAGTATGATCAGAGATTAACATGATATAACGGGGTGCGTATTTAACGGGGTTCGGATTTAACGGGTTGTGGATTTATCGTGGTCTACTAGGTCTAAAAATAAAAGAGCCGCCTTTGGTATCCAACATCAAACTTGAAAGTAAGGATTAGGTATTTATTAAATATGGGTTTCGTTGCCTTGTTTTACACCACTATAGAACATGAGGTCAATTTACGTTTTATCAATATTATATAGGATATGTTGCAGTGCAAATGAATGAAAATTGTCATGATTTTTAACCTTGTTTTATAATTTTAAAATATTTCTACAGACCATATACTGACTTCATTGGTCAAAATTTTGTAATAGAAGGACTTACTCTCAATGATATGATGGTAATAACTTAATTGAAATTAATACAGAGAGAAATTATGCTAATGAATACAATACTGTACTCGAATTACAACAACAACAAAAAGCTTTATTAAGACAATTTAGTCTTATACGGATTCTCCAAGCACAGAAATGTAGGGTACATACAAGAATAACAGTAGTAACAACAACAAAAGTCCCTGTTATGACCTTTTGGTCTTATACAACTTCTCCGCGTAGAAGAGGGTATAGTTGTACTCGAATTATGATTTTTTAAATAAGTATTCTCTTTACTTTATATTTTATTTTTAAATATATAAATATCCTGATTGTTGTGGGATCTATTTTTACTATATAATGGCTTTATTTTTGATGAATTGTTGAATTTTCAGTGGAATTCGATATACCGTGGTTGTCTCCTTGACCCCGGTAAATCGGGAATGGACTGTTTTTACAAGATCTATGGAAATTCTATAACCCTTGTACAAGTACTTAAAAAGAGTACTTCTTAGTATCAAAATGCAATGTTGGTTGCAATGGAGAGTGTTAACAAAGTATATGAAACTATTAATATCGATTATTTTTTTCAAATAGAACGAACTTCCGACTGCCCTTATTGCAATGAAAAAGACAAGATTCCATCTACAATGCATAATATATAAGCAGAATCGTCAAATACAATGTTAAAGCTCTTAAAATCAGTATTGTCGATCAAAATGTAAAACCGCTGAGAGAATTCAACAATGATGAACCAGTCTTTCCCAAATATAGTTTTCCATGTCAGTAAGGATAGTGACAAGTTTGCTTTATATTCGAAAAAGAACAAAAAATCGTGTTTGATTGTTTTATTCCGTGTGTATAGATGACGTGTTATTGCCTTGTGTTTAGTGCAGATGGCGGAAGGTATGTACTCAAAGTCAGTCAGCTAAGTTAGGCTTCACACAAACAGAATGATTTATCACAAAGTATAATTACCTTGCGATTTCTTCTATCTGCTTATGTTGTTGCCTATTTGTTTAAGGTATATGTTTATTCAATGCTCTTTTTCTTAATTGTTTGTTTTCTTTTTGATAATTCTGTTACCTACTTTACTACAATTATTGTAAATAGTTTCACGCGCAATTATCCAGATCGGATATAGCTTGTCTTGTTTGCAACTGGTAATAAATCAGTATACTGAAATTTCTGTGGAATGGTTGAGAATACACTATCAACGTTGTTTATAACTGTGAGCATTACTTCATGTAGCTAGAGAAATTTGATTAAAATATAGTTCGTGCTAATGCGTCTATTCCGTTAAAGCCTTGTCAAACTATTTTTGGCGTTTTTTTTTTTTTTACACCTTAAAAGGCTTAATACTTTTTAATCATTCATGTTATCTTTGAACTATCTTAATCCACCACTTGTTATGTAATATTATGTTTTTAGTTGGTGTGTGTTTGTGGATAGTCAGTCTAGTGTTTATACATTGGTCTACCATTGCCGGGATTGTCTGAATTGTAATAGGAGCTGGTCTAGTGTTTATACATTGGTCTACCATTGCCGGGATTGTCTGAATTGTAATAGGAGCTGGTCTAGTGTTTATACATTGGTTTACCATTGCCGGGATTGTCTGAATTGTAATAGGAGCTGGTCTAGTGTTTATACATTGGTCTACCATTGCCGGGATTGTCTGAATTGTAATAGGAGCTGGTCTAGTGTTTATACATTGGTTTACCATTGCCGGGATTGTCTGAATTGTAATAGGAGCTGGTCTAGTGTTTATACATTGGTCTACCATTGCCGGGATTGTCTGAATTGTAATAGGAGCTGGTCTAGTGTTTATACATTTGTCTACCATTGCCGGGATTGTCTGAATTGTAATAGGAGCTGGTCTAGTGTTTATACATTGGTCTACCATTGCCGGGATTGTCTAAATTGTAATAGGAGCTGGTCTAGTGTTTATACATTGGTCTACCATTGCTGGGATTGTCTAAATTGTAATAGGAGCTGGTCTAGTATTTATACATTGGTCTACCATTGCTGGGATTGTCTGAATTGTAATAGGAGCTGGTCTAGTGTTTATACATTTGTCTACCATTGCCGGGATTGTCTGAATTGTAATAGGAGCTGGTCTAGTATTTATACATTGGTCTACCATTGCCGGGATTGTCTGAATTGAAATAGGAGCTGGTCTAGTGTTTATACATTGGTTTACCATTGCCGGGATTGTCTGAATTGTAATAGGAGCTGGTCTAGTGTTTATACATTTGTCTACCATTGCCGGGATTGTCTGAATTGTAATAGGAGCTGGTCTAGTATTTATACATTGGTCTACCATTGCCGGGATTGTCTGAATTGTAATAGGAGCTGGTCTAGTGTTTATACATTGGTTTACCATTGCCGGGATTGTCTGAATTGTAATAGGAGCTGGTTTAGTGTTTATACATTTGTCTACCATTGCCGGGATTGTCTGAATTGTAATAGGAGCTGGTCTAGTGTTTATACATTTGTCTACCATTGCCGGGATTGTCTGAATTGTAATAGGAGCTGGTCTAGTGTTTATACATTGGTCTACCATTGCCGGGATTGTCTGAATTGTAATAGGAGCTGGTCTAGTGTTTATACATTGGTCTACTATTGCCGGGATTGTCTGAATTGTAATAGGAGCTGGTCTAGAGTTTATACATTTGTCTACCATTGCCGGGGTTGTCTGAATTGTAATAGGAGCTGGTCTAGTGTTTATACATTTGTCTACCATTGCCGGGATTGTCTGAATTGTAATAGGAGCTGGTCTAGTGTTTATACATTGGTCTACCATTGCCGGGATTGTCTGAATTGTAATAGGAGCTGGTCTAGTGTTTATATATTGGTCTACCATTGCCGGGATTGTCTGAATTGTAATAGGAGCTGGTCTAGTGTTTATATATTGGTCTACCATTGCCGGGATTGTCTGAATTGTAATAGGAGCTGGTCTAGTGTTTATACATTGGTCTACCATTGCCGGGATTGTCTGAATTGTAATAGGAGCTGGTCTAGTGTTTATATATTGGTCTACCATTGCCGGGATTGTCTGAATTGTAATAGGAGCTGGTCTAGTGTTTATATATTGGTCTACCATTGCCGGGATTGTCTGAATTGTAATAGGAGCTGGTCTAGTGTTTATATATTGGTCTACCATTGCCGGGATTGTCTGAATTGTAATAGGAGCTGGTCTAGTGTTTATATATTGGTCTACCATTGCTGGGATTGTCAGAATTGTAATAGGAGCTGGTCTAGTGTTTATATATTGGTCTGCCATTGCTGGGATTGTCTGAATTGTAATAGGAGCTGGTCTAGTGTTTATATATTGGTCTACCATTGCCGGGATTGTCTGAATTGTAATAGGAGCTGGTCTAGTGTTTATATATTGGTCTACCATTGCCACCGCTTGGTTTAAGTTGATTGGAGGAACAATATGAAGTTGAGAAAGAGAATATTTTCTAACTAGAAAACTCTTTAAGCTTCTCTTCTAACCATTGAAGAAATAAAGAGTTCTTTACTGAGAGGTTAGCTAAAGATTCTCTATGAATTTTTATGATTTTTTTTTCAGTAATCGCTTATCAGATTTTGATAATAAGGCACAGAAAATATCCATTTTTTAAAAACCATTGTTAAATTTCAATAAATTTCTTACACGACCTTTTTCTATCATTCTCTCTGTTGGTTTAGGAAAAATAAGAAGTTTGTAATTGTTAAATCATAAGAAGGGCATATATTTAATTGTAAAAGGTATTGAAATACTAATATTTATCAGAATTCTAACCTTTGTCAAGGTACAACAATGAATTTATTTTATACAAATAATCCCAACGCTAATAATAAAAACATATATATTGGATTCTAAAATGTATTTAATTACCAATAGGTTTTTTTAATTATTTAAAGAAATAATTTTGGATTGCCTTATTTTCAAAAGGTTTGTGCTCGTAATTGTTTTGATAAAATAAATTGTCATGTTATGAAATCGAAGACATCGTTGTACTGATAAGGGTAAGAGCCCGAAACTATGGTAAACAGGTTGACTTTTTGTCTGAATTTGCCAAAACTGGGGTTATGGCTTATTTTTTTATCACCAATAGTAAAGTTTTGTTAATAAGGTATTAAATATAATCCATTTTTATTGTGTATAATGAACGAAAGAGGTACTTATTTTGGTAAAACATATATATATATATATCGAATTTCTCCCATTATAATTGCATATTTGCATAGTTTCACTCAACACTGTTTCATTTTATAGTGATCAAAAAAGAATTTGGGCGCGTGTCGCTTAAATAAAATCAATATAAAATAACATTAGCGTTCAAAAAAGTTCCATTCTCTACTTGTTGCGCTATATGCAAATTGGTAGCATGCAAACGGCTAGACAGGAATCACACAAATTTGCACAAATAGGACATTTCTCTACGGAACAAAATATTATCTAGTTTATTCTAAATTGCAAAAAAAGAAACAAAAAATGAGGGAAACGATGTCAAAATAAACCTCTATGCAAATGAGAACCGTAGAGTATGCAAACCCAATGAAAAAAAAAAGTTGCATAAATGAGGCCAGGGAGGATCAACTCAATTGATCCCTAACTTTCTTTGTAAACTTGCAACTGTGTGAAGTATCCCCAAATGGGTCACACTCACATAAGAATGCGCATGCGTCGAATAAGGCTAAGTTTGATTGGGCCTCTAAAGTAGAACGTGGGGCGGTGGTCAGGGGCCCCCTTTGGGGACAAGTCTGCGACAATTGGCTGGTCGCGTTTGAACCGCCTTCACCCTACAATCATTTCTGATTCTAACCTATTCTATGATTCCAAATGCTTTTTGATTAATCGATATTGTCAATATAATATCACTTTTTTAATATAATTAACCCAACTGATGAAAAATAATTGCGAAATTACCTATTTGATTGGATGTTGTTAATCAGATAGGGTTTGTTTAGCATAAAATATTGAAACTAGATTATCGTAAATATTTGAATCACAGAATAAAATTTTAGAATAGGTGATGTATGAACACTTATTTTAGGTAAAAATATTATTTTTCTGCATTGTTTATTATATCTAATATACTTGTATAATCAAAATGTAAAATATATTTATACTAAGAAGAATATATTTAAATATATATAGAGTTATATAAGTGTCTGCGTATAAATTTGTAAACGTTATTTATGGAAAGAAAATAACTTAAAAAACAAACTATAATACCATCTGATGTGTTTTAGACAGATATGCAAAAAGGGAATAAAATAAAATATTTTTAAAGATTATTTTTGACTCTAAATATTGTCTCAGGTATGTTTGTATATAAATTTATAAAATGTAAATACAGAGAAAACTCTTCACAAATTTGATTTACAAGGCCTAACTTGTTGTCAAAGCTGTTGTTGCCATGGTTATCAACCAGCCAATCAGAGTCAAGAGATTGATTCTTTTTTATTCAATAGCTCAACATTAATAGTTGTTTAGCTAATGATTTTTGTGAATTATTTCACACTAATATATTCATTTTTATTTTAAATTACGTTTTTATATATTTATATAAAAAAAACACTTTATTCTAAAATAAGATAAATTATTCATTTAAAAATATATATTTATAGAGAGTAATATTAGATAATAAAAGGCATATATTGGATTTAATAAAAGATTTATTTTGCCAATATTTCGGCTGGCTGAACGCCAACCTTTATCGAGGCATTACATCTTTGTATACACATATACAGTGTACAGTATACAAAAATGTAATGCCTCGATAAAGGTTGGCGTTCAGCCAGCCGAAATATTGGCAAAATAAATCTTTTATTAAATCCAATATATGCCTTTTATTATCTAATGAATTAAGTATGGATTGCTCTATTTATAGAGAGTAATATGTAAAAAGGTCACAGCTATAAATATTAGTATATTAAATTATTATAATGTTTCATAATTTTTTTTTTTTTATATATGGTCAACGTTTTTGTGTATATATTTTTAGTTCTATGAATATTTATAATTTTAAAAGGTGTTTATTGAATAATTATAAGATATTTATATAGAAAATAAACTTGAAAGTAGATTTTTAGGAAAAATCAAATATATTTCTAAAAATGTACCCCTTTTTTAATTTTTAGATAGTTTTCAAACTCTTAGATTTTAAAGTTTTTAATTAAAATATTTTAACGATTTAATTAAAACTTTTGAGAGAAAAAGAATATATCATTTTTGCGCATTTTCAAAAATAATTAGAAATTTGAAAAATAATTATAGCTAATTTTTTAAAATAACTTTTTTCTTTCTAAATTACAATTATTCAAAATAAATTATGTGAAAAAAGAATATTATTTTCTCATTTTGGCTACGCGTGGAGAATTTTTAAAAACTTGCCAAAATATATATCAATTATATAATTTTCAAAACTAGAAATATATATATATAGTATTTGAAAATAGAAAAACCATAAATAAATATTTAATTAAAAAGAGCATATATTGGATCAAAATATCATTCATTTTACCATTATTTCAGTTGGCTTAATGCCAACCCTTTTCAAGGTGTTATAAAATATCAGTCAACTGAAATATTAGTAAAATAAATGATATTTTGATCCAATATATGTGTGCCTTTTTAATTATATATATAGTATATTGAATAATCAAAGCATTTTTTTTAAAATGCCATATTTAAAAGCATATCTTTGAAATCAAATCGCTAAAAGGGTATATATATGTTATAACACCTTGATAAAGGTTGACGTTCGGCCAACTGAAATATTAAAAAATTTTAAAAAGGTAAAGTAAATGATTTTTTGATCCAATATATGCCTTTTTAATTAAATATATTAAAAATGAAGAAGGTATCTCCTGACCACGAGCACATGTGCTTTTTTAATTAAATATATATATATATATGGACAAAGGTATAAAATGATATTTTAAAAACAAATTCGACAAGAAAAACTGGTATATTTTTTAAAGCAAAAGACAATTCGAAAATGCTTGATAGTGTTAGAAAAAGAAAAAAAGATGACTGGCTACGCGGTGAGAGATGTTTTTTTTTTTAGACAACAATGGGTAAAATTTAAAAAAACCAAGACGATGGTTAAAAAACAAGACGATAGTTAACCGTCAGTGATGTTCCAAGCAACCAAACGATAGGTTAAGACACAAAGAGCGGTGGGGAAAGTATTGGCTGAACACTCTCTTCCAGACGACTTCCTCTTCCGACGCGCTCCCGGCATGCCTTGCGGCCAAGTTCAAGAGCCGGCCGGGCCTGCCAAGGTCAGGCAAGGTCAAAGACCGCATTTTTCCTCGGCGCAGCCGACGTTGTGGGGGGACGACATCACTTTTACTGGTCGTCGTTTGGTTCTAAACTCTTTGTTTGGGGGGGTCCCTGCCACTGTTTGGAATTGGTTAACAGCTGAGCCTTCTCTTTCTGAATGTACTTTATTTAATATCTCCCCCCCCCCTTTCTACACCAAACCCTGTTATTTTTTTGTTGTTTTTGTCGCAGGCCGAGTTGTGTTTGACCGTTGTTGAAAATTGGATTTGATTTTTTTTTTCTTTTTTTTTTTTTTTTAATTTTGCGTCTTCAAATTTTATCCGAAATACTTTTAATATTCCGAAATGAATGCTTTTTATTATTTGTTTGATACCTACAAGATGAAAAATAGGAATTTTTTTTTTTTATATATTTATACAAAGCTAGGTTCTATTTTTTTTTCTACCATTTTTTTTCCCCAAGTTTCATTGAGTATGCATTTTTTTTCCTTTTGTAATTATAAGACTTATTATTGCTATTATTGTACCCGCTTTACTATTATTATTTTAAAAGAAATATTAGAAAAACAATGACGCATTTTATTTTACAAACATATATGCTATTTTTTTAGCATTTTTTTTACAATTTTTTTTGTATAAATGTAAATAGATAATGCCTATTTTACTTTGAAAAATAAAGTTATATAATGATATAAGAAAATTTCCTCCTCAATTGCCTAAGTTTATATATTTTTAGGGTTTTTTTTTTAAATAAATAATTGTGAGAATGCATCAACAAATATTGTGCAAATATCTTGGCCTTATTTACATAGAGCATAGGAAAAGGATGCTTGATAAAACTTTTTGATATAAAAGTCATTTTTCTTTAATAAAATATATAAATATTACAAATATATAATTTTAAGTATTTAAAATATATAATAGTTGCTTCCCAAAAAAAATATCTAAATTGTTTTAAATGTTGATATAGAAACGAAAATTTTCTATTCATTATTAATTATAATTATTATTATTATTTTGCAATCAATTTTTTTTTTTACAAGCTCTTGTATTTCCCTTATTGTATCTTTCTTATTAACTTATAAAAAAACTCAAATTTTTCTAAAGAATATACATATTTGTTTGTATTTAATAATTAAATCAATAAATGTTGAAACTAAATGGTAATGAAAATTTTATACATGCGAAATCTGCTTTTAAAAAATTTGAATAATAATATATATTATATAATCACGGTGGAATGAGATTGAAACCTTAATTAAAGTTTATTTCGATATTTTAAAAAAAGATTCAAAACAAAAATGTCAACCCTCGCTATCTCGATTTTTCCAGATAAAGAATGCGCCGACCAAAGAGCGCAGGTGGCGTCCAGCGTTGCCAGGCTAGGAAATCAATTCCAGGGTGACGAGATAAATTATGTTTTATTTCTATACTCATGATCACAGATCTATACTTGTGGGGGCTGTTTTGGTTTATTTTTAGATGCATCTTATTTTTAACTTTTAGAGATATCTAATCTTTGCAGAACATTGTGTTAAAAAAAAGTATTATTGTTGCTATTTAAGGATTTCTTTTCTGTGATTTTATTATTAAAAAAAAAATTATTAGGTTTTTTTTTTAAACATAATATATAATTTAAAATGTGTACCAAAGCGAAGAAATTAGGCATGGTGATTTTTTTTCAAATTTACAGAAATTCTTTGAGTTTTTTTTTTAATACAAATTTCTATATCATACTTTAATGATAATATAATGTAATATTTTGAAAAGACAGACAAGTATATTTCAATAGATAGTATTAAAAAAAACCTCAAAAATAGAGGTGATAAAATTCATTGATAAACATGTTAATACCTATTTATATATTATAAATTTATTTTCTTCAAAAATTATAAATTTGACATTTTATTAAGTATCTTTTTCTTATTCACTTCTGGAATTATGTTGCAAAAAGGAGAGATAGAGCTTACAAAATATAAAATATTCTAATATTCCAAACATATATTCTTATAATATAAATATTATTTATTTTTATAATCTATATAATTGTATATTTTGCTTATGTAAACGAATATATATACCCCTTGACATATATATATTTTATAAAATAAATATATATTTCAATGATATATCATAATCTCCTCTTTTTATATTTATATAATGCTCTAATTGAATTTTTTCTTCCTTCTAGAACACCTATTCACCCATTTACTATACCATATACCATTTTCTGGACATGAAATATAATCCATGGTGAGAAACATATTTTATAAATTTTTATGAGGTCTCTATTGATTTTACTATTTTTATTATTTTGTTTATTCTAATGTTTTTTTTTTTATGACGCAATGTTATTATCGTTGTGTGTAAAAAAAAAATTCTAATTGTTATTTTATTATAATTTTTTCCCCCTCTAACAGGACTATGGGGAACTTTTACAACTACCAAAGGAGTAATTATTGTTATGAAACAGTTTTTTAAATTATAACACGGTACATTGTATTGAATAAACTTTTTTTTTCTCTCTCTTATACTCCCTTCTCTATACAAATATTTCTATAATTGTGGTGTAGTGTGATTATCATTAATAGATTGTGAAGCGACACACAAGATTCAAGTCCCTAATTATGGTTGTCTTTTCGTAGGTCCCTCCAAACATTGATTGTCACGCCCTGTGGCTAACCTGCTTATTACGTCATCAGGGACACGCCCCTGAGTGACGTCAGATACCTAGGACACAATCCCATGAGATATGGAAATAGAATATTTGCCGACTGAAGAAAAATTCACCTTATGAACACTGTTTTGTTTTAAAGGAATTGTGATATTACAATTTTAAATATACATATATTTTTTATATTAGAAGTGTGACTTTCAATCTATTCAGTTGATATAGTTTTGTGAAAATTTGTGAGATCTTAAGCCTAAAATATTGAATCGTATTTAGCTAGTTATTTTATAATTACATTAGCATTTTCTCTCTCTTGATATAGCTTATGCTTTAGTTTTGAAATTGTATGAAATCTTCAACCTATGAATTGTTTGAAACTATTTGGTTGTTGTTGTCGTGTCCAATGAACAGATGTCTCCATACATCTCTATCACAGCAATGTTCTCTATCTTGGGTGTGTAAAGCTGCTGATCTGGGTCCATGTCAATTTGTTGTTCTTATCGTGTCCAAAGAAGAGCCTCAGATGTCTCCATACATCTCTATCATAGCAATGTTCTCTATCTTGGGTGTGTAAATCTGTTGTTCTAAGACTATCTGGTATTATTGTGTTAATGGTTACTACTTCCAAATCTCTCCAGTCAGTTTGTACATAGACACATTATTACTTCTTGATTTATTTTATGGTTCAGTTTTGAAATCGAATGGGATTTTGAGACTATCAAATCTTTTAGAGACTGTGATTGTTTGTTAACATTAATACTGCTTTCCATCCAATTTGGAGATAGATATCTGGTGTGTAAATTTAGATGTCGCATATTGATATATTTTTACTTCAGTTTCAACACCAATGACAACTTTTAGCCCGTGGTCTTTAACACTACTTTCATTCTTTTCTTCTTGGAAAGTGGACATGTACCTATTAGGTGATATCTATTGATTTATTTTTAGCCCATGGTCTTTTTGATTTGAATTTATTAATTTTTTTATTGTTAGATATTAATATACTAAAGTTTACAATCTCTACTCAGCTAGGACAAATTGTAATATCGCCCATATGAATAGTTTCCCTTTTACCATATTCATATGGTACCATATAAACCATATATTTGCTACACCATATGGTACCATAACCTTAAAGGTTGTAATAATTTTTAGCCTTTATATATATATGTTAGGAGCCAAGACTTTCCTATTCTACCATCGAGCAGTGTAATCACCAACACCTCTAAGAAATGAATACTTTTTAATTTCCTTTTATAACTAACTAACTTACATCATTTAAAACCAAATATATACATGCAAAGTAGTCCCGTCATCTGGTCAAAAATATAAAAATATAAATCTATGAAAAACAACTTATAAAAAAGCTAACAATATATTACCGCTGATTTTTTTTAATCCACTCGAATTCTGAATCCACTCTAATATAGAACAATATGCATATATATTTCTATAAGTACTGGAATCCCATTCAATACAGTTAGAAAACAAATACGAGAATCATGGGACGAGTGTCTTTTGTAGGAAGCTTTATTTTAAATCGCTCAAGCTTTCGGGCTGACCGGCCCTTCTACAGGAGATAAGTGAACAATGGCACATCAGGTACTATATAATAATCGGACTATTTACATATTCAAAAATTAAAATTTTTAAAAACTTTTTATAGGGATTTTGCATAACTAAGCAAAGTCGGGAGGAATAATTAACATAATAGTAAATTATGGACAGTAGAAATTGACATGTATGATAATAGATATTAGATATAGTAGAGCCTGTAATATCTTATACTGTCTATGAGAAAGGAGGGGGGGAATCTACACAGATGGAGGAAACAGGGCTATGGGAACAGAGATTGGTAGGATTCAGGAAGGTCGATATGTCTATTGATGGCGTGGAAGCCCTGGGAAACGAGAGCTTCCAAGGTGAGGCGCTGCTGCTTGTTGTGTATGCGGCTATAGTGCACAGATGGATTGGCCAGGTCGAAAGAGTGGTTGGTGGTTCGGATATGCTGGTATATGGCTGATTTCTCATCTTGTCTGGAGATGTTTTTTCTGTGTTCCTCGAGTCTTGTCCCTACGCTCCTGCCCGTCTCACCAACGTAGACAACATCGCAGTCAGCGCAGGGAATGGAGTAGACACAGCCAGACAAGAGAGATGGGTTAAATGGGCTATTGCTTTTAGTATCCGGGTTCCTAATGAGGGAACTGATGTTAGGGGAGTTGGAGTACAGGGTCCTGACTCCAAACTTGCTTAGGGCTCGGGCTATGGAGGAGCTAGTGGGGGAATATGGGAGGACACATATGGATTTATACACGGGGTTGGGAGCAGTGGGGTTGGGGTTGTGGAAATGGCGTAATATAAAAGACTTCGGGTATTGGAATTTTATGAGATTAGCTATGACTCTATTGGTTTCCATGGTTTTGAAATCAGAGGTGGAACAGTGGGTGTGAACTCGTTTTAGACAGGGTTTTGACTGTGTTGATTTTGTGGCTAAGGGGACAGAAGGAGTTGAAGTGAATATAATTTGGTCTGAACGAGTTCTTATAATGTACTGTGGAGTGGTATCTGGTTGGGGTCCGGATGATTAGGAAATCTAAGAAAGTCGGTTTCATGGGTGAAGGAAAGGTCAGGATGGTAACTAATGAGTTTAGAGAGGATATTTTCAACCTGGCTTTTTGTGCATATGCAGAACACATCATCTATGTATCTACGCCAAAGGCGGATATCGGATGGAAAATCTGAGGTGATCTGCATATCTATAGACCGCATAACAATCTCAGCAGCAGCTGAGGAAAGAGGGTTCCCCATTGGGGACCCTTTTATCTGTAGAAAAAACTGGGAGTTGAAGGAGCAGATTGAGGATTGTAAACAGAGATGGGTGAGTTCTATAATTTTGGATGAGGTATGGCTATCAACATGGGAATTAACTAGGAAGGATCTGAGGGAGTCTATAATTAAACCATGGGGTAGGCTAGGGTATAAGGAAACTACATCAAAAGAAACCATGACAAGGCTCGGACAAGGAGGGGTACCATGCACATCATTAATGAAAGTACTGGTGGAGGAGATGGAAGTAAGGGAAGGAGTACCTTTTAGGAGGGACGAGAGGAACGACGAAATGAACTTGGCAACTGGAGCCATGGGGGATAGGAAGTGGGCCACGATTGGTCTTAACGGGATTCCGGGCTTGTGGAGTTTGGGTAGGCCATATATATAGGATTCAGTGTTGGTATCGGGGAGAAAGGACTTGTGCTCTTCTGGTGTAATGATCAGGTTTCTTTTCAGACGGTTAAGTTCTTTTCGGACGGAGGAGTATATGGTGGACCTGTTTTGGGTAGAGATGGGTTTGAAAGTGGAGATGTCGGCGAGAACAACCTGTAATTTTTCTTTATAATCTGTAGTATTCATGATAACCGTTTGTGAACCTTTATCTGATTGCATAATGGCTAAATGGTTTTTCTGCCGCAATTTTCGGATGATATCGAACTCAAGAGGGGAGGCACGGGGTTGGGTGGACGGGAGGCTCAGTATGTTTGAGACTGTGTGGCGTATTTTATATTTTTCTGAATTATTGAGGCTGCGGATGCCAGCTTCAACCGCACTGATGATTTTCAGGGGATCTGGCCTAGAGACAGGTCTAAACTTGAGGCCTTTGCTTAGGAGGGTAGTTTCCTGGGGAGATAGAACCGTTGAGGAGAGGTTAACGAGATTGGAGGCATGGTCGGTGTCATGGAGTTGTAGCCGAAATTTAACTGACCAGTAGCGGAGTTTTTTATCGTGCCGGATTCTTATATTTTTCTGAAGATGCTTTACTTCTGCGGTAATATTGGATATGATGAGGGTCAGCTGGTTAGGGGGGATTGCCTGGGAGATGATGCATGCGAGCTGTTTGATGGTTTTTGACAGATAGCGTATGTTGGAGTGGCATCCCAGTATTCTGGCGTGGAGGAGGCGTTTCTGTAGATCGAATATAGCTCTCTGTGAATGCGAGTTGCCAACTGGGTCTTTTACTCTCAAGGACGGGGGAATGAAATCTAAGGCCACGCAACGTTTGTTGAAGTCGAGGTGGCATCTCCATGTGGCGAGCTTCAGAGACTTGCGGCGGAAGACAATCAAGTAGTGATCGATGTTAAAGGTAGGCGGGTTCATAACTTTGTATAGAACTATAAGTACTGGAATCCCATTCAATACAGTTAGAAAACAAATACGAGAATCATGGGACGAGTGTCTTTTGTAGGAAGCTTTATTTTAAATCGCTCAAGCTTTCGGGCTGACCGGCCCTTCTACAGGAGATAAGTGAACAATGGCACATCAGGTACTATATAATAATCGGACTATTTACATATTCAAAAATTAAAATTTTTAAAAACTTTTTATAGGGATTTTGCATAACTAAGCAAAGTCGGGAGGAATAATTAACATAATAGTAAATTATGGACAGTAGAAATTGACATGTATGATAATAGATATTAGATATAGTAGAGCCTGTAATATCTTATACTGTCTATGAGAAAGGAGGGGGGGAATCTACACAGATGGAGGAAACAGGGCTATGGGAACAGAGATTGGTAGGATTCAGGAAGGTCGATATGTCTATTGATGGCGTGGAAGCCCTGGGAAACGAGAGCTTCCAAGGTGAGGCGCTGCTGCTTGTTGTGTATGCGGCTATAGTGCACAGATGGATTGGCCAGGTCGAAAGAGTGGTTGGTGGTTCGGATATGCTGGTATATGGCTGATTTCTCATCTTGTCTGGAGATGTTTTTTCTGTGTTCCTCGAGTCTTGTCCCTACGCTCCTGCCCGTCTCACCAACGTAGACAACATCGCAGTCGGCGCAGGGAATGGAGTAGACACAGCCAGACAAGAGAGATGGGTTAAATGGGCTATTGCTTTTAGTATCCGGGTTCCTAATGAGGGAACTGATGTTAGGGGAGTTGGAGTACAGGGTCCTGACTCCAAACTTGCTTAGGGCTCGGGCTATGGAGGAGCTAGTGGGGGAATATGGGAGGACACATATGGATTTATACACGGGGTTGGGAGCAGTGGGGTTGGGGTTGTGGAAATGGCGTAATATAAAAGACTTCGGGTATTGGAATTTTATGAGATTAGCTATGACTCTATTGGTTTCCATGGTTTTGAAATCAGAGGTGGAACAGTGGGTGTGAACTCGTTTAGACAGGGTTTTGACTGTGTTGATTTTGTGGCTAAGGGGACAGAAGGAGTTGAAGTGAATATAATTTGGTCTGAACGAGTTCTTATAATGTACTGTGGAGTGGTATCTGGTTGGGGTCCGGATGATTAGGAAATCTAAGAAAGTCGGTTTCATGGGTGAAGGAAAGGTCAGGATGGTAACTAATGAGTTTAGAGAGGATATTTTCAACCTGGCTTTTTGTGCATATGCAGAACACATCATCTATGTATCTACGCCAAAGGCGGATATCGGATGGAAAATCTGAGGTGATCTGCATATCTATAGACCGCATAACAATCTCAGCAGCAGCTGAGGAAAGAGGGTTCCCCATTGGGGACCCTTTTATCTGTAGAAAAAACTGGGAGTTGAAGGAGCAGATTGAGGATTGTAAACAGAGATGGGTGAGTTCTATAATTTTGGATGAGGTATGGCTATCAACATGGGAATTAACTAGGAAGGATCTGAGGGAGTCTATAATTAAACCATGGGGTAGGCTAGGGTATAAGGAAACTACATCAAAAGAAACCATGACAAGGCTCGGACAAGGAGGGGTACCATGCACATCATTAATGAAAGTACTGGTGGAGGAGATGGAAGTAAGGGAAGGAGTACCTTTTAGGAGGGACGAGAGGAACGACGAAATGAACTTGGCAACTGGAGCCATGGGGGATAGGAAGTGGGCCACGATTGGTCTTAACGGGATTCCGGGCTTGTGGAGTTTGGGTAGGCCATATATATAGGATTCAGTGTTGGTATCGGGGAGAAAGGACTTGTGCTCTTCTGGTGTAATGATCAGGTTTCTTTTCAGACGGTTAAGTTCTTTTCGGACGGAGGAGTATATGGTGGACCTGTTTTGGGCAGAGATGGGTTTGAAAGTGGAGATGTCGGCGAGAACAACCTGTAATTTTTCTTTATAATCTGTAGTATTCATGATAACCGTTTGTGAACCTTTATCTGATTGCATAATGGCTAAATGGTTTTTCTGCCGCAATTTTCGGATGATATCGAACTCAAGAGGGGAGGCACGGGGTTGGGTGGACGGGAGGCTCAGTATGTTTGAGACTGTGTGGCGTATTTTATATTTTTCTGAATTATTGAGGCTGCGGATGCCAGCTTGCCATGCCTCCAATCTCGTTAACCTCTCCTCAACGGTTCTATCTCCCCAGGAAACTACCCTCCTAAGCAAAGGCCTCAAGTTTAGACCTGTCTCTAGGCCAGATCCCCTGAAAATCATCAGTGCGGTTGAAGCTGGCATCCGCAGCCTCAATAATTCAGAAAAATATAAAATACGCCACACAGTCTCAAACATACTGAGCCTCCCGTCCACCCAACCCCGTGCCTCCCCTCTTGAGTTCGATATCATCCGAAAATTGCGGCAGAAAAACCATTTAGCCATTATGCAATCAGATAAAGGTTCACAAACGGTTATCATGAATACTACAGATTATAAAGAAAAATTACAGGTTGTTCTCGCCGACATCTCCACTTTCAAACCCATCTCTACCCAAAACAGGTCCACCATATACTCCTCCGTCCGAAAAGAACTTAACCGTCTGAAAAGAAACCTGATCATTACACCAGAAGAGCACAAGTCCTTTCTCCCCGATACCAACACTGAATCCTATATATATGGCCTACCCAAACTCCACAAGCCCGGAATCCCGTTAAGACCAATCGTGGCCCACTTCCTATCCCCCATGGCTCCAGTTGCCAAGTTCATTTCGTCGTTCCTCTCGTCCCTCCTAAAAGGTACTCCTTCCCTTACTTCCATCTCCTCCACCAGTACTTTCATTAATGATGTGCATGGTACCCCTCCTTGTCCGAGCCTTGTCATGGTTTCTTTTGATGTAGTTTCCTTATACCCTAGCCTACCCCATGGTTTAATTATAGACTCCCTCAGATCCTTCCTAGTTAATTCCCATGTTGATAGCCATACCTCATCCAAAATTATAGAACTCACCCATCTCTGTTTACAATCCTCAATCTGCTCCTTCAACTCCCAGTTTTTTCTACAGATAAAAGGGTCCCCAATGGGGAACCCTCTTTCCTCAGCTGCTGCTGAGATTGTTATGCGGTCTATAGATATGCAGATCACCTCAGATTTTCCATCCGATATCCGCCTTTGGCGTAGATACATAGATGATGTGTTCTGCATATGCACAAAAAGCCAGGTTGAAAATATCCTCTCTAAACTCATTAGTTACCATCCTGACCTTTCCTTCACCCATGAAACCGAGACCAACAACGCCCTCCCTTTCTTAGATTTCCTAATCATCCGGACCCCAACCAGATACCACTCCACAGTACATTATAAGAACTCGTTCAGACCAAATTATATTCACTTCAACTCCTTCTGTCCCCTTAGCCACAAAATCAACACAGTCAAAACCCTGTCTAAACGAGTTCACACCCACTGTTCCACCTCTGATTTCAAAACCATGGAAACCAATAGAGTCATAGCTAATCTCATAAAATTCCAATACCCGAAGTCTTTTATATTACGCCATTTCCACAACCCCAACCCCACTGCTCCCAACCCCGTGTATAAATCCATATGTGTCCTCCCATATTCCCCCACTAGCTCCTCCATAGCCCGAGCCCTAAGCAAGTTTGGAGTCAGGACCCTGTACTCCAACTCCCCTAACATCAGTTCCCTCATTAGGAACCCGGATACTAAAAGCAATAGCCCATTTAACCCATCTCTCTTGTCTGGCTGTGTCTACTCCATTCCCTGCGCTGACTGCGATGTTGTCTACGTTGGTGAGACGGGCAGGAGCGTAGGGACAAGACTCGAGGAACACAGAAAAAACATCTCCAGACAAGATGAGAAATCAGCCATATACCAGCATATCCGAACCACCAACCACTCTTTCGACCTGGCCAATCCATCTGTGCACTATAGCCGCATACACAACAAGCAGCAGCGCCTCACCTTGGAAGCTCTCGTTTCCCAGGGCTTCCACGCCATCAATAGACATATCGACCTTCCTGAATCCTACCAATCTCTGTTCCCATAGCCCTGTTTCCTCCATCTGTGTAGATTCCCCCCCTCCTTTCTCATAGACAGTATAAGATATTACAGGCTCTACTATATCTAATATCTATTATCATACATGTCAATTTCTACTGTCCATAATTTACTATTATGTTAATTATTCCTCCCGACTTTGCTTAGTTATGCAAAATCCCTATAAAAAGTTTTTAAAAATTTTAATTTTTGAATATGTAAATAGTCCGATTATTATATAGTACCTGATGTGCCATTGTTCACTTATCTCCTGTAGAAGGGCCGGTCAGCCCGAAAGCTTGAGCGATTTAAAATAAAGCTTCCTACAAAAGACACTCGTCCCATGATTCTCGTATTTGTTTTCTAACTGTATTGAATGGGATTCCAGTACTTATAGTTCTATACAAAGTTATGAACCCGCCTACCTTTAACATCGATCACTACTTGATTGTCTTCCGCCGCAAGTCTCTGAAGCTCGCCACATGGAGATGCCACCTCGACTTCAACAAACGTTGCGTGGCCTTAGATTTCATTCCCCCGTCCTTGAGAGTAAAAGACCCAGTTGGCAACTCGCATTCACAGAGAGCTATATTCGATCTACAGAAACGCCTCCTCCACGCCAGAATACTGGGATGCCACTCCAACATACGCTATCTGTCAAAAACCATCAAACAGCTCGCATGCATCATCTCCCAGGCAATCCCCCCTAACCAGCTGACCCTCATCATATCCAATATTACCGCAGAAGTAAAGCATCTTCAGAAAAATATAAGAATCCGGCACGATAAAAAACTCCGCTACTGGTCAGTTAAATTTCGGCTACAACTCCATGACACCGACCATGCCTCCAATCTCGTTAACCTCTCCTCAACGGTTCTATCTCCCCAGGAAACTACCCTCCTAAGCAAAGGCCTCAAGTTTAGACCTGTCTCTAGGCCAGATCCCCTGAAAATCATCAGTGCGGTTGAAGCTGGCATCCGCAGCCTCAATAATTCAGAAAAATATAAAATACGCCACACAGTCTCAAACATACTGAGCCTCCCGTCCACCCAACCCCGTGCCTCCCCTCTTGAGTTCGATATCATCCGAAAATTGCGGCAGAAAAACCATTTAGCCATTATGCAATCAGATAAAGGTTCACAAACGGTTATCATGAATACTACAGATTATAAAGAAAAATTACAGGTTGTTCTCGCCGACATCTCCACTTTCAAACCCATCTCTACCCAAAACAGGTCCACCATATACTCCTCCGTCCGAAAAGAACTTAACCGTCTGAAAAGAAACCTGATCATTACACCAGAAGAGCACAAGTCCTTTCTCCCCGATACCAACACTGAATCCTATATATATGGCCTACCCAAACTCCACAAGCCCGGAATCCCGTTAAGACCAATCGTGGCCCACTTCCTATCCCCCATGGCTCCAGTTGCCAAGTTCATTTCGTCGTTCCTCTCGTCCCTCCTAAAAGGTACTCCTTCCCTTACTTCCATCTCCTCCACCAGTACTTTCATTAATGATGTGCATGGTACCCCTCCTTGTCCGAGCCTTGTCATGGTTTCTTTTGATGTAGTTTCCTTATACCCTAGCCTACCCCATGGTTTAATTATAGACTCCCTCAGATCCTTCCTAGTTAATTCCCATGTTGATAGCCATACCTCATCCAAAATTATAGAACTCACCCATCTCTGTTTACAATCCTCAATCTGCTCCTTCAACTCCCAGTTTTTTCTACAGATAAAAGGGTCCCCAATGGGGAACCCTCTTTCCTCAGCTGCTGCTGAGATTGTTATGCGGTCTATAGATATGCAGATCACCTCAGATTTTCCATCCGATATCCGCCTTTGGCGTAGATACATAGATGATGTGTTCTGCATATGCACAAAAAGCCAGGTTGAAAATATCCTCTCTAAACTCATTAGTTACCATCCTGACCTTTCCTTCACCCATGAAACCGACTTTCTTAGATTTCCTAATCATCCGGACCCCAACCAGATACCACTCCACAGTACATTATAAGAACTCGTTCAGACCAAATTATATTCACTTCAACTCCTTCTGTCCCCTTAGCCACAAAATCAACACAGTCAAAACCCTGTCTAAACGAGTTCACACCCACTGTTCCACCTCTGATTTCAAAACCATGGAAACCAATAGAGTCATAGCTAATCTCATAAAATTCCAATACCCGAAGTCTTTTATATTACGCCATTTCCACAACCCCAACCCCACTGCTCCCAACCCCGTGTATAAATCCATATGTGTCCTCCCATATTCCCCCACTAGCTCCTCCATAGCCCGAGCCCTAAGCAAGTTTGGAGTCAGGACCCTGTACTCCAACTCCCCTAACATCAGTTCCCTCATTAGGAACCCGGATACTAAAAGCAATAGCCCATTTAACCCATCTCTCTTGTCTGGCTGTGTCTACTCCATTCCCTGCGCTGACTGCGATGTTGTCTACGTTGGTGAGACGGGCAGGAGCGTAGGGACAAGACTCGAGGAACACAGAAAAAACATCTCCAGACAAGATGAGAAATCAGCCATATACCAGCATATCCGAACCACCAACCACTCTTTCGACCTGGCCAATCCATCTGTGCACTATAGCCGCATACACAACAAGCAGCAGCGCCTCACCTTGGAAGCTCTCGTTTCCCAGGGCTTCCACGCCATCAATAGACATATCGACCTTCCTGAATCCTACCAATCTCTGTTCCCATAGCCCTGTTTCCTCCATCTGTGTAGATTCCCCCCCTCCTTTCTCATAGACAGTATAAGATATTACAGGCTCTACTATATCTAATATCTATTATCATACATGTCAATTTCTACTGTCCATAATTTACTATTATGTTAATTATTCCTCCCGACTTTGCTTAGTTATGCAAAATCCCTATAAAAAGTTTTTAAAAATTTTAATTTTTGAATATGTAAATAGTCCGATTATTATATAGTACCTGATGTGCCATTGTTCACTTATCTCCTGTAGAAGGGCCGGTCAGCCCGAAAGCTTGAGCGATTTAAAATAAAGCTTCCTACAAAAGACACTCGTCCCATGATTCTCGTATTTGTTTTCTAAATGCATATATATACCATACATATAATTTCTCGTGGATATAAATCCCTATTTATATTTTTTGAGCCTATAGCAGATTATTAGACTTCCGAGAAAAAAAAAGTGAAAATAATTTTTATACAAAAAAAAACTTTTTTTTTTGACAATTAAAACAATTTTATAGATTCTTTTAAACAATTGTTACAGAAAAAAAATATGATAAAATAAAGAGATAATATAAGGGATAATATATAATAATGAGATAAGGAAAATGTAAGGAAATATATATATAGTTGTTTAAATATTTCTTTTGAAATTTACAGCCTAAAATTTCAGATTCAGTACACTATCTTATACTATTACTTTAAATTATAAAAGCAGTAGTGTATATGTTCTAAATAATTAACCATATATAGGATAAGAACTCAAAATCTATCAAGCATAACAGGATATTCAGGATATATATGGTAGTAGAAATAATAAATGATGAAAAGATTAACAAAACGTAGTTTTTAAATTAAGGATTTTTAAAAACTTTAATAATTAAATAGCCAGCCAGTTGCACTGATGGATTCAGAGAGTACCCTGTAAGGGCCCCATGTTCCCGCCCCAAAAGGAGGGGTTAGTTTGCTCTTCCCATCTGACTTTTTTAATAAAGAATTTTTCAAACCCATTTAAAATTCAGCTTTCATTTCTCATCTTATTATATTTATTATTGGTCTTTCGTGTGCAGTATTTAGACGTCTGATTGCATAATTCAACATTTTTTTTTTTTTTAATTTTAACTTATATTGAACTAATGTGATTTTTTTTTAGCTTCTTTATAGGCAAATCTAGATAGAGCATTATTTTAAGAATAAATATTCTCTGAACAGGTGATTAAAACATTGAAATTTATGTAAATGATATTCTACGAATTATATATTTAAAAAATATGGTAGATAATATGTATTATATTTGCATATTACAAATATATTAGAAATATAATCCTCTGTATCAATTTAGATTAATCAAATCTCTGAGGTTTCTTTATTATACTTGTAAACTCGTTAATAGTGCAAATGGAGAAAATTATCCTCGGAGATATCATATTCCAAATAGCATATCTATATTCGTCGTCTTCCGTAAGTTCTTTGGTCCTCTTTATACTTCCTATAAAGCAAGTATCGAGAATTGCATGCCTCATATAATAAAATATGTTTAGGAATCAGTATAATAAACTCTAGTTAACCAGTACTATAACAGTGTGTAGTTAAATAGAGGTTATAATACTTGTTGCTCCTGTTAAAGGGCTTGTTAGCCCGAAATCTAGAAAAAAATAAATTTGTACAAGAAACTTAATTCTGGATGCTTTTTGATAATATTAAATTATAAATCAGAAGGTGAATGGTGTTGGTGGTGTCTTGTTCATGGAGCAGATCAGATCGGTCCATGCACCCTGATCACAATACCGGCCAACTGAGTTGGTGGTGGTGTCTTGTCAATGGAGCAGATCAGATCGGTCCATGCACCCTGATCACAATACCGGCCAACTGAGTTGGTGGTGGTGTCTTGTCAATGGAGCAGATCAGATCGGTCCATACACCCTGATCACAATACCGGCCAACTGAGGTGGTGGTGGTGTCTTGTCCATGGAGCAGATCAGATCGGTCCATGCACCCTGATCACAATACCGGCCAACTGAGTTGGTGGTGGTGTCTTGTCAATGGAGCAGATCAGATCCGTCCATACACCCTGAACACAATACCGGCCAACTGAGTTGGTGGTGGTGTCTTGTCAATGGAGAAGATCAGATCGGTCCATGCACCCTGATCACAATACCGGCCAACTGAGGTGCCTTGTTCGTATGGATGTCCTCTTCTGGATTGATGTCTGCCATATAGAGGGCTGCAAGGATGGCCGGGTATATATGGTCCGGAGTGAGTTGGGTGTTGTGACAGTTCTGTAGGATCTAGTCACGTCTGGGTTTAACTTCATTCCTTTAAAATGTCCTGTTTCTTGAAATTGTTGCCGTTAATTCTCTGTTAATGTTGAGGTTGCATATGGACAGAGTTCCATGAGCAGAATATGAACACATTAACATATACAAACATTATACGATGTTTAATTATACGAATACAAACATTATACGATGTATGGTGATGCTAGCCTGGTTCAAATTCACATAAATAGGTACCGCTCAACAAGAGCAACCTAGTTCATGATAATTGAAACAGTGAATAATATGTGAAGGTTATTCACATATTAAACAAATTTTAACGCGGGATTCAATCCCGGTTCATGACTGTCGGGAACCGAGGGTGTTATCTACTCGTCCACCGACTTTTTGGTGATGCTAAAACATGGTTTGAACCATAGTTCTTTCTCGATGTTTAGTAGAATTGTACTTAGCGCTTTTTTATATAATAAAAGGAGAACCACCTCCTGCTGTTTTACTGTCTAACATTCTTGAGACAACCACGACTGTCTAGACACTTAAGTATTTCTGAAAAACACTTTGATAAAAGAACTGACTATAGGAAAACTCTTTTTAATATCTAATATAGAATTTTCGATTTTTTTTTTGAATCTAAGTCTATCCATACCAACTTTCTTTCAAACAAATATATTATATAATAAATTAAAAAGTAATATATTGGATCAAAATATCATTTATTTTACCAATATTTCAGTTGGCTGAATGCCAACCTTTTTCAAGGTATTAAAAACATATTAATGTGTATCAACAACATACTCAGCGTATTTATGGATTGCTCTATTTTCAAAAAATATATATACACAAGTGTATATAAGGGGTTTAAAAATAACGTACAGTTAAAATATCAAACTAAAATCACTAAAACTAATCAGAGCTAAAAAATAAATACATGGAAATTTGGTAAACAAATTGCAGAAAATTCTACGCAAAATCTTCTTGCCTAAAAATAAATATCAATATTTGGTTCTATAGCTTCCATGGGGAGAGTTTTAAACAGCACAGAATGTGAGCGAGGAAATAGTTGGAGAAATAAATAAATGAAGTGACGTATACCTGAAAGATGGAGGAAATTTGAAATTGCAACTTTCTTAAGGAAAATTTATGGGTGTTGGGCATAGGCTCATAGGTCGAGGACCTAGTCTTCCATTTAAAATCTCAGCAAAATTGTATCGAGGAAACATTTTTAAAACGTAAAAAAAAAAAGACAACATTTGTCTTTTATCTTGAGTATTGAATGTTTTTATATCCGCTAAAATATGAAATAAAAGTAGCAAAGATAATATCGGTAAATCTGAGAAATAAATTAGTATTATAGACAAAAATTGATATAATAAATTCAATAATAATATCATAATATGCGATAATATACATTTTATACAATTGATTTTGAAGAGATAGAAGTCTAAAAAAAAAAATGAATTATCAATTTGCGGAACTCGCAATTGTTCAATAGGTGTCCATTTTTAATGAATTTCAGTCAGGGTTGTTGAAAAAACTATCCATAAATAGAGGAAATACTTAATTCAGAGATAGCTAAATTAAAGCTAGACAGTATATCTATAGAAGGAAAAAATATTTCGAAAATAAAAATCAGATAAAAATGAGGAAAAGACATTTTATGACCCTTTGTAAATGTAAGTTATGGTATATAATCATCTGCTTATTTTTATTATTATACCCATTTAGCGCATTTTACAGCTGTTGTTGTTTATTATATTTTAAAAAACTCATCATTAATCAATTTTAAAATTGTAGAAATTCTGCCGAAATAAAAGTAGAAGTATTGAAATAACAATCGGCCCTTGGTCAAAATGTTTATTTACTTTTCATAGACTTTTATTGACATTTCAAGGCTTTTATTGTTTCTTATATGTCAAAAAATCGTTAATCAATTTTTAAAATTGTAGAATATTTTGACAAAATAAAATTATAAGTGTCGAATTAACACAATCGCGCGCGGCCCTAGTCAAAAAGTTTATTTACTTTTCATTGAATGTGTTTAAACATTATTGTAAAAGTTATCTCATGCTGTAATCAATAAAATCTCGCTTGTAAGTTTATTGAGTGGTCAAATATTAATAAAAACTCAATATTTTGTCTTACAAAGTGACTTTTTTCCCCTATTAAATTCTGATTGCCTAGCTTTAGAGTCAAGATGGATGTACGTTGTTTTAAAGCCTGTTGGGAAAAAAACGCTTCTTATCCCGAAAGCTAGAAAGACAGAATATATTATTGCCTTCAACGGATCCTTTTATGGAGTGTACAATGCTTTAAGACCCGATGAAAGAAAAGGCTTCTTGCTCTTAGATCTAACCAATAAGTATTTCTGTAAAACGAAGTATTGTATCGAAGTTGTGTTTTTTATTATTTTTGTATTACTTAAAAAATAGGTATTGGTAAACAATTTTCCTTTATTTCATTTTGCCGATTTTTAAAAAGGCAAATGTCCTTTTTAGGGGTTAATGAGTTTATAAAATTGAACTGCTGTGCAGCGTTAGCCAGTTTTTAGAATACATTTTATAGAGAAGGTAACATGTATGTTATTAATAAATTCTGTGTAGGGGACTGATTAAATCAAGTAGATTCAAGTAGAAATCTATTTTCCTGGAAACTACAGATCTGTATCTGGATACTTAATCCATAGAGACTGAGGTAATTTACATCAATCTTTTTACCTTTTTTTTTTCATTTCGACGTCTCGCCGACCCACATTACAATATATAAAAGAGATTAATTTGATCAGCTCAATCAAATAATTCCAACCTTTAAATCTTTTTTTTTTTCTAGAAGTCACCTAGATCGTAGTTTGCTTCTAGAATTTAAAAAACTATCTCAGTAGACTACGTTTTTATAGATATGTCGTTATTTTGTCCTATTGAACCGTGACTAGACTTTGTTTCTAGACATTGTATTTATCATTGTAGACATCTATTATTTATGAATGGTTGCTTGGTTCTCATTCATCGTTAATAGACTTTGTTTCTAGACCTCAAAGTTACCACAATAGGCGCTTATGATTTATGAATGGTTGCTTGGTTCTCATTGATCATGGCTAGACTTTGTTTCTAGACTTTGAATTTACCACTGTAGATTTCTATGATTTATGAATGGTTGCTTGGTTAGCATTGATTGTGACTTAGACTTTGTTTCTAGACTTTGTAATTACAATTGTAGACGTCTACAATGTACAAATGGTGCTTGGTTCCCATTGGTCGTGACTAGACTTTGTGTTGTTGTGTGTGTGTGTGTGTGTTGTGTGTGTGTTTCTAGACTTTAAAGTTACCACAGTAGACGTCTATGATTTATGAATGGTTTCTTGGTTCTCATAGATCGTGACTTAGACTTTGTTTCTAGACTTTGTATTTACCACTGTGGATGTCTATGATTTATGAATGGTTGCTTGGTTCTCATAGATCGTGACTTAGACTTTGTGTCTCTAGACTTTGTATTTACCACTGTAGATGTCTATGATTTATGAATGGTTTCTTGGTTCTCATAGATCGTGACTTAGACTTTGTTTCTAGACTTTGTATTTACCACTGTGGATGTCTATGATTTATGAATGGTTGCTTGGTTCTCATAGATCGTGACTTAGACTTTGTGTTTCTAGACTTTGTATTTACCACTGTAGATGTCTATGATTTATGAATGGTTGCTTGGTTTTCATTGATCGTGACTTAGACTTTGTTTCTAGACTTTGTATTTACCACTATAGACGTCTATGATTTATGAATGGTTTCTTGGTTTTCATTGATCGTGACTTAGACTTTGTGTGTTTCTAGACTTTGTATTTACCACTGTAGACGTCTATGATTTATGAATGGTTGCTTGGTTCTCATAGATCGTGATTTAGACTTTGTTTCTAGACTTTGAATTTACCACTGTAGATGTCTATGATTTATAAAAATGGTTGCTTGGTTCTCATAGACCGTGACTTAAACTTTGTATTTACCACTGTAGATGTCTATGATTTATGAATAGTTTCTTGGTTCCCATTGGTCGTGACTAGACTTTGTTTCTAGACTTCAAAGTTACCACTGTAGACGTCTATGATTTCTGAATGGTTTCTTGGTTTTCATAGATCGTGACTTAGACTTTGAATTGCATAGACTCCTGTATTCTAGAAGCATATATACTTAGTACTCATATACAGTATTATTGAGAGAATTTGCTTCTAGATTTTCAAAATAATCTTACTCTGGAAACTCCCGTGTTTTATAGAAACCTATAGCTACTCTTTTTTTGACAATATAGATTGTGATTTCTCAATATCTACGCCCTCTCTCGTAGATCGTATAATACAGTGAACTATGGCTATAATGAACCATGGCTATAGTGAACCAAATGTTCAATCCCATTGGGATTCGCTATTGAGGGGTTTTACTGTATGTGTAATGCATTTATAAATTCACTTTAAAATGATCTTTCTGTAATTTTCAAAAATTACAATTTTTATTGTTTGTTTCTCTTAAATTTTGCATATATCAGTATCGAAATGGATGGCGAATCTATCCTCTTTTAAAACTTTTGCTTCTTTAAGAAGAACTCTCGACCTTCTAAAAGACAATTCTTCAAGGCCATTTTTAAGCAACAACAATTAGCGTATTTTATAGGGGGAAAAAATAACAGTAAATCCCCTCTCTTGTTCTTGATAAAGGTCTATCATAGTGAAAACAAGAAAACTTCTGAAAAAAACTTGCTCTTGAAATCCCCTCGAAACAGTAGCTCGGAACTGCACGTCTCAGGAAAAATGTTCTCAAAGACCTAGCGGAAGATAACGGGTCGCGAAGATGTAAAAAAAGTTCTCCCGCGCCATTGAACAGTATTTCCTCCAGTGACCTACATGGGAGAAGAATGGGCCGAAAGGGTAAACCTCCTGAATTCACCTGGCGAACAGGGTCTCAAGGAGGATTTGCATCTTGTAGCCTAATTAGGTAATCAACAATCCAGAAATTTTTTTCTTAAAAAAGAATATAGTTTCTTTGTTGTTTGTTGCTCTTTGTTGTCTTATTTGTTTGAATATTTTGAAATGGCACCCCTATATATATTTTTGTTAAATTTATTTTACTAATCAAAAGATTTTTCGTAAAGATAAGAGGCTGCCTGGCCGGAATTCATAGCTCTTCAAATTAAAAGATACTTCGGCCAGTAAATCTTTGTTTATTATCTCGACGTTTCGACAAAAATCTTTTGTCCTCGTCAGGAGCGAACAAAAAGATTTTTGTTGAGACAATAAAAAAGATTTACTGGCCGAAGTATCTTTTACTTGAAGAACAAAAGTATTTTCTTTGTAACATGCTAAAGATTGCCATGGAGTGTGTGGATAGAAAATCAAGATTCGGTAAAAAAAATGCATTTACCTATTCTAATAGCTTTTTTTTTCCTTGCAGAAAATTAATCTTGATAAGAATTTCAATAGATTTATGACAACTTGTAAATATAAAGACACGAACTGTTTTCTACTTGTAAGACACTTACAGTACAAGTAGTTATACATGCCTCAATTCATTATAGTAAAGTGGGCAAAACTTAAGGACAAGTCGTTTATGTCGCCGGTCGTCTGTTTTTTTAAAGGATACAGAGACAATTTTGTTCACACTTGGTTATCTCGTGTGTCTCTTCAATAAAGGTCACTGTAATATCTTTCAGAATTATTGTCTGAATCCCGATATGCATTCACACACACACACAAAGCCTTTATTAAGACGTTAGTCTTATACAGATTCTCCGTACAAGGTGCAATAACAGGAAAAGAGCAGCACAGGAAACCAGTAGTTCCGCAACTATATACAATTATTAGTAATAAGGAAAAGTAAGACTTAATATGAAAGGTCGACGCCATCGCCTCAAGTCCTCAATTCCATAAACGCGGAGCAGAAATAGGGACTAAGTTATTTAGTTCGCCATAAATATGATATGCATTATGAAAGGTACAACTTCCTTAAGTTTTGTCCATGAGTGTAAATGATTCTTATTGAAAGGCACAAGTAGAAGCTGGTCAAAAAACTAATTCTCTTCGGTTCAAAGAGCTAATTTATATATGAAATATTATACATGAAGGTAATATATAAGAAGTGATGTTCATTCTATAATGCCATAAGATTATATAAGGTTAAATACAGTATAAATATGAATAAATAAGATTATATACTGATAAATATATGAATGAATAAATGTAAAAATATATAAAATAATTGATAAATATACATATATGTCATAATATATACTCTTCCAGGAATAATAAAGCAAACCTAGAGCCAGCCCAGAGAGAGACGGGATGTAAAGTCCGGTTACTTGAGACAGCAGCGACATTCCAAGGGGCGGCAAGTGGGGCCCGTCAGTTAACACCTTGGGACTTTTAAGACAGTTGGGGATTGTGTGCGACACGAACGGCCGCCCGGCTCTCTCTCCCTCTCTCTCTCTCTTGTTGCCTGGGTTCCTCTTCCAACTTGTGGTGTGATTATTTCTCTTTCCCCACCTTATTATATTGCCACATATATATAAATATGAAAGCATCGCGTGAGCATCCATAGCAATTTAAAAACAAGAAAAGCCCTGACGAAGTTAAGCGTACAGCCTATTGAAATATTGACATTTTGTATTAAATAAAATGTTTTAACACAAAGCAATAACGCGCCATCTATATATATAAAATAAAAGGATGAGCCAAGCCCTTCCAATATATTTTTTCATCGCAGTAAAAACAGTAGAAGTTCGTTTTATGTATAAAAGAAACATTCGCGCTTTTAAATCCTTTTATTTTATAAAATGTTTTGTTTATTTTTGATCCAAAATATGCCATTTAATTAATATAGAAATACGTATATACAGGTCGTCATTGGTGGCGCTATTTAACCTTATATAATCTTATGTACACATTGTAATAAATCAGTTTCAATCTCAATCTATAATGCCATAAACAAGGTCGAGTCTCAATCTATAATGCCATTAGTTCGATCCTATAAGCATTTTACCTTTGGCATCAGCTTTCTACCAATTCAAAACAAGGTCGAGATCTTTCATATAAAGATAGAGCCTCAGCTTTACCCTTACAAATCTGTTTATGAGCTCAATTGTCTTAATTACGTTTTCTTTTATATAAATTTCATTTTCAGGTGAGAAACAGAGCTGGAGCGTTTGCGTTGTTCCAATTTTGGAAGACGGCTGAAGAGAAGGGGAAGCTATATACATAATCTAATTGATGTAAATAATTATATGTAAATAATCTTTGTCAGGATTAGAATGACGAATCCTGTATGGGACTTTGATTCCAGTAAAAGGCTTGTTGCTGCTGTTGTATATAGTCACAGTGTAGAAAATACTATACTATACCTACTAACTTATAGGTTTCTCTCTGTATTCTTAGTTCTCTTCTCGTCAATTACTCTGTAAACTAGCGAATCCTTTATAGAACGAGAGGCCCTCAATAAAGGCTTTTGTTGTTGTTGTGTAAATTTCATTATCAATTATTGATTGTGATTAGCTTTTACTTTTTTTTATCTTCATTTGCAGAGAATCCGTGGTAAATCCATTTATAGTAAATTTCTTTTCCTCCAATTTACCCATCTATTTATTAGCTTGATTGTCTTTATATAATTTTCCTGTATATAAATATCCTATTACCATTAAGGTATTATTACTGTTTTTCCTGCATATATATGTATCCTACATTTCTGTTTGAAGAATCTGTATAAGACTAAAAGGTCTTAGTAAAGATTTTTGTTGTTATTGTTGTCATATAAAGAAAGAATCAAAATCCTTTGCCTCTTCATCACTTCATTCTATAATCAATTATCGACTCGTTTTTTTGTTTTGTTTTAAAATTTTTCGCTTTTGTCTTCATTCTCTAATAGAATCATCATTGTTATCATCCAATTCTTTTGTATAGAGATTACTTCTCTTCTTTCAAAGAAAAGAAATGCTTTGTTATATATCAAGAGATCTAACAAGAGTGAAGTATTCTTGAAACAAAAAGCTGTTCTTCCGACACGATGGCTGCTTGCCTATTATACCAAATTCTATGGTACATGTCTTCTACAATAGATGGTCCACCCATAGTGGGTGGGTGGGGTAGTATGGCCATTAGAAAACATGGGATGACTGAGTCTATGGGCGTTCATTTAAACGCCCTTTACGTGTAAGGATCTCTCTTAGTACAATGTCTTCTTTTTTTATAGAAAGCCTTAGTGAAGATTATATCTTCTTCAGATAACCATAGCGCTATGTCTTTTCCTAGTATTGTATAAGAATTGAGAAAAAAAGTCCTATATAGAAAAATAAAAGCGTTATTAATAGGACGCTTTGTGTCATAGTTGCTGGTGATGACTTTAAATATTATAAAATAAATGAAGCTTCCAGGGTTAAGTTTCTTGTACTCAGGAGCGAACAAAAGATTTTTGTCGAGATAATAAAAAAGATTTACTAGTTGAAGTATCTTTAATTTAAAGAACTATGAATACCGGCCAGGCAGCCTCTATCTTTACGAAAATACTTTAAATATTGGAATTCTAGTTTTTTATTTCTTTCTGGAGACCTTCATCACCTTTATTCTCGTCTGTCAAAGAGAGTTCTCAAACAGAATAGACTCTCCAGTAATCTCTCTGTCTTTGGTGTAAAGTTCTCTGTAGCAGCTGTTTTGTATCCAGATGGTTCTATGTCTTTCTAGTTCTCTATACACCATGATGTTTATATGCTCATTTTATTCACGTTCTGATTGGCTGCTCACTGTTAAGTAGTTAGAACAGCCCAATTAGCATTGAGTTTATTATCAAATCAACATTCAGTGTTTCTTTAACTCAGAAGTTGCTTTGAGAAACGAAATACTCTATGTGAAAAAAATGGTACAAAGTGAAATTATACTGGGATTAGCTGTATAAATTAAGAGAAATGCTTTTTCTCTTGAAATACTCTATGTTGAATGAATTCTATATTCTAAGAAATATGGTCTTTCTCTATTTATCTTCATTTTTCCATTCTAGCTGTACTCATTTGAAAAACATATTTATTTCGTAACTACACATTTTGAATTATTTTCATTTTAAGGATTTTTTTAGCCATTTTACGAGGGCCATCCAATAAATAATTTTAACACAAAGCAATAACGCGCCATCTATACATATAAAATGAAAGGATTTACGGATACGTGCTTTAAAGGATACGTGCTGCGTATATAAGAAGAATCGTCCAATACAGTATTAGAGCTCTGAGAAGCGGTCTGGTGGATTAAATTGGCGAAACCGCTGGGAGGGTTCACCACTGCTGAGCCAAGCCCTCCCAATATATTTTTTCATTGCAGTAAGGGCAGTAGAAGTTCGTATTATGTATAAAATAAATAAGTTTCCCTATTTTTTAACAAAAAAAAAACAACATTATTTACAATTATGCAGTTATTTTATTTTCATTATATAACTCATAAACTACTTCTCTACATAATCACCATTTCTGTCCAAACATTTTTGGTACCGTATTATAGAGATATTCAACGTTTAACCTCCCTATTCTGTAATGAAAAGGTGGTCGGTAATCGCGAGTGATCTAAACCGTTAGTTTTCAGCCGTAACGACTCGGAATCGAGTCCCGCATTGGGCACTTTTTTTTTCTAATTAAAAAAAAAAACGGTGGCTTATTATTTATCACCGAAGTTTTATACTGGGGCAAATAAAAATAATTGTTTTAATGTATATTTAATGGGAGAGTTACCTCTTTCGGTGGATAAATGTATATCGTTCTGAAAATAGAGCAATCCATACTTAAATCGTTAGATAGTAAAAAAGGAAAATATTGGATTGAATCAAATATTTATTTGCCTATATTTTATTCAATCTAATATATGTGTAGGGGACATGTAAATATTATTGTTTTGTATCTCTATTTTATGTAAATTTTATTTGCTTTTGAAAATTCATATTTTTTGTTGCAAATATGCAAAATTTTTATCTAATTTATATATATATATTTTTTTCCTATTTGATTGAATTATTATTCTTCCTCTCATACTTTTTTGGTTGCCTGAACAAAATAGCCATAGCGAGGTGTAGCCATAGTGATCGTAATAAAAAGGCTTGATTTTATAAAGAAATTATTTATGTGGAGTGTCATTGCTTAACTACCACATAAACTGGTGAGCCGGACGTGAGCCTTTTTACTATCTAATAAATATATATATATGTTAAGAATCTTTATAACCATTATATATTCAAATAAAAACATAACCTATGCCATAACCTATATGCCTATAAGTTGAAAATGAAAGGAATGTAGACGAAAGCTGTTAATAACGGTCAGACGTATATTACAAATATTCGAAAGAATGAGGATATCTTTGTGAGAGAATGGGAGAATATAGTCCTCAACATATATGTTATTGTTTAAGAGAGATTGGTAGAAATAGCAAGTAAAAACTAGCAGACGATAGATGCTAAATGACGCAGACGAAAGCTGCTTAAAGCGACAGGCCACTATTTACAATTCTATACAAGAGGAAAATTTGATTGGTAGTTTTGGTTTTAAAAAAATTATTAGACGATTGTGGTTAATGGCGCAGACGAAAACTGCTAATAATCGCAGACGACTTTTTCAAATTGTTGAAGAGTGAGTCTGCCTTTGTATGCAAATAAGTATCTATAATTATCTATATGTTCTTTGAGTATATAGACGCATTGGTTGATTTAAAATTTCTAATCCTCAATTATGTTTAAGAATAAGCATAAGTTGATTTTGGTAGAAGCTACCATTAAAGCCTCAGACGAAAGCTGCTAAAAGTGGCAGACGATAATTTCAAATTGCCAAAAGATGAGTCAGTATACCTTTAGGAGTGAATGACTATATTCATAATCCCCCCTCGGCATTTCAATAATAGAAGCAGGAAGATTGGTAGAAGCCGCAACTAAAGTATCAGACGAAAGCTGCAAAAAAGTGGCAGACGATAATTTCAAGTTGCTAAAAGTTGAGTGTATCTTTATGAGTGAATGAACATTTCTATATTCCTCAATATTTCAAGACTAAAAAACAAGTTGATTGGTAGAAGCTGCAACTAAAGTATCAGACGAAAGCTGCAAAAAAAGTGGCAGACGATAATTTAAAATGGCTAAAAGTTGAGTGCGTCTTTATGAGTATGAATGAACATTTCTAATTCTCAATATTCCAAGAATAAAAGCAAGTTAATTGGTAGAAGCTGAAACTAAAGTATCAGACGAAAGCTGCAAAAAAGTGGCAAACGATAATTTCAAGTTGCTAAAAGGTGAGTTTGCCTTTATGAGTGAATGAAAATTTATATATTCCTCAATATTTCAAAACTAAAAAACAAGTTGATTGGTAGAAGCTGAAACTAAAGTATCAGACGAAAGCTGAAAAAAGTAGCAAACTATTATTTCAAGTTGCTAAAAGATAAGTGCGTCTTTATGAGTATGAATGAACGTTTCTAGTCCTCAATATTTTAATGATAAAAGCGTGTTGTTTGGTAGAAGCTGCAACTAAAGTATCAGACGAAAGCTGCAAAAAAAGTGGCAGACGATAATTTAAAATTGCTAAAAGTTGAGTGTATCTTTATGAGTGAATGAAAATTTCTATATTCCTCAATATTTCAAGACTAAAAAACAAGTTGATTGGTAGAAGCTGAAACTAAAGTATCAGACGAAAGCTGCAAAAAAGTAGCAAACTATTATTTCAAGTTGCTAAAAGTTGAGTGTATCTTTATGAGTGAATGAAAATTTCTATATTCTTCAATATTTCAAGACTAAAAAACAAGTTGATTGGTAGAAGCTGCAACTAAAGTATCAGACGAGCGCGGCTAATGGCGCAGACGAAAGCAGGAAGGCAGCACAAGTCGTTCACCCCGTCCCGTGACCCGACGGTCTACTTTCGCCGCACGTGGCTACCTACTTACAGTCGCAGCTGCGTCGTCGTCGTCGTCTTACCCCACCAACCCTAACACACTTCTTTTTTTTCTATTTACATATATCACCAATATGTAACGGGGGTAAATTACATAGCCTTTATTGTAACACATCCTTTCTAGCTTTTCCTGCGCTGCCCGAAATTTCTTTCTATACATTTGAGGTCGCTTCGGATTCTCGTGCCAATTTCGAAAAGCTTTGGGATACAATGATAATCATTATTTTTTAAATAAAAAGAATGGATAGTAAGGTGAAATGTTTCTTTTATTAGTGCCATCTTTCTTGTTATGGCTTATGACGAACTAGCATCTTGTAGAGCTCAAATTGGTTAAAATCAAGGGCCATCTTGGGCGAAGATGAATCTCACCCGTTATTTCTTTCAGATTTCATAGCTATCTTTTAGTCAAATTTTTGAAATTCAAATTCACTTATACTGACTCATACAGCGTGATTGGCGAAAGCTCTAATTGGGCCAAATTTATTGATAGTTTTTAAAAAAATGTTCGACACGGAAGAAATTATATAGAATTAAAGACAAATCTCACTTAATAATCACTTGTCATTTTTTTTCCCATTTCAGCAGTTTTATTGAAATTTGTGATACGTAAAAAAATAAATCAACTAAGCGCGTATTGCTTATGAATTTTAAAAATTATTTGTGACCAAAATATGACGTTTTAAGTTAGTCCTTAAATAATTTTCTGTGTCGAAATTAATTTTAAAAAAAATGTAGATATTAAATACAGGGTGATCCAAAAGTCCCGCACTATTTTAAAAATTAATAACTCCGCGAATATTTGCGCGAGAGCAATGCGGTAAACACCATTGTGTTCAGGATGCAATGGGATTTTTTATGGCAAATAATGAAAAATTCGAAATTGATTTTAGTTACAATTTTATTCGCCAGATGGCGCTCTACCAAAATCAGAGATTCAGCGGCCAAATTGTTTGATAAATTGAAAAATATAACTGATCGACACGTATTTTTCCTTTTTGAATGCCAGGAAATAACCCTAATAATATCAAATAACAAATTAATAAAACACCACTTCGCCAAAAGTATGAAGAATTGGTTAACGATTTTCAAATACAATCAGAGATATGTAAAATAGGTAAATGCAAATTAAAACATGTAGCAAAAAGAAATTTGATATTTTAGATACGGTTTGTTTCCGAAGATAATAAATTTCTAATATTTTAAATTCAACTCTCACTCAGAATCGATAATATTTATTTTAAATCATTTGAAAAATATGTATCTATCTCTGATAATTTATTTTACTCTGGAATGCCGTTGTTGTTGTCGTGTCCAATAAAGAGCCTCAGATGTATCCATGCATCTCCATCACAGCAGCAGCAATGTCCACTATCTTGGGTGTGTAAAGCTGCTGCTCAGGGTCTATGTCAAATTTCTGTAAGGCTGCGGCCATTGCTGGCTATGAGAATATGTGGGTAGGTGTAAGTTCCACACCAGGACAATTGTTGCATGCCCTATAGGTTCTTGTGCCATCTGGATGTATTGTCATTCCTTTATAGTGTTTTGTTCTAAGTCTTGTTATAGTTTTTGTCATTTTTCTCTCAGAGTTTATTTCGCATTTTGATCTTTTCTTATTTTTTGTTTAATTTTATCTTGTATTTTGACAAAGAATCAGCGTCAAATAATGACATTTGTTCTTTTCTTTGGCTCAACTATCTGGCTTCCTTTGCCAATTCGAATGCCATTTCATTACCCCTGATCCCAGCATGGGCAGGGATTCAATGTAGAATGCAGTTATTCTCCAATGGTTCCAGTTGGGTAAGTAACGAGTGTATTTTCTGTGTGATTTTAGTATTACCCTTCTGAATTGCTTCTAGAGCGGATATGGAGTCGCTGTATATTAAAATTCCTTCTGTTTGATGCAGGGATGGTTGGTTAAGGCATATATCAAGGGCATTCCAGATAGCTGTCAGTTCACAAGTGAAGTTTGACGAAATCTGTCCTGCTCCTTCTTTGATTTTGATGTTTGTTCCATCTTGCAGTATTATGTTAATTCCGGCCCCTCCATTACTCAGGGTAAGGTCTGAAGATCCATCTGTATATGCTGTTAAAGGGCGTGGCCTAGCATTTTTAATCAAGAATTTGTACTATGAAGACATAGCCGTTAATATTACAAACACATTAGACCTCGAAGCCCAAGATATCAAAGTCTACCTCAATCAAAACAAAGCCATCAGCATATACAATATGTATCACCCTCCAAACAATACATTTATTGACGATGGAACAATGGCTCAATTTCTTACAGACAACACTATTATTGTAGGTGACCTTAATGCCAAACATCAACTATAGGGATGTTCTACGCCAAACCCAAGAGGCAAAATACTATCAAACATATTTGACGACAATGCCTTCATGTGCTTAAATGATGGGAATCCTACCCATCATTCATACAAGCTATAATACTGCACAAGCCCTTGATATAAGTTTTTACTATCCTGACATTTTCCACAAATGTAAATAGCAAATATTAAAAAGTTTTGCAAGTGATCATTTGCCTGATTTGATAGTAATTAGCACCAAGACCAAAACTAGCTCAATTAAGAAAAATTCTGGAACTTCAAAAAGGCTAATATGATATCCTTCGAAAACACCATTATTAAAGCAGCCAAAGTTTCAATACCAAGAGGTAATATTAAGAAATGGATTCCAAATTATACACACCAGGCAAAAAATATTCAAACACTTATAACTAAAAGAAATGAACTACAAAAAGTGCACCCAAAACCAAAAAAAAAATGTAGAACTGAACTGAACATTGTGATTGCAAAAATAAAAAAGATTATACGTAAATGTGAAAAGGGAAAAATGGAAACAAACTTGTGAAACCCTGAACCCAAGAAACCCAAATACAAAACTTTGGAATTTGGCAAAACAAATTGACAGAGTCCAGCCACAAACTGAAAACACAAATATGATTAAAAATACAGATGGTACACCAGCAACTAATGACAAAATTGCTGCCAAACTTTTAGGTAATTCATATCAAATAAGTAGTAAAACTAAGGTTGAAAAAAGGCCCGAAAGATTATTTATGACTGTAAAAATGTCACCAGCACTCATAATATTTTCCATGAAAAAAATCAATATGAAAGAGCTAGCTTATGCATTAGAAAACACTGACCTAAACAAGATTCCTGGGCCAGATGGAATCCATGGCCGAATGATATCAAACTTGGTCAAAATTGGCAAAGAAAGACTTCTTAATATTTTCAATAACTCCTGGAAAACTGGAAAATTGCCTCAAGACTGTAAAAATGCAACAATAATTTCCATAAAAAAACTTAAAAAATCTACTGATGACCCAAAAAACTACCGACCTATCTCCCTAACAAATATTTGCTGCAAATTAATGGAAAAAAATTATACACAGACGACTCACCTACCACCCCGACACAAGAAATCTCTTACCAGAAGAACAATATGGATTTAGGAAAGGACATGGGACAATAGACCAACTCTTATTTTTCACACAAAAGGTAAAAGATGCACAAAACATAAAACCAACTAACCACACCATAGCTGCTTTTTAGACCTTATACAAGCTTTTGATAAGGTATGGAAAAGCAAGTTAATTACAAAATTAAACAAACATTTCAAAATTGATGGAAAAGCTATCACTTGGATAAATGAATCTCTTAAAAATATTTAAATCAGGGTCAAATATAATGGCACTCTATTTAAAACCTTCAAATTGTACCAAAGATTACCACAAGGATCAGTCCTTAGCCCAACTCTCTTCACCCTATTTATTGCAGGCATAGAAGAAAATTTTTCGCATAAAACCAATATTGGACTTCTCGCTGATGACATTATTCTATGGAGCAGCAACACTAACTGGAAAAAAGCTGAAAGAGATTTGAACAAGACTCTTCTCCACCTAGAAAAAATTGCTAATAAACATAAATTAGAATTTAACCCCCAAAATTCTGAAACCTGTCTTTTTACTACCGATAAAAAACTATACAAAATAAGACCAAATATTATTCTGAAAGAACGACAATTGCAATATAATAAATATCCTAAATATCTCGGCTACACCCTGGATCCAGAAATTAACTCCTGTAATCATATTAAAGGAGTTGTTAGAAAAGGAAGAGACCGACTAAAAATCTTGAAATATATTTCAGGAAGAGTGGGGAGCTGAAGCAACAACACTAAAATTAACTTACACATCTCTAATTAGACCTATCTTTGAATATGGATATCAAATCTATGGTACAGCATCTGAAACAAATCTAAAAACACTGAAAAGGATCAACTAAATGCAGCTAGAATTATTGCAGGTCTTCGAAAAACCGGCCCTAATAATATTGTACTTTACGAGGCAGACATTATGCCCTTAAAGGATTGAATAAGCTACAATCTGCCAAAATATATAAGCAAAATCAAGAGTTATGAAAACAAAAACAGAACTTTCAATCACATATTTAATTGGGAACCCAATATAAGACTCAAAAAAGAAAGCCCTCTCCACCTGGCCAAAAGAAATGGATTTTTAAAATATAAAGTGGAAAAATATTATTTAGCTGAAAAAATATCTCCATGCGAACCACTAACGAATGTTATTTTTAATGCCACTTTAAATAAACCCACCAACAGACAATACCAAAATCCAGAATACTTAAAACAATTATCATTATAAATAATTAATAAAATTCCTAAAAATGCAATAACTATCTATACCGATGGTAGCAGAGACGAGTTGGGACACATTGGCAGTGGCTCTCTCATTAAAACCACAAATAGCAATGAGAAAATAAACAGAAGAAACCCAGAATTTTGCTCAGTCTTCAGATCAGAACTTATAGGCATCTAAGAAGTCTTAAAATCCATCAGAAACATTAAACATCACGATATATGGATTCTTACTGATAGTATAAGTGCCATACAACACTTGAGTCACACAGGGGAACTTAGAGACAAAGTAAGCAGGAACATAATTGGTTATCTCCAAAAACTCTCAATACCTCAAAAATTCACCTTCAATGGATACCCTTACATGTTAGCATTGAAGGCAATGAAGCTGCTGATGCGCTAGCGAAAAAAGGCACAAAACAACCCTTGCTACAGAAAAATAAACTTACTTTTAAATAAATAGAAACAGTAGCCAAAATAAACAAGAACTGGACAATCCCACCTAAACACAGTTGGTATACCCTAGAAGCAGAGGCCACCCAGACCTTTAGGTCCACAAGCCGGCATGCGAAGCATGCCCTTCGCTGCTATTCTGTTCAACTCATAAGCCAAGTAACGGTATCCAAGCTAGTGCTTGGACATTGTACCTGAAAACACCACCTCCCAGACAACGTGTCTGGAAGGATTTCTATACCGGTGGCCTTTAATCACAGCAAAATAGGAAACTATCTACTGTGTCCAGCAGGGACCGCGGGGAGGCAGCCCCCGGTCGACTCTGTTCACTCACAGCTGAGGAAAAGCTCAGAGCCAACGTCGTGGGCTTTCTCAAGAAGCTTGCTGTGATTTCTCAGCAGCTTACTCTCGATCGCGCCCCTCGCCCTCCTTCTCTCTTCCTGCACACCCACTACCCTTGGAAAATCCAAGACGTAGTGGCGTGCATCCACATCCCTTTCTCCATAGACGCAATCAGGGTTTATCTTAATTTTAAATCTGTGGAGACTTGGGGAAGAGCCCATGTCCCGAACTATCCTAATGAGTTTGTGGGACATTACCTTACAGAGGTACTTGGGTGTTGTTACCCCATTGAATACCTCTCTCCCCTTTACACTGTTCCTCTATCTGTCCAACCATAAGTCCTGGACGTGCCCCCTGATCCTCCTATAAACTTCTTTCTTGGTCACTGGGGTCCTCAGTGATCTACCTCTTAAGCATCCTGCCTTAGCGATCCTGTCTGCGAACTCATTACCTTCGATGAGGCTGTGTCTCCTAAACCAAGGGAGCTCCGGAGCCCGCGTCATCATCTCCAGCTCCTGGATGATTTGATGCGCGAGTTGCCCTTTCTCCAGATCGATGGCCACGAGGGCCGACATACAATCTGAATAGAGGCGGTCCGGGCTGAAGTTCTTCTCGGCACACACTCTGAGGGCTACCCTGATCGCAACCAGCTCGGCTGAAAAGACAAATTCGTCCACTCTGAGTGTTAAACTTTATTGGAAGATCAGCTCTCCATTAGTGAATATCACTACCCCAGCTCCAGTATTGGTTCCAGACTTACTACTATCAGTGAAAACCTCCGTGCCAATCCCTGTCGGCCCTCCAGGACTCCAATTCCTCTTTGGCAACCACTGCGGAGGCTTCCTTGGATCCCTCTTCGATTCCTGGGTCCCCGTTTCAAGTATCAGGGCATCTTCCCTGTTCTCCCAGATCTTCTGTCTGATGGTCTCTTCCTCTAGTTTCAATCCCAGGGGAATAAGCCCAGCGAGGACCAAAAAGGCCTCACTGCTGGTAGTGCGATATCCCCCTGTGATTCTAAATGCCGCTGTCCTCTGCACTCTCTCTAGAGTTGTTGCCACCTTCTGATCCCTGTTTCGGCGCCACCAAGCCCCGGAAGCATATAGCAAGATTGGCTCGACACAGGAGAGGCAGAGGTTCCTAAAAATAGTACCCTTCTTCTCCCCCCCCCCCTGTTGAGAGCCAACCAGGACAGGCCTGCACAACGCCTCCCTGCCTCTCGCCACCATCTCCTCCGCCTGGTATTGCCAACCCATCTTGTCATCAATGACTACCCCCAGGATGGTCATCCTATTGACCAACGCTACCCTCCGTCCTTCCATCCGGATAGCCGGCTTGTGTTCCCATTTGATCCCTTTCCTTTTAGTTCTTATGTCCCTAGGCTTAAAGCTGAGGGCTTTAGTTTTGGAGACATTGAACTTAAGGCCAGAGTCATGGGCCCAGATCGAGATAATTTGGAGAGAAGTTTCAACACACTTCTCAGCCTTCGCTCTCGAAGCAGCCTCAATGATGAGGAACTGGTCGTCAGCGTAGAGAACCAGCCTGGCTCCCTCAGGGAGCTCCTCCTGAAAAACGGTGTTTACCAGGATATTCCACAGAATAGGTCCGCAGCAAGAGCCCTGGGGGCAACCCCTAGCACAGTTTCTTTCCAACTTCCGCCCACCAAAACTGAGGCTAATCCGTCTATCCCTCAGGAAGTCACGAACCAAGCTGCACAAATTATCAGGACAACCCATGTCTATCAAATTTTTCATCAGATTGTTCCAGCTCATAGAGTTGAACGCGCCATCAATGTCCAGGGCCACGAAAAAAAAACCAAGCACCCTTATTTAAGCCCATCTCAACCCCCTCTAACACCTCGTTCAGAGCTGTGGTTGTGGACTTCCCTTCCCTAAAACCATGTTGGAAAGAGGAAAGGAGCTCATTACTCTCTAGCCAGTGCTTCAGTCGCTGAGCTAGTAGGCTATCCAGGACCATACCTAGACACACTAGTAAAGAAAGCATACGATAATCATTAGGAGAATTACCCTTTCTACCAGACTTTTCGAGAAACACTACTCGGGCAACCTCCCATGCCTCAGGAAATGTACCAGTGTCCAGGCACCTATTGAATAACCTGGAAAGAAGCGATGGGTGCATCCTTACCAGGGCTTTCACGACCGTGTTATCGATCCCTTCGGGACCAGGATATTTCCTTTTCCCGAACTTGAAAGCCGTCAGTTTCACCTCATTCTCAGAAAAGGGCGGATCTACCAAACCACAAGTGGTCAGAGAGATCTCGTCCTCTGGTTCCTCGTTTCCGAAGTGCCGATCCAAGTTGTTTTTATTTTGTCTTCTGCTTTCGAGCGAGTAGGTCTAGAACACATTCTCTCTGAATTTCTCATTGTTGGTGGATAAAACAGCACCAGTGATTATTTTGGCCGCTTTTGCTTGAACACTGTCTAGTCTTACTTTTAGTGATGAGCTTGAGGGAGCCCAGACCGGTGTTGCATATTCCATTATCGGCCTTATTAAGGTGGCATATGTTGTTCTGAGAATTCTGGGTTTTGCTCCCCAATTTGTTCCACATAGCCTTCTCAGAATGTTTAGTTTTCTGATAGCTCTATTTGAGGTGCTAATTATGTGTTCTGGAAATTCCAATTCCTCATCAATAATAATTAAAATAATTTTGTTGACATCTTGTCAATACATGCACAGTCTGCACTATTAAAAAAATATAATATGCATTATATACACTATGTACAATGAATATGGCGCCTCTGCCAGCGCTGCAGAGTTTGGCGGAGAATCGCCAGTGGGTCTCCAGCGACACCACGCATTTTGCGATCTACGATCCAACTACGATCTACGAGCCCCCAGGGCTCTTGCTGCGGAACTATTCTGTGGAATATCCTGGTAAATACCGTTTTCCAGGAGGAGCTCCCTGAGGGAGCCAGGCTGGTTCTCTATGCTGACGACCAGTTCCTCATCATTGTGGCTGCTTCGAGAGCGAAGGCTGAGAAGTGTGTTGAAACTTCCTTCCAAATTATCTCGATCTGGGCCCATGACTCTGGCCTTAATACGTAAATCGCGTACTTCGCCGCTTAGGAGATGGTGATGGCGTGGTCCTCGAGACCAACTTGAAAGATCCAGGACTGCAGTATCACACCTAGGTATTATGGATTTATAATTTTATCAATTATTTGTTTGTTTATGCTTATTTTGTGGTTATATATATGCCTTTTCCCCTGTGAGTGGAGAAGACGCATAGGTTTGGTTTTATTGGGTTTATGGTCATTTGGAGTTCCATTGCCCACTTCTCCAGTCTTCTCATTGATGTGTTCAGTATTTTTTACGATTTTTCTATGCTGCTACTTGTGTGCCATATGGCTATATCATCTGTATAAAAGGCAACCTTTGTGTCTTCAGTGAGGTAAGGATGGATGTCGTTAATATATAGCAGATAGAGTAGAGGACTGAGCACAGATCCCTGAGTTACACCAGCCCATGTTCTTCCTTCCTTGGAAAATTCTCCATTGACCCGAACCTTTAACCTTCTTCCCCTTAAGAAGTCTGCAATCCAGATAAAGGTTTTTCTCTTACTCCGATGTTGTGCAGCTTTTCACGTAATTTCTCCCTCCACACTCGATCAAAAGCTGAGGTCATATCATCGTGGTCTTCTTTGGCAGTTTTTCCTGGAAAGAATCTATTATTGATTGACAGAAGTAGAACAGTTGTTCAGTCATACAGTGCTAGGATCTATAGGTAGTTTGGTAGAGGTTTATTTTATTATTGTTAGTGAGCCAGACTATGAGCCTAGAGTGGATAATTCGTTCTGGTATTTTACAAAGTATACTGGTGAGAGCAATTGGCCGATAGTTCTTGTATTCCTTGGCCTCTTTGTTTGGCTTCAGTATTGGCACTATAATTGATATCTTCCAATTCTTTGGTAGTTTACCAGTTTGCCATGAAATGTTGAGTATTCGTAGGAGTTGATTATTAGCTTTGTCTTCAAAGTGTTTAATCATTTGACCAAAGATTAGATTATCTCTTGGTGACCTCTTGGATATTTTTATTGATAAGTTTAGCTCATTCTGTGTGAAGTCTCTCGATAAAATATCTTGTTGATGGAAGTTTCTTGCTTGTTTAACTAACTGGTTTATATTATTTTTAGAGTCCTGTCTTCATTCGTATATTTGAGTATGGAAGTGCTTGAAAGATATTCAGCAATTATGTCAGCCATCTGTTTGTTCTCGTTCTCGCTGTTCTATTCATATCGGTTAGAGTATTGGAGGATTGGTGTTGGTTTTGATTGTTCTCTAACACTCTAATCGTATTCCAGTGTTGGCTGTCCTTTCTTGGATCCATTTTTTCGCAGAATTCTGCCATTTTTCTTGTTTGCATATCCAAATTTCTTGTTCTATTTTGTGACTAATTTCAATGAGTTCCTTTCTGTTTTCTTCTGTTTTATTTTTTAAAGAAGTTCATTGATATTGTCTCTCTCTCTCTGAAATCATTGCCTCGGTGTTGTGGTCCTTCCAGTAAGGTATCCACAGGTCTTTACGTCTACCTCTAGGTATCGATGCTTTTGCAGCTTTTGAAATGTTCGAAGAGAATTTTTCCAAGTTTTTGTCAAGCGTTCTGTAATTCAATTTTTCGTTGCACAGTTCTTCAAGCTTTTCTGTGAATTTTTTTCAAGTCGGCTTTCCTAAAGTTCCATGTTCTTTTATTCTAATGGACATTATCAATTTTGAAGTTTAGGGTTGTTAAAATTGGTCTGTGTTCACTGATTGCACGTCTCAGGATTTTCCATTGTGTTGTGGGTGCGATGTTGTAATTTATCGCTGTGATGTCTATTGCGGATTCTGTGCCTGTGGACTTGGATAGATAGGTGTTCTCTCCGTTATTTAACGGTGTAAGGTCGAGGTCGGTTAGCATGTCCTCAACCTGCTGACTTTTGTTATCCTGGACAGGTGATCCCCAAATTGAACTTTTGGCGTTAAATTCGCCGAGTATGATTGTGATATCCGAAGACGCTTCACTTAATGTCTCTATTGTGTGTACCCATACAAAATTCAAAGATTTCACGAGCTGAAAGTTGGCGATTTTGAGATGCGTCAAGAAATCGCTGCATGGGTTTTCCGGCAAATTGATATTGATGAAAACTGGCTGTCGAATGTTCTGTGGACAGATGATGCTCACTTTTCTCTAAATGGAGAATTTAACATTCAAAACAGCCGCATTTGGGCAACAGAAAACCCTAGGAATTTTACAGAAATGCCACTTTACCAGCCTAGAGTTACAGTTTTGTGTGGGTTCACTTCTTTTATTATTGGGCCATTTTTCTTTGAAAAATCAATGGAAGAACTTTTAAAACCGTTTTTGTAACTGATGAACGTTATGTTCAACTTTTGAGAGAAAAGGGTATTCCCATATTGCAGGGCAAAAGCACTAAGCGAAATAACATTCATGAAAGATGGAGGACCTCCTCATATCTCCCGAGGTGCCAAACAATTGCTGAAGGATACGTTCGGTGAAAATCGTGTGATAAGTCGCCACCTCATATACCTTATATACCAGTGGCCTCCAAGATCACCAGAATTGACGCCTTGCGATTTTTGTTTATAGGGGTACATTAAATCGTGTGTTTATCGATGCTGGCCTACCACATTGGCCATGTTGAAGGCTTCTATCAGATGGCACGTTTTATCAATTTCAACAGATATGTTATTTAATGCTGTCCATTCTGTCATTTATCGTCTGCAGGCGGTGATTGAGAATGAAGGGTGCCACATTGAGCAAGGATTGTGACCTAATACAAGAGAGAAGGCAGTTACCTCATGTGTTATATAAGCCGCCATGTATTATATTATCTACCAATATTTTGCAGCTCTTTGTGTTGGGATATGGGGATAATAAATGCTGTCCTCACATCTTGACTCTTTTTTTTTGTGAGCAGTAATATTTTGTTTGTCATTTGCTCACATATTATGTCGTGCAAACCAGAGTGTTATAACTTCTCGAATAACACTGGTACACACAATTTTTCCCCTTATGTTTAGTTTTAGCTTTTCGCTCATTAGAAGAAATAGCATAAGGAATATTTTATGTACACCAATAACTTTAGAAATTTAGTAAAAAAAATAATACAAAATGATTTTACTACCACGTTTTTCAACGCAAAAGGTCGATTTAAAAATTATTTTTATTTGAGGGGACACATTTTTTAAAATTGTGTACAGTATAATAAACAATGATAACATTTGACAAGCCCATAGGATATTTGGAATAAAGTACGACAAATATAGTTTGTCACTCCCCTCTATATTTCATTTGTTGGATCATGACAAATATCCAGTTAAATAGTCAAGGGTCGCCAATCAGTCAAGAAACTACACATTTCTTATAGCAAGAAATCCTATTAATAGTGCCATCATAATTGTTGGTACTGAATTAACATTTCAAAAATTCGTGTATTGATATCATACATTCAATCTATTTCACAAAACCCCATATAAAATAAAATATTTCTGCTACATGTTTTAATTTGAATTTACCTATTTTACATATCTCTGATTGTATTTGAAAATCGTTAACCAATTCTTCATACTTTTGGCGAAGTGGTGTTTTATTAATTTGCTATTTGATATTATTAGGGTTCTTTCCTGGTATTCAAAAAGGAAAAATACGTGTCGATCAGTTATATTTTTCAATTTATCGAACAATTTGGCCGCTGAATCTCTGATTCTGGTAGAGCGCCATCTGGCGAATAAAATTGTAACTAAAATCAATTTCGAATTTTTCATTATTTGCCATAAAAAATCCCATTGAATCCTGAATACAATGGTGCTTACCGCATTGCTCTAGCGCAAATATTCACGGAGTTATTAATTTTTAAAATAGTGCGGGACTTTTGGATCACCCTGTATTTTAAATAATTACTTTATATATTATTATATATTTATAATAACTTTATATTTTTGACACCAAATTATGGCGTCCCATTTTAAGGTTGTAAATACTTCTTTCTAGTTAAAATTTGATTAAAATTTCATATATTAAAAAGGTTATTATTATATTTAAAATATCAGATATTTTATAAATTATTTTGGCCAAAATAATGACGCTCTATATGTTAGGCTTTAAACTCTTCTCGCTATGTTATAAAATTGATTAAAATTGCATATATTAAATATATTTTATCATTATTTTAAAATATAAAATATTTTGACCAAAATAATGGCTCTTCATGTTAAGATAGTAAATACTTCATGTTAAAATTGATATTAAAAAGCAGTCGATAAACCGCTGTCTTCCGTCTCGAAACGTTCATCCATGCGCGCATGAATTCGAAAAAAAAACCACAGATTTTCCCAGATGACCCAATAAAAACATGGCTACATTCACCCAATGAGAAGGCGTAAGAGATCAGTTTGCCTTAACACATGTATATTCTCTTTGGGGGTCAGTGGAAGGCTGGTTAAACCGTTTGGTTTTCGACCACTACGAACCGGGTTCGATTCCCGCATTGGACACTTTTTTTCTGTTTAAAAAAAATGCCCCAATGTCCCCCCGATTCTTGCAAAAGTCCAACCCCACCAGCGAGTGCAAGTAACCAAACGGGGCTTTGGCACATTTGTAAGTGCAAAGTCGAACTGCTTTCACATGTGTAGACATGTGGTGCGCTTAGAGTAAAAAGCAGTCGCTAACTACCCACCATGATTATCATGGCCTGTACCACGTGTACTAGGGATAAGCAAAAAAAAAATTATTTAAATCCAGCTATCTGAAAGGCTCTAAAACGTGTAGGATTATCAAATAAATTGAAAGCTTTATCTTAGGTTCTAACACCTAAACCTTTCTATTTTCTACGCTGGAATTCTAAAACGGCATTTGAATAGGCTAGGTGAATCCCTTCAGCCATAGGATCACTATTGATGCTATCCGATTTTAATAGACAAAACAAACTCTCTCTTGATTGTCCTGGTGTGGAACTAACACCTACCCACATATTCTCATGTGCAGCAATGGTTGCAGCCTTGCAGAAAATTGACATAGACCCAGAACAACAGCTTTACACACCCAAGATAGAAGATATTGCAACTGCTGTGATAGAGATGTATGGAGACATCTGAGGCTCTTCATTGGACACGACAACAACAACAGAAAATTGACATGGACCCAGAACAACAGCTTTACACACCCAAGATAGAGGACATTGAAACTGCTGTGATAGAGATGTATGGAGACATCTGAGGCTCTTCATTGGACACGACAACAACAACAGAAAATTGACATGGACCCAGAACAACAGCTTTACACACACAAAATAGAGGATATTGCAACTGCTGTGATAGAGATGTATGGAGACATCTGAGGCTCTTCATTGGACACGACAACAACAACAGAAAATTGACATAGACCCAGAACAACAGCTATACACACACAAAATAAAGGATATTGCAACTTCTGTGATAGAGATGCATGGAGACATCTGAGGCTCTTCATTTAGACACGACAACAACAAACTCTCTCTTGAGTGTATCACACCTTCAACAAACGGTCTTAGAACAATAGCCAATTCTATGAACTCAACGCTGATTGTGGTTGATTAAGGTCACCTGACAGCGAACAACCAATTAGTTCGCTGTCACGTGACCTTAAACAACCAATCAGAGCGCGAATACAACGGACACTATATATATTTTACATATTAACATTTTAAAGCACGTCCATGCAGACTACACAAAGATATTGAAAGAAGATTCTCAACCTGCCTCCATTACCAAAGTGAAGACCAAACCGTAGACCACCTCTTTTTTACCTGTTCAGCCTTTGAATACAAAAGAATCCAGACAGCCATCTTCTCAAGAACCACGAAAACTAAACCCAGCATTCCTATAGAATCTTCCAAGAAATTTACCTGCTTGGCTTGGTCATCTTATGAATTGGGCTTCAATTTGCGTTGTAAATATAACCAAAAAGACTGAAGGACAACCCGGGTAGTTGTCGATTTGCATACACACATACTGCTTTATTAAGACCACCGATCTTATACAGATTCACCTCAGGAAGGAAGCATAGATGGAGCTCCTATACTCCAGTTGACAATTTATGTACACGCTCCAGAGTTACGCACAATTAGTAATATTAAAGAATATCTTAGGGTTAATTGGTAGAATTTCTCTCTCTTTGTGATAAAAGACATAAATATAAATTAATAAGCTATTTTAGAATTTAACTCCCTAATTCCGAAGAAGCATCCGCAGCGAGGGAAAAGCTCTTGTTGTGACAGGGCGTCCAATATCATAGTGTAGGTTGTTTATCTTGAAGAATGAGTTGATGAGAGATTTTTGGCATTATTGCATGGAGGGAGGTTATTAGGTTTGCTGAGCCAACTTTTGACTCAATGGGCTTCTGCGGTGGTCTTAATAACGTTGGTGTTGACACAGGCCTCAGTACAGCCTGATTAAAATGTTCTTGTTTATGACGGTGGCGGAGTATGCAAATCTGGCTTCCCTAGCTACATATATCTCCCAACCATATAGATTAGATGGATCGTTTTGGTAGCCTTTTGCTCATATTTGATGTTAATTGCGTCTTTATTGGGATAAATAATTTACTTGGATGGATATATTAGTGATTTTTTTTCGTATATTTTATATATCTATACATTGAATCTATATTTCGCATATATTCAATATATATATGTGTGTAGTATATTTACATATTTAGCATATTTAAATGTAGCTAGAGAGCCTGGATAACTTTGATCCCAAACGTCTATTTGTTTCTAAAGATCTTTACACAGAATCTGTCCCACGTCACATTACGAATTTTTTTTATCTTTCGTACATACAGAACAGGGTAAAATAGAGTTTCATGATTGGCCGGCCTGGAGATGACATAACATGATGATATTTTGATAGCAGTATATATTTATCATCATCAGACTTGTATCATTTGATGATGTAGTCAGACTCTGATCTGCTAATGGAAGAATGGCTAATTCCACGAAAACATCATAAAATGTAAAAAGAGGTTAGGGTTAGTGAACAAGGGAACTAGTCCCAAGACCTCCCTAGAAAATAATTTTCACAATGCCATCGCCATAAAAAATACCAAAGAAAGTCTTGAGGATAAAACTACATGTCGAAATCACTACACTGTCGCGCCGAAGTTGAAAAGAAAAAAAAATACTATAGTTTTCCCATAACTAATGATTATTACCATCAAATTTTGATTCCAAAATCAGTTTCCAGAGGTCTCAAAAATGTTCTGATCTCCTGTCCAATCTCTCGAGTAGACGATACGGTCTGATTTTGATTCAATTCTTCCCATTTGTTAATCCAAGTTGCTTGACAATGGTATCCAATTAAAGTGAAAATTCCCGGCTAAGATCTGAAAGAACGATGGACTCCAGGTCAACTTGTCGTACTCTAGAAGATCTTCGCAGACTTTCTTCTGATGAATTGACCTTCACTGATGAAGATCCTTACATTCTGACTTCGGACCATCTACGATGCTCCTACTCATCTCCCACTACTCACTTCAAACGACTCAACGAATTCTTGCGGAATCTGTACCCCAAGTAGCATGTCATCCCAATAGATATTTCAACGTTCTCTAAATCTCTTTCTCGACACCCCCACTTCTATAGCTCCACTTCATACAACATCAGTAACTCCATTCAAGGAATTAATCCTTTTTTTAAATAGTGTTTTTTTTTAAACCATCAACGGATATAATGAGAAATTCCCATCAAGGTATTTAAAACAAATTGTAAAAGGAAAATATGTATATATGTAGGTATATGTAATAGGATACACTATGTATAAAATACTGCCATCTGTTGACCATTTATTGTACTAAACTATCTGGATCTTTTAATCGTTTAAAAAATAGGTATTTTGTTTTTTGAATTAATAGAAAATTTAACGGCCGCTCTTTCTCTGCAGATGCACAGAAAATAATAATTTTAGATGCTTCAGATTTTATTGATTTCTTCTCACTCAGGATAATAAAACTTATCGGTAATGACAGGAAACATTTTGATAACATAAGTCAGTGATTATTCATCCTTTTCTGATGTGTGTGCATTTTAAGATCATTTTTCCTCTCTTATAACGGTCAATTATTCTTCTGAAATATATTTGATATATAAAACAACACTTGAAGTTACACCGCATGAGTTTCTTTTCAATGAAACATCAAAATTTATTTCAAGGTGAAATATTGACTATTTCTAACCTTTTTGGATGAGGTATGAAAGGGTGAATTATGAAGAGTAATGATGAACGGAAAAATAAAAGTGTCCAGGGATGGAAATCGAACCCACAATGTTCCGCTTACCGGGCAGATGCCATGTCCACTAGGCTACCCTGGACGTATTTTTCCGTTCATAAATAATACATAAAGTAACTTATAATACAATATAATACCAAGTGTTGTTTTACAATCACAAGCCGTAGTGTATTATATATATACAGTATTTATATATGAATTTTAGAGTTGGACTAAGAATTAAAACTTCCCCGATTTTTACAAACTTTTGTTAAAAACTTTATTCAAGAAAAATATATTTAGTACTGGTCACACTAAAGATTAAGATATGTTGAGAGATTACGATTTTGGTACTGTAATGGGACCTTTTTAGAAAGAAAAGTAAAATAATATTAGAAAAAAATATTATTTGTAAAAAAAAGTAAAGAAATGGTGTCAGGTTTTGATATTAAAAATAAAAAAAAAGACATTTTTAAACTTAAATCAACGTTTAGTTAATATTTGTTTCACTAGATGGCGCTCTGCCATCTAAAAATGCTCATTTGATCGGTCAAAATATGCCCTTTTATATTTAAAAAAGTATTATATGTAATTTCGATTTCTATATAATATGAACTCATGAACAAAACTTAACGAAGTTGCACCTTTTAGCATGTATATCGGGATTCAGACAATAACTCTGAAAGACATTTGATACACGGTGACCTTTATTGAAGACATACGTGATAACCAAGTGTGAACAAAATTGTCTCTGTCTCGAAAAAAAAAAAAAAAGAACCGGCGACATCAAAATATGAAAATTTCTTAAGTATTATCAATAAGTGTACATATATAAATTTTGAGTTCTGGATAAACTTAAAAAAAAAAAAAAAGCTTCAATGCTTGATGTTCAATCATTACACACTGTATTGGCGAATAAAGACACACACAAAAAGACAACACTAAATTGAATTTCCCAGTTAAGTTCAGCAAGAATGAACACATGAGGGTTGTTTGGTTCAATGACCAATTTAAAAATGATGAAACACCGGCGTCGCTATCAATTTATAAAAATTACTTTCAAGACAATCGAGAGTTAGCATCACCTCCGAGCACCTAATTTAATTGTAGTCAGTACAATGGGCGATGTGCGTGCCTCCGGAATCAATTTCTCTTTTTTGGAGTCCCTCTTTGTATTGGATCCGGGCCGTGGTAAGTCGCGCTGTAGTGTCTAGTCGTGTCGTAGATCTTTTAAGACATCGTCTACATTTGCATTGTATAGGTTGGAGATGGTTGAAATGTTTATATTTTAATTTTACCACATGTCTACATATGTAAATAGAATACTGTGTAGATGCAATATACTGAAGTTTTGCTTGGTTTTTGCGTTTACTGATGGTTTTGGATTTTTTATAGGATTATGCGAGTCGAATTAACGTTTTTATTTCTTGGTATGATCTAGCTAACCTGGTGGTTTATTGATGTTATCTAACCAACCTAGATTCTTTCCCAACTTGAAGTCCTTGATTGTGGGAAGTTTGATTCACAAAATATCAAAACATTGTAAGATAAAAATTATATTTTAAATGTAAATGTATGTTTGTGTCGCTGTGTTCATTCTTAAGTTTGACAAAATTAATCTAGGGTTTGGTTTCTTTTTACAATACCTTTATTTCTAGATCTTTCGGGCTAACATGCCCTTCAACAAAGATACCCAATAATACTTCTGTATCTCCGTGTTGAAGGGCAAGTTATCCCGAAAGATCGAGAAATAAAAGAATTGTAAAAAGAAACCGAACCCAGGATTCCTTATTAATTTTGTCAAAATTGTAAAAGAAAGGAAGAATCTTTATTATTATTCTTAAGTAGTGAAATTAATTGCATGAAACTATTCAACCTTCGGTTTTTTTTAAGAGAAGAAGAACCAACGAAAGATATATCTCCAGGATCCATTCGTACACCATTGGATAGTGAGCTACCTAGACCGAAGTCTGTACGTTTGGATCCATTCGTCCACTAAGGATTCCTTGTGCACCACGTTGCGGTAATCCCCCAAGACATTAGGCCTAACGTGAGTCCATTACGGACTTTCCATTAGGATCCACCAACCATTGTATCATCACAAAAACCGCCGAAGAATAAATGAAACTTTCAACTACCTAGGTTGGTTATTTCGAGATTCAAGCATCTAAAACGCTTTGTGAAATAACCTATTTACAATTTTTAATACTTGCGTTGCTTCTTTCTTTAATCCAAAAGGTAGACCCCTAAACTGATACATCCCATCTCTTCTGAATAATGAATGTTTTTTTTTTTTAAACCAGAATTAGATTCTGTTATACAGTAGAATTTTCATGAGAGGACACTCACGCTAGAGGATACCTCTCCCTAAAGGACACTTTGGCTCTGTACTTATGTGTCCTTTATAGGGAGGTTCTACTGTATTTGAATTCTTTGGTATCGCCGTCGGCGAATATTGGCATGCAAAAATCACCATTGTAAATGCAGTGTAGTTGAAAAGTGAACAGTTGGTGAGTTTCAGCTTTTGGATAAGGCCGATTTTCATGTCTTCTATTCCTCAAGCAAAATTTTCCTGCCTTACAGTTATCTATTCCTCGCTCTATTGCATCACACTTCTACTAAATACCCTACAATTTTCTAGATGGAGATTTTGTATCTACATTTTGGCTATAGAATTAGCCTAGCCACTCTACCATATAAATACAACAACAACAAAAGCCTTTATTAAGGACAATAGGGTAGCCTAGTGGACATGGCATCTGCCCGGTAAGCGGAACACTGTGGGTTCGATTCCCATCCCTGGACACTTTTATTTTTCCGTTTATCATTACTGAATAAGAGTTTAAAATTTAATAAAATCAATAAATTCACAAACTCCTTTTGTACAACCACTTCTTTAAATTCAGCAAAATCAAATACTATTATCGCAAACTTTTATATACATCCACATAGATTTAATGACACTCATAGAAAATTTATCCAAGAGCTTCTGGAGACCTACAATCAACAACCTATTATACTATGTGGTGACTTTAATTCTAGACACCCAGTCTGGTTTGATCCGACAACAAACTCCAATGGTTTCAAATTCCACTCCATCATAGATGAACATAACCTATTTATTCATAATCTTAAGATACCCACCTGCCGAAATTCTAGCTTTATAGATCTTACGATTTCAAACAAAAAATCAATAGGTTTGGTACAAAACTGGAAGACGACTATATTGACGCACATTTCAGATCACGTAGCAATAACCTTTGACATTTATCACAATTTTAACAGGCAAAGGACAGTTCAAAACTCAACATGGAAATTTATAGAAAAAGATGCTGATTGGAAAACATTTACCGAAAAAATAGCAATACAAGACGTAGATAATATTATCACCATGATAAACCACGCGTCAAACATCAAAGATATTGACAACATTGTAAAGACTCTCACACAAATAATTAAAGAGGCAGCTTATCTGTCACTAAATGTCAAGACAAGAAGCGGAAATCATAAAACAAATACATACTGGTGGGATGGGAAGCTGGAGAAAATGAAAAACGATTTCCACTATATTAGAAATTTGTATTACCGACATGGAAAGGTCCTTGAAAAGACCTATAAATCAATGAGAAATAAATATTTAAATAAAAGTAAAAAGGCAAAAAGAGCGAGTTGGAGAATTTTTATAGAAGAAAGTCATTCAAATAACTCATTTGGTAATGCTTATAGGATATTCAAGTCATTGAGATCGAAAAATAGAAATTTAGGATTACCACTAATAGATAATTTACCAGATCATTTAAAGACCGACAAAATAAAAAGTTTAATGAACGATCTATTTCAGGATGATATTGGAGGTTTGGATAAAGATGATCATATTTTGATTAGAAATTATACGCCTAAATATAAAAATAAAAGTAGTGTTTATATCGAATCTAAGGAAATAGAGGAAACAATTTTAAAAACAAATATTAAAAAAGCACCGGGCCCTGATTACATTAGTAACAATATGATTAGACAGGCTAAAATAAAAATAATCCCAATTCTGCATAAATTATTCAATAAATGTATAGAAATGGGATATTATCCGGATGAATGGAAAAAATCATTCTTAAAAATAATTCCAAAACCAGGCAAAACGAATTATGAAATAAATAAAAGTTATAGACCTATATCATTGACATCTAATCTATCTAAAACATTTGAGAATATAATAAAAAATAAATTAAGTAACTATTATTTAGAGAATAATTTAATGAGCTCAAGGCAGCATGGTTTTATGAAATCTAGATCAACAATTACTGGAATGGATAAAATTATAGAAACTATATTGAAACATAAACAAAAAGAATTGACTTCCTTGATAGCTATAGATATTGCGGGTGCATTCGACAATGCATGGTGGCCTGCTATTATAAAAAGAATGGATAATGATGATGTTCCTTCAGATTTAATACGGATCATAAAATCTTATTTGAATAATGAAAGGGAGGTGAAATTTACATACGAATCAGAAACTTTTTATAAGAAACTAACTAAAGGATGTCCACAGGGTGGACCTTTATCTCCACTTCTATGGAATATTTTGCTAAATGATTTGTTGATAAATTTTGATTCAATGAATGCAGATATTATATGTTATGCAGACGACGTTACAATAATTTGCTGGAATAAGACTATTGAAGGACTAAAAACCGCAAGTGAATACACCTTAAATTATGTGATCCAATGGTGTAATAGAAATAAATTAACGATCAGTACAGAGAAGACTAATATGCTATACCTACATAACAGACAAAAAATACCTATTAAGGTTAATAACAATATAATAATGCCGGTCAAGCAAGTAAAAATTCTGGGAATGAAATTTTCTAATCACAAATGGAAAAACAAAGTTAACTTTACACCGCATGTTAATGATATTCTGTGTAAGGCAGGACGTATGAAAAATTTATTGTGTTCACTAAGTGGCAATATGTGGGGTTTAGACACTGAAAAGAGGTTAACTTTATTCAAAACAATCATTAGGCCGGTACTTACATACGGTTCTGAAATTTGGTTCAAATATTTAAACAATCGTTGTAAACAAAAACTGAACTCCATGCAGTACCAGATCATTTTATGGGCAGTTAGAGCATACAAAACCACTTCATCAAACTGTGTGCATAGCTTGGCAAAAATTCCACTCCTAACAGATTATATAGAATCCAGAATAATCAAATTTGATCTAGCTCAAATGTCCATTGAAGATCTAACTACTTACGAACCCCATGCTCCAAGTATAGTCAAATCATTCTTACACGCAAAAATGAATGAAATTTTTGAGAACACTAATGAAATTTTCAGAAGCTTTTTCGTATTAGGAATTCCAAGATTTTTCCGTCCAAATTTTTATAATATCCAATTCATTACAGATCATGGCAATTTTGGGAAATTTTTGGCAACTATCGGCGCCGTGAAGGAACCAGGATGCTTCTGCGGAGGTGAAATTCAAGACGCGAGACATCTACTTCTGGAGTGCCCAATTTTCCGGGATTTTAGGGAAAATAGATTTGGTCGTATTGGACAGCTTGATGAATTTGTAGACAAAAAAGAAAAGTATAAAAATTTTGATCAATTTTGTAAATACATATACAACTTTCTCTTGAATTGGAAAAAAGAGAAGGAATCTTAGAAAAAAAAAAAAAGAACTGCGATGCTTGCTCTGTGTGTTTTGCTTTGTTGTTTTGTTTTTCTCTTTGGACAATTTTCTTTAGTTAATTTATGTAAAATAATGAATTGAACAGGATTGTATATAGCCGAATTGCTGTAATGCAGTGAAATGTATTGGCGCAAATATCCCTGAGTTTGGGATATCGCGTTTCATGATGTTAATAAAGTTAATTAATTAATTACTCTTCACAATTCATCCTTTCATACCTCATCCCTAAGGTTAGAAATAATCGTTATTTATCCTTTAAATAAGTTTTGATTTTTCGCGTAAAAAGAAACACATGCGGGATAATTTTAAAATGTCGTTTTACAATCGTCCTATATAGGATTCTCCCAGATGGATGAACAGAAGTAAACATAGCATTTATCTACAGAAAGTGAAGAATATGATCGATCTTTCTTCAATTTGAATCCATCATTTGTATTGCGCTTATTGTGTGTGCTGTTTTCCATAATTTGTGAAAAGTTAATGCATTTGGGTTGATTTTTACTACTTTTGACATTTCTATACCATCTAAATACCTCTTTGTCAAATTCTGAAGATTTCATTCGATCCCTTGTAGATATTATGATGTCAAAGCCGGCCGTGTACTGAAGAGGACCATTATCCTGAAACCATGGAATGGACGCTTCTCAATTTTGCCAAATAGCAGGTGTTGTGGCTTTGATACCGACCTGATTACAATACATCCCTGCCTTTACAATTTAACAAAATCAATGAGCAATATAGAGCTAGATCACTTTTAACTTTTCTATTTCTCAGGCTTTCGGGCCAATATGCCCTTCAAACAGGAAATCTAGAAGTACCACTTCCAGCCAATTATACACACGCCGAAAATAAAGACCTGATTATGTTAGTTTGCGGATATGGTCAATAGATAACGCTATTTAGACTTTTACTTTTATGAAAACCATTTGGTTGCTTTCCTCCTAGATTCTTTCCCTACTTTATGCATCGTCTATTCCTTACTTTTACATTACAGTTCTCTCATGGGCTCTTTAACCTTCCACTTCTTCAAACCACTCTATAATTTTCTGTGCTGAGAACATGTAAGAAAACATCTACCTATGTTTTCCCACGTGACGCAGCGGAGCGTGACCTTGGCTGCACGGGTGAGGCAGTTGTTGTTTTGAACTGTATGGATGGACATTAAAACATGGTGGCAGCGATAGCTGGATAAAATACGAACCCGTATATCGCAAAATATCGATTTTTGCGTACTTTGGAAGATAATTCAACATGGCTCAGATTCAACCTCCAGAAACTTTCGACTTCTCGACTCCCAACGAATGGCCCAAATGGAGGAAGAGATTCGAACGATACCTCGTGGTCAGTGGAATGAAGAAGAAAGAGGAGGCGGACAAGATCGATTTGTTCATGTACTTGATGGGTGACCGCGCGGATGATATATTCAGAACCTTCAAGTTCGAAAAGGAGGAAGAGGCAACGAAACTTGATTCCGTCCTCAAGGCGTTCGACAGCCACTTCTGTGTCAGGAAGAATATTATCTACGAACGTGCGAAATTTAATTCAAGAATCCAAGAGGATCGGGAGCCAGTGGACGAATTCATCACTTCATTGTACAAATTGGCTGATAGTTGCGAATTTGAGGGTCTTCATGAGCAGTTGATCCGTGACCGAATTGTGGTTGGAGTGAGGGACAAAGCTTTGTCTGAAAGAATGCAGTTGGACAGCGAACTGACTTTGGAAAAGGCGGTGAAAATGGTTCGACAGCAGGAAGCCGTTCGACAGCAGCAAGTCGACCTGCAGCGTCCCTCAACAAGCCAAAAGGTCAATCAGGTGAAGTTCAACTCGAAGAAACAATCACCGAAACAACAACAGCAGCCTTCGAGGAAGAAGGAGAAGTCAGCCAAAACAAGATCACGATGTCCAAAGTGCGGAGGTTTCACCCACAGGGAAGGACAGGCCTGCCGTGCTGAAGGACAAAGATGTAACCTATGTTCAAAAACTGGCCATTTTGCAAATTGCTGCCCAGATAAACAGGCAAAGACTGCGGAAGTCAAAGCTGTTTCTGAACTTGATGAAGAAATTGGTTTTCTCCTGGAGGTCTCATCTGTGGAGGATTCATCTAATCTCGATGATGATGAAGGCGAGTGCAGGAGGCGATGGACAGCAGAAATCCAAGTGAACGGGAAACAGGTGAAGTTCAAGCTCGACTCCCAGGCGGATGTTACATGTGTTCCTCTGTGTCTCTTCAAGAAGATAATGGGACAGCAACGACTAGTGGAAAGTGATATCAACATTAGAGCTGCTGAATTCTCCGAACTTCAGACTGTGGGTATGTTTATATCAACGCTGCGAAATGGCAATTATGAAATCAAGGAGAAGATTTATGTCATTCGTCGTTTGAGTGAACCTCTTCTGAGTCGCCGGGCATGTGAGCTCTTGAACCTGGCGAGGCGGATTGAAGTGGTTGCGACGAGAATTAACCCGATCAAGGAATTCCCTGAAGTATTTGAAGGACTGGGACAGATCGGAAACCCTTACGAAATCAAATTGAAACCTGGAGCAAAACCATATGCTGTGCATACTCCTCGACGGGTACCAATACCTTTGATGGAAAAGCTCAAAACAAGATTGGAAGAGCTCGAGAAGGCGGGAATCATAGCACAAGTTAACGTTGCGACTGAATGGTGTGCACCGACTGTGATTGCTGGTAAACCGAATGGCGACATACGACTCTGTGTGGATCTCTCAAGGCTGAACGAACATGTACAGCGCGAAGTGCATCCCATGCCAGTGGTGGAGCACATGCTGGGGCAACTGGGGGAAGCAAGATTCTTTTCGAAACTGGACGCGAACAGTGGCTTTCACCAGATTCCGTTGAGCCCGGACTGCCAGCATTTAACGACCTTCATCACTCCTTTTGGGAGATATAAATACTGCAGAATGCCATTTGGAATCTCACTCGCCCCAGAGTATTTTCAGAGAGTTATGTCAATAATCTTGCAAGGCATGGACGGTGTAATGTGTTACCTGGACGATATCCTGATATTTGCCTCCGACTCCAAGACTCACGATCGAATTCTTCGTTTAGTGCTCCGAAAACTGAAAGAGGCGAAAGTTACACTAAACAAGGCCAAGTGTGTCTTCGGCGTGCCAAGAATTAATTTTCTTGGGCACATACTGGATGAAGACGGTATTCGACCAGATCCAGCGAAAATCGAAGCAGTGGCGAAGATGCCTGCGCCGACCGATGTTCATGGCGTAAGAAGATTTCTTGGCATGGTGAACCATCTGGGACGCTTTGTGGAAAATTTATCTGAAATTGTGGCACCACTGAACCAGTTGCTGGTTAAAGGTCAAGACTTCGTTTGGGATTGCAGCCAGGAGCGAGCATTCCGAAAGTTGAAAGAATTGCTCACGACTCAACCCATCTTGGCAGCATACGACGTCAGGAAACCAACTATGGTGTCATCCGACGCATCTTCATACGGCTTGGGAGCGGTACTGAAGCAAGAAGGTAAGAATGGAATCTGGCGACCTGTTGCTTATTCTTCTAGAACTATGACACCTACCGAAAAACGATATGCTCAGATCGAGAAAGAGGCTCTCGCAATTACATGGGCTTGCGAACGTTTTCAAGATTTCCTGCTTGGAAAGCGTTTCCGAATTGAGACCGACCATAAGCCTCTCATTCCTCTATTTTCGACGAAAGAATTGAGTTCGCTGACCCCAAGACTGCAACGTTTCCGAATGCGTATGATGAGGTTTGGATTCGAAATAGTGCATATCCCTGGAAAGGAGCTGCTCGACGCCGATGCATTATCCAGACAACCACTTCTTACAACCGAGGGAGGTGAAGACGAACGGCCAACCTCAGCGCATATAAATGCAGTTCTCTCGAGTATAACCGACAAAGACGAGATGTTGACGAAGATTTTTGAAGCTCAACAAGAAGATACGACCCTGAAAGCAGTAGTCAAATACCTTGAGCAAGGCTGGCCAGATAAGAAGATGTCACAGGTTCTGCTCTCTTATTGGCATGTCAAGGATGAACTCGGCGTTCAAAATGGACTACTGATGCGTGGCTGTCGTCTTGTTATTCCAGCAAGTATGAAACTGGAGATCCTAGATAAGTTGCACGCTGGGCACTTCGGGATTACAAAAACAAGACTTCGAGCACGTGAGACGGTATGGTGGCCTGTAATTTCGGAAGAGATCGCGGAAACGGTCAGAAAGTGCAGTGTCTGTATCCAGGAAGCCGTCTCAAAACATGAACCTTTGATACCAACGAACTTTCCTTCACGACCGTGGCAGAAGATTGGAATGGATTTGTTCAAGTTCGAGAATAAGTGGTATCTAGTCGTCATTGACTATTATTCTCGCTTTCCTGAAATGATTCAGCTGGATCGGCTCACAGCCAGTGTGGTGGTGCGTAGTTGCAAATCCATATTTGCCCGACATGGAATACCAGAAACTGTTGTAAGCGATAATGGGACGCAATTTGGAGCTGCTCGTGAATTTGCAAATTTCGCAAGGCAGTACGGATTCCAACATGTCACTTCAAGTCCTCGATTCCCGCAGAGCAATGGGATGGCAGAAGCAGGTGTGAAAATTGCTAAGTTGATCCTCAAGAAAAATCAAGACCCATCGCTTGGACTCCTGGAGTATCGATCGACCCCTTTGGAGAACGGTTACAGCCCTGCTGAGCTTCTCATGGGACGTAAACTCCGAACGACCTTGCCAATTGCACCAGAGAATCTTAATCCAAAGTTGGTGGACTCTCAGACCCTGAAAAGAAAGGAGGGGAGAAGGAGAAAGGATATGTTATCCAGATATGATCGACGCTGCGGAGCTACGGACATGGAGGAGCTATCCGAAGGTGACACGGTTTGGATTACAGATATGCGAACCTGGGGGATTGTAAAGAAGATAGCATCGACACCAAGGTCATATATGGTTGATACTCCAGTTGGGACTTTACGTCGAAACAGGTTCCATCTACGAAAAGGATATGCAGTGCAATATCCAGCCGACCCATCGACGCCGACCTTTTCGGGGGAGGAACTGGTTGAAAATGAAAAGACCCCAGTTGTGGATTATCCCTCTAACGACTCAGAAGACGGCCAGATAAGAACCCGGAGTGGACGAATTGTTAAACCTGTGGATCGCCTTCATTATTAATTATATTATGCATTTAAAGTTTGTAATGTATATATATATTTCAAGTCTTAAAAAGGGGGATGTGCTGAGAACATGTAAGAAAACATCTACCTATGTTTTCCCACGTGACGCAGCGGAGCGTGACCTTGGCTGCACGGGTGAGGCAGTTGTTGTTTTGAACTGTATGGATGGACATTAAAACATTTTCCATTATATTTGACTGACTAAACCCTGAGAGTAGATACCGAATAGAATTTTGTAGATCCACCTCTAGGGTGCGGTTTTACACTGTAGTTTGGATTTAATAAATTGAGAGATGAACAGATGGTGGTGACATCTAGCGGCAGGCAAAGAACACACACAGCAGTGTTTTAATTAGGGAACGTCCGTCAAGGAGCTCTCCTTTAATTGAAGGAAGGTTAGCAACACAAATTCAATTAGCTCCCAATACTTAACGGGATTGGTGGGGGGGTCTTCAACTTTGAACTTGCCCCCTGATCGAGTTAAAACTATTTTGGCGTCTTAATTTGATAAGGAGCTTAGAGAATGGATAGGAGATTAAATTGATGTGGAAGTCCCCTTGCCCCTTCTGATTAACGCCCTTCTGTGACGTTTAAATTAATAGTTAAAAATGTCTCATCCCTTAACTAATACTGATTCGCTCCCGTGTGAAGAGTGAAACGTTCTATATAGATAATATGCATATATTCCATCACTACCTCTTTATAATTTAACCAAAATCAATAAGTAATCCAAAGCCAGGTCTCTTTTAACCACTCTTTATTTATCAAGCTTTCGGGCTAATATGCTCTTCAACAGGAGACCTAGAAGTACCATCTCCAGCCAACTATATACGCCGTGTATGCGTGGAAACGGCGTGTATAGTTGGCTGAAGGTGATACTTTTTGGTCTCCTGTTGGGGGACATCACGTATGTCTTCAATAAAGGTCACTAATATCTTTCATAGTTATTGTCTGAATCCCGATATTTACGCTAAAGCTACAACCTACTTTGTTATCTCGTGTGTCTAAGGTTACTGTGCATCAAATATCTTTCAGAGTTATTATCTGAATCCCAATATACATGCTGAAGGTAAAACCTACTTGGTTATCTCGTGTTTCTTCAATAGAGGTCACTGTAATATCTTTCAGAGTTATTGTCTGAATCCCGATATACATGCTGAAATGTAAAACTTCCTTAAGTTTTGTCCATGGGTGTATTTTGTGTTAGCAATATTTATTGTCACACACACTTCTAAGATCTATGGAAGATTAAAAGAATTTTATTGTTCCGGTTTAGATTGTTATGGTTGAAATATGATGGATTATGTCAATGAATTAATAAGTAATTGATGTAATTTTAATTGCTTTATTAGCTGAGAGAGATTTTTTAAATAGAGTAATTACAATAATAGAGGTTTATGTTATTGGATATGTAATTAGAGGATTTAAGAAATAATAATGAATATCTATTTACATTTTTAAAGTGTGTTGTTTATATTATTTATTGTACAATCTCTCTAAATGTGCTGATTAAGTCATTAGGAAATGGTTATTGCTTGATTGTGGGCAAGGTTCGATAATTTCTTGTGTTTTTATCAACTAATTAAAGTTATTTGAGTGAATTAGTTCATTTGTAGGGTATTATTAAAGGTTTTTAATTTGATCCAAGTGCGTGTTTGTGATATAATATGGTATTTAAAACCTATTTAAAGTATTTCAAAGCAAGATTCTTGTTTAAGAAACTAAAATTCTAAAGTATAATTTTTTTTCAAATAAAACGAACCTCTCTTACTGTACTTAATTGAAATATATATATATTGGGATAACCTCGCTCATCAATGGTGAATTCTCCTAGCTGTTTCGCCATTTTAATCTAGCGTACAGTTTTTAGAGCTCTTCTATTGTATTGGATGATTCTGCTTATATACCCGACACTGTGGGATTGTTGAATCTTGGCTATGACATTTAACCAAATTATGAACATAAGCTTTTAGGACAGTATAATTGCATACATTATACATTGTCATATATTTAATAATAAAAAGGCGTATATTGAATTTAATAAAAGATTTATTTACCAATATTTCGGTTGGCTGAACGTCAAACCTTTATCAAGGCATTACATTTTTGTATAAATTTTTAATATATATATATTTTTTACTTTTAAAGAGATCCTCCCCTTATGAGTGGTCTTTATTATTTACGAGGTTTCAGATACCCACGTGAATATTTTGCCAACGGGTTGAAAATCTTAAAACTAATTATAACAGATAATATAAAGAAAAGAGCCACAGAATCATAGATAATGCATCACAGATATGTTCTAACGAGATGTCGAAAGTTGTTTAAGGATTATCCTTATATATAATACAACAAAAAGCTGTGGGAGGTTGATATTTGTGTACCAAAATAGGCACCTCTCCCTTTAAAAATGCATTAAAATAATTCCCTAGTACGAACGTTATATAGGTGATAAAATGTTATGAAATTGAAGCCGCCTCTCTACTGATGAGGGCCATAACTCGTAACCATGGTATACGGGTTGGCTTTTTGTCTGAATTTACCAAAATTGGTGTTGTGGTACATTCTTTTATCACCACCATAGCATTCTTTACTGGGGAGATAAACTAAAATGCATTGTTCAAATGTACTTTTTTAAAGGAAGAGGTGCATCTTTTAATACATATATATCTAAATGCATGCTTGTTACTCTTTCCCGCCATATTAGTTGAAGATATAATTTAATATATAAGCTATTCATAGCCTATACAAATATAACCCAATAATGAACTAATTAACATATTTTGTGTCAGAAATTATGATGTTTATATATAAATGAAATTTACCATCATGATTATACAGTAGAGTTTCCCATGAGAGACCTCCTAATAAAGGTGAATAAGCCCAGTTTCTCCTGGGGGTGGTCTCTTATCCCTGTTATGTAAGGCCATGTCATGAGAAGATTTCAATCCAGACAGAATCTCTGATGTGAAATCATTTCCATGAGAGATCTGGTTAAGAGCCATGGGGTTTCTCTCTCGAAATAAAATGAACTTTTTTCATGCGATAGTCATTAAGTAAAAATTCACTTGGGTACATCCTAGGCGATAATATAGGTCATTAATTCGATTAGTACCTATCTATATTTATGATTTTTTTATTGATTATCAAATAATTAATATATAAGAGGTCAATATACTTATATTGATATGGTTAATTGAGGGGGAATGGGGTGATTTTTTTTCTTTAAACCCCTCTAAAGACCCTATTGATTTAAATGAACATTTTTCTATCCCAATCTACTTGAAAAATGGTCTATTATTCATATAAAATAAAAGAATCTTTACAGTAAGAACCGAGAAAATTTTGTATCTAAAAATATTTTTTGAAATTTCACAGAATTTAAAAATTTTTGTATGTATTTTATGAGAGATATATTTGGATTTTAAAAATATACTTTACAATATAAATTGTTAATAATAAACATAAAAATAAGATACTATTTCAAACAATTATAAATTTGACAATTATGTGGGGTATGGAAATACTCTTATCTTTAACTTTTGAAAATAATGATTACTCTTATTAATATTAAAATTCTATTATGTATTTTTTTTTACAAGTTGGGGTTTTTCAGGTTTAGTAAAAAGAACACAATAACTTTGTATAGGGATAGAAATACCCAAACGTTTCAAAAACTCTTATCCTCCTAGAAAGGTTCCTCAGAGAAATACTTTGGTTCCAACTTGTGGATTATATTGCTTAAATTATGTATATTGAAACATATACTTTATAATAATAGTCCGAATTGATGAAAATCAGATTTTTAAAATATTACCTAGATTTTTTTTTTACAATTCATAATTCCTTCTAAAAAAAGTTAAAGACCCACTCTATAGATCCCCCCTTTTTACATTACTAATACTTTTAAGCGTCTTATTAGCACATTATATGAATCATTTGTGTTATTAACTCTAGTAGAGAGATATATTTATGACATAGGTTCTTGGAGCGCTAAATATGATGCAGCTTACTATATTACAAATATACTTTAGTAAAAAATTCATATTTATAAATACATTTTTATAAAGAAAAAAGAAAGTGCATAGTTTTAAAAACTCTTAAAATAAAATAATAGTGAACCCCTAAACACTGAAAAAATGTTATTTAAAATAGGCCTACACTATTTGAGGACTTTTTTAAAATAAATTTTATTTTGCCTTTTTAAAATTCCAATAATATTTTCGGAAAACAAAATTGTAAAATATTTTATTGCACCTCTGAATTACTAGGTAACTTATCCGCTATAATAACGATCTGCATCTTTTATATGAAAAATTTCATAGTTGAAAAAAAAAATCAATTGAGATCCACCAAGTAATTCGTAGAAATAAAAAAAAGTCCTACCCTTTCGCAATTTTTTTTTTCAAGTTTTTTTTTAGGAAATCGATCTGATCATACTATACTTTTCCTTTGTTTTTATTTACTTTTATATTCGTTACCCTAGTTTGTGTTTTGTATTTACTTTTAAGTTTTAAAATAAAATTTCTATATTGATGGTTAATATACAAAGAAATTTCTCAAGAGCACTTCAAGTAATTAGATAAGCTATCAGTAATTTTCTATAACTCTCCATGTTAGTATTTAATTTGTGAATTGTCAAAGTTAGTTTAATTTCTTTTTTTTCCCCGACACTATTAGTAAATTTTATTTTTTTAAATTAAGATTTTTTTTTTCATTTATAATAAAAATATACCTAAATAAATGTTACAAAGTGATTTTTTTGTTCGTTCACTATTGTCTTATTGTCGGCATAATTTTAGGAAGCTTTAGATTTTTTAAATTAGCAAGTTTAAAATTAAAAATTATGTAAATTTTTTAAAAAAATTAAAAATTATACACAATGTGTATAATAATTGCAGAAGACAAATTGAATTATATCCTTCTTTTTGAAATTATAATCACTAAACATTATATAAAGTGTCTTTTAAGGAAAAAAATACTATATTTTGTATCGCAACAAATGCAAAACTAATTAATATTAAATAACAATTTAAGAGTTTTCAAGCAATTTTATTTTTAGATTTTATTCAGGAAAATGCTTCTATCAGCTAATTAAAAAAAATAAGCTTGAGTTTTTTACATCAGCTAAATTGTGCAGAAGATATGACATGATAAACATGGCAATACATCTGAACTGCCTTTTAATAGCAAATATCACATTTCAATATTAAAAAAAAAATCCATCAGAATATTTGGAAAGATACTGAAAAATATTTATTATATATACAGTTATTATACCTGTCTATAGAGCCCCCTCTAAATAGCGCCTTCCTTTCTATAGCGCCTGATTTTAAATACGTAGTACGATGCGATTTACATTAAAAGTGACCTGTCTATAGCACCCCCTCTCTATAGCACTCTATTTTGGCGAGTCCCAAGAGGGGGCGCTATAGACAGGTTTAACTGTATATTATTATTTTTTTTTTTATCCCTAGTATATACACATGGCACAGGCCATGATAATCATGGTGGGTAGTATTTGGCGACTGCTTTTACTATAAGTGCACCATATGTCTACACATGTGAAAAGCAATTTGATTTTTGCAATTACAAGTATGCCAGAGCCCTGTTTGTTACTCACACTCGCTGGTGGGGGGGGTTGGACTTTTGCAAAAATTGGAGAGGCCATTGGGAATTTAAAAAAAAAAATTAGATTTAACTAGGTTTCTTTTGTCTGATGATGCTAACAATGCTGAAACATCACACACTATTGAATTATTTGGATCAGGTCTTATTTTCTTGTATCTTCTGTATATTGTTTACTTTGCTGGTTAGCAACCTCTACCATGTTGATGGTTTCCTTAGTAAATAATGTTTTTTAAAGTTGTTTTTATTTATTTTATTTAGTATAGTAGAAACCTCCCTGTAAAGGACAACACCTAATTGCAGAGCCAAAGTGTCTTTTATGGAGAGGTGTCCTATTACTGGAGAGTTACTAAATTGTAAAAATGGTGATTTTGCAAATGAAAACTGTCCTTTGTTGAGAGACCCTCCTAGCGAACACCTCTCCACAAAGGGCAGTTTTCATTTGCAAAATTATCATTTTTACAATTTAGAAACTCTCCGGTAAAAGGACACCTCTCCCTAAAGGACACTTTGGCTCTGCAATTAGGTGTTGTCCTTTACAGGGAGGTTCTACTTTATATAATCCAAATTGTATTGTATCAAAATATCTTCCACTTTTAGATTTCAGGCCCTAGTTACAGGAGTTTTAGAACATTCAGAAACTAGGGTTAACAGATTTAAGGAATCCTCCAAGAAAAACCAGAGAGATTAAAGAAATATTTCACAACCTTCCTTAGTTACCAAGATACAGCTCTTTCACCATTTCCATCTCTTTTGCTTTGTCCGTTTCCACTTATTTTAGGGAATGGTGGTTGTGTAGGCCACAGCTCTGATTTAATGTTGGCTTTTTACTCACACCTATTCACGCACACTTTCACATACATACACACACCCAACGGCATGCACACACATTTTGATACACATAGACAATTTCACATACAAATACACGTGCACACATACAGTCAGACATACTTACATGTATGCACTCTTCAGTTCCAAAATCACTTTATTAGGTACCGCTCAACAAGAGCAACTTATTTTATGATATTGCAACAATGAATAATATGTGAAGGTTATTCACGTATTAAATAAAATGCTAACGCGGGATTCGATCTCGGTTTATGACTGTCGGGAATCGAGGTTGTTACCGACTGTCCACCGACTTCAATGTATGCACTCACATGCATATAACATCCATAGTCAGACCCACATGCTTGCATAATCAGACATACATGCACTCACAACCATACAGTCAGATATATATATGTCATAATATATACTCTTCCAGGAATAATAAAGCAAACCTACAGACAGCCCAGAGAGAGACGGGAGGATAAGGACCGGTCACTTTAGACCTCAGCGACATTCCAAGGGGCGACTACTGGGGCCCGTTACTTGGAACCTCGGGACTTTTAAGACAGTAGGGGATTGTGAGCGGCACGAATGGCTGCCCGGCTTTGCCGGGCACGTCTCTCTCTCTCTGGTTGTCTGGGATTCCTCTTCCAAACTTGTGGTGTCCTTATTTCTCTTTCCCCACCTTATTATATTGCTACATACATATATGCATACATGCACATATTTACATAGATACATAGTCAGACCCATATACATACATACCTATATACACATACACACAGCGAGGTCATATTACATATCATACCATTGACAGGTTGATGATCCAAATTGTTCTAATTCAACACCCAAGTTATAACCTGAATATGTGGAAACAGCTTAAAACAAAAATTATTTTTTTAATGTGGCCAGCCTACCAGTTTCTTACAACCTTACTGGTGAGTACAAGTAACCAAATGGGGCGTTAGACACTTTTGGTTATTTTTAAAATCAAATTGATTGTGAGGTGAACTTACAGTGCAAGCAGTTTTCTACCTACTCTACTGAGCCTGAAATAATCCCCATTTTATAATACAGTGAACTATGGCTATAATGAACCAAAGGTTCAGTCTCATTGGGGTTCGCTATAGAAAGGTTTTATTGTATTAATACAGTAGAACCTCCATGATTGACACTCACACTAGAGGACACCTCTACAAAGGACAGTTTTCATTTGTAAAATTACCATTTTTTACTATTTTGCAACTCTCCGGTAAGAGGACATCTCTCCCTAAAGGACATTTTGGCTCTGCAATTAGGTGTTGTCCTCTACAGGGAGGCTCTACTGTTTGTTAAAAATATTAAATGAACCAGGGATATAGTGAACTTTCCCTTATAAAAAAACCTAAAGTAATCACACAACATTTTTAATTTTAAAATACTGTAGAACCTCCCTGTAAAGAATACCTAATTTGAGAGCCAAAGTGTCATTTATGGAGAGGTGTCCTCTTACTGGAGAGTTGCTAAATTGTAAAAGTGGTAATTTTGCAATTGAAAACTGTCCTTTGTAGAGAGGTGTCCGCTAAAGGGAGGTTCTACTGTATAGTGAACTATGGCCTTAATGCATGAAACATTCAAGGTCGTTTGTGATTTAAACTAAATCATATGATTAGATGAATGATAAAGCACAATTTGGATTATAGATTATAATAAAAGAAAATAAGACCTAATCCAAATAATTTATTAGTGTGTGACGTTTTGGAAACAACATTGTCACCATCATCAGACAAAAGAATGATTCTTTCAAAAGAAGGATTCTTTTGCCTGATGATGGTGACAATGTTGTTGCCGAAACGTCACACACTAATAAATTATTTGCATTAGGTCTTATTTTCTTTTATTATGAGCAGAAGAACTAATTTCACAATACAACACCAAAGTAGGAAACTTCCCCCTCAAAATATTGAAAAATAAATTTACTATAATAAATCCAATACAGCTAGAGAACATCTCTTTACAAAGGACAGTTTTTATCTCCAAAATTACCATTTTTACTAATTAGAAACTCTCTGGTAAGAGGACACCCACTTCTCCTTAAAGGACACTTTAGCTCTGAAACTAAGTGTCCTTTACAAAGAGGTAGTTCTACTCTATAAGCATTAATTATGATCATAAATAATAAAATATGGAATGCCTCTTTAAAATACCTTCAATTTTTTTTAGCAATGTAATTTGTGTTTATTTCAATAATAATTTTTTATTTTTTTTTCTAAAGGGTCAATATCTATACAGTTAAACCTGTCTATAGCACCCCCTCTAAATAGCGCCTCCCTCTCTATAGCGCCTGATTTTAAATACGTAGTATGATGCGATTTACTTTTAAAAGTAACCTGTCTATAGCACCCCCTCTCTATTGCACCCTATTTTGGTGAGTCCCAAAAGGGGGTGCTATAGACAGGTTTAACTATTGTTTAATAGAACTTTGAGCTTTGAATTTATTGTCTTAGTATTGAAAATTGTCATAGTATTGTTTTTGTATTGTTAATTCCTATGAATTCAAAGAATATATTATTAACATGAAGCACTCTAAATGGAAGTCAAAGAATTGTTAGATGTTGAGTCTATCTTTACTTCAATCCCTATATAGAATGCACTATATCATCAATCTACAGCAAAACCTCGCTAAAATGAACCTGGAATACAGCGAACCTTCCCTTATAACAAACCTGAAATAATCCCTCTATTTTTTATATATACAGTAGAACCTTTCTTTAGCGGACACCCCGCTAGCAGACACCTCTCCACAAAGGACAGTTTTCATTTGAAAAATTACCATTTTTACAATTTAGTAACTCTCCAGTAAGAGGATGCCTCTCTCTATAGGACACTTTGACTCTGCAATTAGGTGTCCTTTACAAGGAGGTTCTACTGTATCTTATAATACACACACACACAAAGTGAACTATGGCTATAATAAACCATGGCTATAGTGAACCAAAGGTTCAGTGTCATTGGGGTTTGCTATAGAGGGGTTTTACTGTATATATATATATATACAGTAGAACATACTCCACAAGAGGAGAGACTCTTGCTACAGGACACCTCTATACAAAGTATAGTTTTTAATTGCCAAAAATAGTGTTTTTAAAATACAGTAAGACCCCGATGAAACAAACCAGGGATATAGTGAACCTTCCCATATAACAAACCTGAAATAAACCCCATTTTATAATACAGTGAACTATGGCTATAATGAACCATGGCTACAGGTTTAGTCCTATTTGGGTTTACTATAAAGGAGTTTTACTGTAACTAGCTGCTCTCTGGTAAGAGCCACTTCTACCTAAAGGACACTTTGACTCTGCAACTAAGTGTTTTAGAGAAAGTTTGTTCTACTCTGTATATACTATAAAGGATATCTTATCATACAACTAAATGTGTTTATTATTGTGTGTATATTATTATGTTCCCGGTTTAGTACCCTGTAAGGGCTCCTGATCCAGGGATATAGGATGAGCAGCGTTTGTACTCCATGTTAGGAGCGGCTGAACATGGCGTCTGTTTCTCATGTCAAAGGCGGCCATTTCTTTTGGGAGCTAAGTCGGTCTGCCACTGAGTAGTGCTCCCAGTCTTAATGACAAAGGCAGACGCATTCTACTTCACCCAATCATGATGGTTGTCAAATCTCTTACAAGCTTGACACCCTAATATGGTTGAGTGGAGATAAGAAAGAAGAAGAAGACAAATAAATGTTAACATGTCTCCCTAACACTATTTTTTTCCAAAATATCTATTTATAAATAATATTATTTCGAGAGGTAGTATTTATTTTAATATAGTGTCAAAAGGTAACTTGTTTCTTCTATTTCAATATATAAAAAAATGACACTCTCTCAAAATATACAATATTCCCAATCCTTTAAAGGATAGTCAAATTTTTTTTTTGTAAATCTTTTTTTTTTTTTTAATTTAAAAATTTATATATATATTTTTTATTATTGAAATTAAACAAAAAATAAATAATTTTTATATATATATTTAAAAATATAGAGAGAGGGGGTGGGGGAAGAGAGGGAAAAAAAGATCTAAAAAAAATATTAATTACGTTTGGCACCAATAGATGGCAGCACTGTATAGACAGAATTGGGCAAGCTGAAGCTGTACCTACAAGAATAATGTAGATTGGCTTAACCCTACTATATTCTCATATTTGCATATTTCCAATTGTCACTCTATGCAACTTTTTTTTTGGATAATATATGCCATTATGCATATATAAAGGTTGTTTATAGTTTTGAACATGGTTTGCATTGTAACGTGTGCATGTAGTGTTGATCAATGTGGGATTATGTAACCTTGATTATACTACGCAGCTCCTCTATTTTACCTTTTTTTTTTTTGCTCTTTTTTGTTGTTGTTGTAAAATTCAGTGTGTGTTGTAGCTTGGTGTGTTTGTACAGATTGCATTTAATCTCTTTGTAAAGTCAGCTCTACATATATTGACAGGTAAGTTGGTATAGTGCATTTCTTTGTCTGCCTTTTGGTTTTTTTGGAAAGATATTACAGTCTAACTTCTTTAATTTAATACCTCTCTCTCCAAATGATTAGAATGTTTGGTTGAATTATACATGGTTAAAGTAAATTGCTTGATTATGGTAGGTGAAAAATTGATAAGGCACAATTTGGGATTATAAATTATAACATTCAGTACTTTTGTCTGAAGATGGTAACAACGCTGTTACCGAAATGTCACACACTATTTATTTATTTGGATTTGGTCTTATTACCTTGTTTTAGGTGAAAATTTGTTTGAATTAAATTACAAGAAAATAAGACCTAATAATTTATTAGTGTGTGACGTTTCAGCAACAACATTGTCACCATAATCAGACTTTGTCGTTACACACTAATAAATTATTTGGATTAGGTCTTATTTTCTTGTATTATAATCTATAATCCAAATTGTGTTTTATCATGTTTGAATTAAAGTAAATGTCAAATTATAGTTGGTTAAATTGAACCAGTTATACCTTTATTTTGACTTTAAAATATTTTTTATAAAACATTTTAATAATTTTTTTTTACATTATTATAAAAAAATATATTTTAAAATGTGGTTGTTGTCTTAAAATTCCTTTTATAATTGCATTTTTATAAACTAGAAAGTTTTTTTTAAAGTCAAAAGGCAGTCTTCAATTGTGTGATGTAAAATAGAAAAAAGTTGCATATGCAGATATGCAAAATGAAAATGATGTTATATTTACAGAACTTTCAATGGAACTGTTCCATCCTTAGTAATTGGTATTGTTTAATAATGTGCTTATATAAGGAGCTCGGATCTTTTAAAAAATTTCCTATAAAATCTCATTTTTCTTCATTTTATTTAATCTATATATTCTCTTTGATACTTGATGGACTTTAACAACAATAATTAGCAGTTTTAAATTTAAAAAAACTGAAGTATAATAAAAAACAACCCTATAGCTAACCCCAATGGAACAGAGCTATTGTTCCACTATTGCAATGGTTCTTCCTCCTTATAAGCTAAAAATGGGAATAATTTTAGGTTCATTTTAAAGGAAGGTTTGTAATAACCTCAGTTTGTTTTAGAGAGGTTTTACTTAGACTGACTCTCTCTCTTAAATTCATTACAATCCAAGATAGGTTGTGCACTTGCTGTAAAAGCCACTACAACCCACCATAACTATCATGGATTGTAACGCTATCTACTTTGGGATAGGCAGCTGCGACAGAAATAAGAGGAATTAGGCAAGGTCAAGGTCTACCACTACCATTGGCAATGCAATAGAACCTCCATGAGAGGGACATCTCTTTACAAAGGACTATTTCCATCACTAAAATTACCATTTTTACTAAATTGCAACTCTATAGTAAGAGGATACCTCTCTCTAAAGGACCCTCTGGTTCTGTAACTAGGTGTTGTCCTTTACACAGAGTTTATTCTACTGTATATCCATTGTCATATGCAGATAGTTCAAGGTAGTAACTTACTGCTTTTGGGAAACGCTCATTTAATCTTTCATAGCATTTTATAATAATTTTATAATTCCAATTATTCTTTTGTCTGATGATGGTGACAATGTTGTTGCCCAAACGTCACAAACTAATAAATTATTTGGATTAGGTCTTCTTTTATTATAATCTATAATCCAAATTGTTCTTTATCGTTTATTAGTTTTATTGGTTGTTGGTTTTCTAGCTGATTTATCACCACTTTTAGTTTAATATTTGACTGTGAAAATATCTTTTTTTTTTCCAGAATTCTCCATCATAATAATAGAGATTTCATTGTTTCTTCCTATTTCAAATAACATCAAAGCTGCCATTTCTTTATGTTTTACTATGTTAGTTAAATACTTGCTTATACAGAGTGTTCTAATCCATTCCAATACATTTCAGCATATGTTGGGAGATGATCAGTTTTGTCCATCTGGGGCATGTTTTCTTGTCAATATCTTCTATTAAGGTCTTCAGCGGGTACTGAGATTGGAGAACTTTCTTTTAGCGAGTCTATAATGGCATTTGCCTGCTTGGAATTGGATCTTTTAATTAGACCATTCTTCAGGTTTCCATCATAATCGCAACCTACATCTAGATGCTGATAGCTTAACACACTCTTCAAATTTAACAATCACAGATTTTAACATATATTACAGTAAAACCTTGCTAAAATAAACCAGGGATATAGCAAACCTTTCATTTATAATGAACCAGAAATATATTCCCTATTTTTATTTTATAATACAGTGAACTATGGCTATAGTGAACTAAAGGTTCAATCCCATTAGGGTTTGCTATAGAGGGTTTTTTTATTGCATATATAAAATATCTCAACTTTTTTTTTTTTTCAAAATATTTTATTAAGGATTGCAAGATTCATTTCTCTATATGAGGACTAAACCTTGGTCAGATCCTATAGAAACAGTGTATTGTATGGCTAGTTCTTTTAGCTCAAACTTTTCTTTTAAAATTACTATAGGGGTAAAACATTTGCATATAAAACTTATCTACATATAAGGTATCTTACACATTAAGGAAGTATGCAAATATATATTACCAAGTTTTTGGTCAAACAAATACTGCACTTTGTGTTCTATCGGAGAAACTTCCTCTTCCCTTTTCAATCACCTGATGTGAGTCCTCGAAGAATTTGAAAGTTTTTCGGGTAAAAGAAAAAAAGATGTCACCCCTAGCACCCCTCTCTTTCTTAAGTATTCATCTAAAGTATTCCTTGGGAAATTCCCCCCCTCTGGTAGTATTGTCGATGGCATAACTCTCTCACAGTTATCTAACTTCCTCTATTTTTTCTCTCCTTGTTGTTGTGTTCCTCCCCTCCTCCTTTTCAAGACTTACCTCATTCATCGCTCTCCCGCTTCAGCAGCCGTGGTGTCACTCCGGGCATTGTGTTGTGATGTAAGGGAAGGGGGAGGAGCTTGGGGGAGGGGCTGCTATGGCAACCGCCCTCATCTGCATACTGTTCTCCCATTGGCTGAGCTCTGTCAACGCCAAAGTTTGGTTTCTAGCCACCCTGTGTAGCAGCACCTTTTTTTTTTTCCCAATTTATTTTCCCCATTTTAGGAAATATTTTTCTTGGGGAAATACATACACAAAGGGAGGGGAGGATTTCACTCTCTACTAAGGTCAACAGTAAGATTTGATCTTATTGGCTTTGTGCCGTTGGTAATCTGCGAGTGGTTGGTTGGTGATGACCCAATCTAATTAATATTTGATTGCCGCCGACTGGTTCTCTCTCTCAGAGATAAGAGGGATTTTCCTCCTTTTGTCTGCTTCTTATTTCTTCTCTCAAATACAGTAGAACCATCTCTCCCTGTAAACGACACCTAATTGTAGAGCCAAAGTATCCTTTACAGAGAGGTATCCTCTTACAGCTTTATAATTAAATATTTTAAAATTATCCAGCATGTGTTTCTTTTGAACGAAAAATCGAAAATTTATTTAAAGGAGAAATAACGATTATTTCTAACTTTAGGGATAAGGTATGAAAGGATGAATTGTGAAGAATAATGATAAATGGAAAAATAAAAGTATCCAGGATGGATTATTTTTCCGTTTATCATTACTCTTCACAATTCATCCTTTCATACCTCATCCCTAAGGTTAGAAATAATCGTTATTTCTCCTTAAAATAAATTTTGATTTTTCGTTCAAAAGAAACACATGCGGGATAATTTTAAAATGTTTTACAATCACAAGCCGCATTATATTATATTGTATAATTGAAAATATACATCAAATCAAACTCGAGGCCTTCCCCGAGGGGCATCTAAATTACATCAAGGGCTACAAGCCGCCCTGAGTCCAGATAGGCCCTTGGACATAATGGAGGTGTTGTACTCAACATGCTCAAATGCCATGTTGAGGAATTCACACAGAATGGTTTTCTGGCGAGAGCTGCCTGAGGAGTTGCTCCCTCTTACAGGAGAGTTGCTAAATTGTAAAAAATGGTAATTTTGAAAATGAAACAACTGTCCTTTATAGAGAGGTGTCCTCTAGTGTGAATCTCCTTTCAAGATTCTACACTACCTACAAGAAAATAAAACCATATCCAATTAAATTAATAGTGTGTGACATTTCGGTAACACAGCATTTAGAACAAGATTTAGGACAGGCCGTCTCAAGCCATTGAAGATAGAAAATAATAACAAAATCTACCCCACTTGCCCAAAATGTAGCTTGGCACTTGCAGCTCCAGAACACATTTTGGCTTGCATTAGATGCACTAAACAGGACCTTTGGGAGAGGCCGCTGCTCATCATAAAACAGCTCGAGGAGCATGAACTCATGGAATTTGTGTAATCTTTACACAAGGGGATAAGAAACAACAACAACAACAGCATTGTTACCATCATCAGACAAAATAATAAATGAGAAAAAAATACCACAGCATGTTCTTATATAGTTTTCTTTAGCAAATATGTAAACAAGATAGCAGATAAGAAAAAAAAAATGTTTTTTTTTTTTTTTAAGACAACTTGATAACAGTACTTTTTAAAGAACATGCTGTGATATTTTTTCTCATTTATTCTTTTGTCTGATGATGGTAACAATGCTGTTACCGAAATGTCACACACTATTAATTTATTGGGATTAGGTCTTATTTTCTTGTAGCTATAATCTATAATCCAAATTGTGCTTTTATCATCTCTTAAATACTATTTAGCAATTTATTATTATTATTTTTAATATATACAGTAAAACCTCCCTGTAAAGGACACCTAATTGCAAAACCAAAGTGTCCTTTAGGGAGAGTTGCTAAATAGTAAAAATGGTAATTTTGCAAATGAAAACTGTCCTTTGTAGAGGGGTGTCTGCTAAAGGGAGGTTCTACTGTATATTGTTTCATAAAATATAACTTCTAGATTAAAAAATCATGTTTTCTTGTTCATGTTCATTTGGATTATAGATTATAAGCACAAGATCTTCTTCTTCTTCTTTCTTATCTCCACTCAATCACACTAAGGTATCAAGCTTGTAAAGCTTGATATTTTTGATGGTGTCGGGGAGATTTGACAACCATCATGATTGGGTAAAGTAAAATGCGTCTGCCTTTGTCATTAAGACTGGGAGCACTACTCAGTGGCAGGCCAACTTAGCTCCAAAAGAAATGGCTGCCTCTGACATGAGGAACAGACACCATGTGCAGCCGCTCCTAACATGGAGTACAAACGCTGCTCAAGGTAATAAGACCAAATCCAAATAAATAAATAGCGTGTGACATTTCTGTAACAACGTTGTTACAAAAACGTCATGCACTATTTATTTATTTGAATTTAGTCTTATTATTTTGTGTTTTTCCTATATTTTTGTGTTAAAAAAAAAGTTTTTTTTAAACCAATTACAGTCAAACCTCATTAAACAAAATCACTTGATACCAAGATTTTATGATGTTGTAACCAAGTTGCTGTTATATGCAGGATCAATGAGGGCTTCAAACCTGGGTCACCAAATCAGTTGCCAAAAGTTGAACTCGACAACAATAAACAATTATGGTTCAAGACTCTATTGAACAAACCTTTACAGTAAACCTTGGTAAAAAGAACAGAGTGGAGATATAGCGAACCTTCCCTTTGATGATCCTAAATATAAACCCCCCCCCCCCCCCCAATATTAATGATACCATTTTTCGTTATTGTTTCTTATCGCCTTTTGCAAAGATTACACAAATTCCATGAGTTCATAATCTCACGGAATGGGGTGTAAGAGTGTAGCTTTCGTTGATCATGGCACCATGATCCAGGCACACTTTGGTGAAAGTCCGACTTTGCATGTAATTTGAGGCCTAACATGGAAGCCTTTGCTGCCAACTCTAACATGAGTACAGACGCAGCTCCTCTGTATACCTGGAGTGGGACCCTTGCTGAGGTCTATCAACAGGGTCAGTTGAAGTCAGGATTTTTAAAGAGATCTTTCTCCTCTTTCTAACAATGCTGCTGTTGGTCCGCGACTGCTTATTTGTCAAAGTTATTCTACTTGTTTCACAGCTGGTCTTCATATCTAAAGGTCGTTCCCCTATCCGTCACCTGAGGACGTGCGTGCCCAGTAGCAGTCAGCTCTGCTGAAGAGATGATACCATTTAGTGAATCATGGCTTTTTGTGAACCCCAATATTCAGTCCCATCAGGGTTTGCTTTAGCACGGTTTTACTGTATTTATTTATTTTTTAAACACAAGGTAATAAGACCAAAATCAAATAAATAAATAGTGTGTGACGTTTCGGTAACAGCGTTGTTACCATCTTCAGACAAAAGTACTGAATGAGAAATTTTACCACAGCATGTTCTGTTCTCATTCAGTACTTTTGTCTGAAGATGGTAACAACGCTGTTACCGAAATGTCACACACTATTTATTTATTTGATTTTGGTCTTATTACCTTGTGTTTATAATCTATAATCCAAATTGTGCCTTATCAATCTTATTTATTTTTTGTAAAATTACCATTTTATTAAGATTACCTCACTAGTTATCTCAGTTCCTATGTAGACTGTAATAGAGAATAAAGAAAAAAGGCATATCCTGATTATGCAACTAAAATTTGCTGATGGCTTGTGCCATCTATTGGAATAAATTTCAACTAAACGTTGAGTTTTTTATTATTTCAAAATTGACCAAATATCCTTTCTTGATTAATCAAGTAAAGCTATCATATACAGTAGAACCTCCATGAGAGGACACTCGCGCTAGAGGACATCTCTCTACAAAGGACAGTTTTGATTGCCACAATTACCATTTTTACTATTTAGCAATGGGGGGTCGGTGGAAGGCTGGTTAAACCGTTCGGTTTACGACCACTACGACCCGGGTTCGATCCCCGCATTGGACACTTTTTTCTGTTTAAAGAAAAAAAAAATGCTCCAATGGCCCCCCGATTCTTGCAAAAGTCCAACCCCACCAGCGAGTGCAAGTAACCAAACGGGGCTCTGGCACATTTGTAAGTGCAAAGTCGAACTGCTTTCACATGTGTAGACATGTGGTGCGCTTACAGTAAAAAAAGCAGTCGCTAACTACCCACCATGATTATCATGGCCTGTACCACGTGTACTAGGGATAAGCAAAAAAAAAAAAAAAAAAACTATTTAGCAATTCTCCGGTAAGAGGACACCTCTCCTTAACGGACACTTTAGGTCTACAATTAGGTTTTCTTTACAGGGAGGTTCTACTGTAGGCCAATTCTGTAATAATTAAAAAATCAATGATTAGTTGATATTCATTTTGATAGATGGCGCAAGCCGTCAACTTTTATTTGCATTATCAGGAGATGACCTTTTATCTTAATTTATTCACCTGATCACAGTAAAGTTTCATTTTTGTTCATTTAATAGAGAATATAAATATGATAAGGCAGAATATATTTGGATTATGTTGTTGTTGTTGTTTCTTATCCCCTTGTGTAAAGATTACACGAATTCCATGAGTTCATGCTCCTCGAGCTGTTTTATGATGAGCAGCGGCCTCTCCCAAAGGTCCTGTTTAGTACATCTAATGCAAGCCAAAATGTGTTCTGGAGCTGCAGGTGCCAAGCTACATTTTGGGCAAGTGGGGTAGATTTTGTTGTTATTTTCTATCTTCAATGGCTTGAGATGGCCTGTTCTAAATCTTGTTAGTGTTGTTTGATGCTGTCTATTTCTGATGTTCAGAGCTCCTCCTGGAATTTGGATTATAGATTATAAACACAAGGTAATAAGACTAAATCCAAATAAATAAATAGTGTGTGACATTTCGGTAACAGCGTTGTTACCATCTTCAGACAAAAGTACTGAATGAGAAATTTTAATAAATAGTGTGTGATGCTGTGGTAAAATTTCTCATTCAGTACTTTTTTGTCTGAAGATGGTAACAACGCTGTTACCGAAACGTCACACACTATTTATTTATTTGGATTTGGTCTTATTACCTTGTGTTTATCATCTATAATCCAAATTGTGCCTTATTACCTTAATAGAGAAGTTTATAGCGCTGTAAATAAACTCTGGCGGTGAATCACTGGTGACAGAACAGAGAAATGTGGACGACCTTTGCTATAACAGCAGGTGGTGGGAACTGTTTTGGTACTGCCACAGAACCAACACATGTGTCATAGCTCTCATGACGTGGCTGGTTGACACAGGATGCAAATCAGAAAGCTAGAGGGAGCAAGGAGAGAAACTTTTGTAACTAATCTTTCCTTTCTTAAACATAAATCCTTATTAATACAATATAATACACTGCGGCCTGTGATTGTAAAACAACACTTGAAGTTACACCGCATGAGTTTCTTTTCAATGAAAAAATCCCTGGACACTTTTATTTTTCCGTTCATCATTACTCTTTATAATTCACCCTTTCATACCTCATCCAAAAAGGTTAGAAATAGTCAATATTTCTCCTTGAAATAAATTTTGATTTTTCATTGAAAAGAAACTCATGCGGTGTAACTTCAAGTGTTGTTTTATAAATCATTATTAGCACACCATCTGTATACAGTAGAACTACCTTTCTGTAAAGGACAACACCTAATTACAGAGCCAAAGTGTCCTTTAAGAAGAGGTGTCCTCTTACCAGAGTGCTACAGTTCAATTAGTGTTCGCTATATTGTGATGTTTTACTGTACAGACTAACAATGAACTGTTGTCGAGTTAAAAGGCAATGCGTAAAACCTCACTAAGCTGAACCTGGGATATAGTGAACCTATAGCTAGCCATGGTTCATTATAGCCATAGTTTACTGTATTATAAAATGGGGATTATTTCAGGTTTGTAATAAGGAATTATTACAAACCTGAAATAATCCCCATTTTATAATACAGTAAACTATGGCTATAATGAACCATGGCTAGCTATAGTGAACTACAGGTTCAGTTCTCTTGGGGTTCCCTATAGAAGAGTTTTACTGTTAATATATAAAAAAGGTGTCCCCACCAACGAGTGCAAGTAACCAAACGGGGCTCTGGCACATTTGTAAGTGCAAAGTCGAACTGCTTTCACATGTGTAGACATGTGGTGCGCTTACAGTAAAAAGCAGTCGCTAACTACCCACCATGATTATCATGGCCTGTACCACGTGTACTAGGGATAAGCAAAAAAAAAAAAAAAGGCGTACCCGGATTTGAGAGGTTGCTCCCTTTTTATCAATTTATTTTTTACAATAAACTGGAAAGTAATTTACATTTCAAAATAGGTTACATGGAAACCATTTTGTTTTTGATTCCATGTGGTCTACAATAATTTGTAAATTACTTTTAAGTTGTTTGGGCAATCAATTGATGAAGATGCAGTAATCCCTTGAAATATTTTGAGAAAAAAAAAAGAAGGATTTTCTTACCCAGATCTAGGTATGCCCTTTTTTATATAAAGAACTGTTGGTTACATAATGTTTTGGAAATTGTGGTGATTGGTAGAAAAGGAAAGGATGGGAAGGAAAAAAACTAAAAGGATTTCTATGATAATGGATAAACAGTAGAAAGATGTTCTACTGTACTATACTGTACTGCACTATAAAGGTCAGCACCTAGTTGCAGAGCCAAAGTGTCCTTTAGAGAGAGAGAGAGAGGTGTCTCCTCTTACCAGATAATTGCTAATTAGTAAGAAATGGTAATTTTAGTAATGAAAACTGTCCTCTTTGTAGAGAGGTATCTTCTAGTGAGAGTGTCCTCTCATGGAGGTTGTTTTGCCATAATCAGCTTTATATAATCCAATAAAATAAAGGATGCTTACTATGCTACTATGTTAATGAATTAACAGTAGAATCTCTCTATAAACGACAACACTTATTTGCAGAACCTAAGTATCCTTTAGAGAAAGGTGTCCTTTTATCACAGAATTGCTTATTAGTAAGAAATGGTAATTTTTTTAGTAATGAAAACTATCCTTTGTAGAGAGGTGTCATCTAGCAAGGGTGTCATTTCATGGAGGTTGTTTTACCATAATCAGCTATATATCACCCAATAAAATAAAAGGATGCTAGCCAAACAGAATGGAAAGACTAGGTAGGCACAAGGCAACAAGACCAAATCCAAATAAATAGTGTGTGATGTTTTGCTAACAGCGTTGTTTACCATTATCGACAAAAGTATTAAACCTTCATTCAAGTACTCATTTAGTAATACATTTTGGCTTGCATTAGATACATTAAACAGGACCTTTGGGAGAAGCCGCTGCTTATCATCAAACAGCATGAGGAACATAGACTCATGGAATTCGTGTAAATCTTTACAAAAGGGGATAAGAAACAACAACAGCTTATTCAGTACTTTTGTATAACAATGCTGTTGTCAAAATGTCACACATTATTTATTTATTTGAATTTGGTTTTGTTTACCTTGTGTCTTTAATCTATAATCCAAATTGTATCAAATCATTTCAAAGGTTTCCAGACTTAAGTCTAGTCATTAAGGACAATGACCTTCCAGAATGGTTGCAGGTTTCCCCACTATATACAAATTTCAATTCTCAACCTGCAACCCCAAAATACATTATTGACTGTATTAGCTTATTCATTGATGAGCTCTACTCATCCCCAGTAGACATTATCACCCTTGGCAGAGCTGACTGCTATAGGGCGCGTCCCCAGGTGGCGGATAGGGGAACGACCTTCAGATATGAAGGCCAGCTGCGAAACAAGCAGAATAACTCTGACGAATAAGCAGTCGCGGACCAACAGCAGCATTGTTAGAAGAGGAGTAGACCTCTTTAAAAATCCTGACTTCAACTGACCCAGTTGATAGACCTCAGCAAGGGTCCCACTCCAGGGATACGGAGGAGCTGCGTCTGTACTCATGTTAGAGTCGGCAGCAAAGGCGTCTGCTTCCATGTTAGGAACGGCCTCAAACTACAGGCAAAGTCAGACTTTCACCAAAGTGTGCCTGGATCATAATGCCATGATCAACGAAAGCTGCACCCCTATACCCCATTCCATGAGATCAGATGTTGATTTGCATGCTGCATCGCCCGTCGCGCAGAATAAACAGGGGCGCGGTCAGGACTTAGGTAGAGGGTTCTGTCCGATAAGTATAATACAGTCTCCACAAACTTCTAACTTTGCAGCTTCCAAGCAATTGAGAATTTTGCAGTGCAACATAAATGGATTGTGCTCAACAGCAACAAAAATAAAATTAGAAGAAATAATGGAAATAGCTGAAAAACAAAAGATACAAATTATAGCCTTACAGGAAACCAAATTAAATGAAAAGTACAATCTCAAATATAAAAACTATAATATCCTCAGAAAAGACAGAAATAAAGAAGGGGGTGGCCTTGCATTTTTAATCAAGAATTTGTACTATGAAGACATAGCCATTAATATTCCAAACACATCAGACCTCGAAGCCCAAGGTATCAAAGTCTACCTCAGTCAAAACAAAACCATCAACATATTCAATATGTATCACCCACCAAACAATAAACTTATTGACGATGGAACAATGGCTCAATTTCTTACAGACAACACAATTATTGTAGGTGACCTTAATGCCAAACATCAACTATGGGGATGTTCCATGCCAAACCCAAGAGGCAAAATACTTTCAAACATATTTGACGACAATGCCTTCATGTGCTTAAATGATGGGAATCCCACCCACCATTCCTACAGCTATAATACTGCACAAGCACTTGATATAAGTTTCTCCAGTCCTGACATTTTCCACAAATGCAAATGGCAAATATTAAAAAGTATTGGAAGTGATCATTTGCCTATTTTGATAGAAATTAGCACCAAGACCAAAACCAGCTCAATTAAAGAAAAATTCTGGAACTTCAAAAAGGCTAATTGGAATCTTTACCAGAAAAACACCAATGAAGACTTTAGAAAAGCACCCACTAGAATAAAAGATCTGGAACAAAATTGGATATCTTTCAAAAACACCATTATTAAAGCAGCCAAAGTTTCAATACCAAGAGGTAATATTAAGAAATGGATTCCAAATTATACACACCAGGCAAAAGATATTCAAACACTTATAACTAAAAGAAATGAACTACAAAAAAAGTGCACCCAAAACCAAACAAATTGTAGAACTGAACTGAACATTGTGAATGCAAAAATAAAAAGGTTATACGTAAATATGAAAAGGGAAAAATGGAAACAAACTTGTGAAAACCTGAACCCAAGAAACCCGAATACAAAACTTTGGCATTTGGCAAAACAAATTGACAGAGCCCAGCCACAAACTGAAAACACAAATATGATTAAGAATACGGATGGTACCCCAGCAACTAATGACAAAAATGCTGCTAATCTTTTAGGTAATTCATATCAAATAAGTAGTAAAATCAAATTCGAAATAAAAGATAAGAAAGTTGAAAAAAAGGCCCGAAAGATTATTCATGACTGTAAAAATTTCACCAGCACTCATAATATTTTCCATGAAAAAATCAATATGAAAGAGCTAGATTATGCATTAGAAAACACTGACCTAAACAAGACTCCTGGGCCAGATGGAATCCATGGCCAAATGATATCAAACTTGGGCAAAAATGGCAAAGAAATACTTCTTGATATTTTCAATAACTCCTGGAAAACTGGAAAATTGCCTCAAGACTGGAAAACTGCAACAATAATTCCTATTAAAAAACTTGACAAATCTGCTGATGACCCAAAAAACTACCGACCTATCTCCCTCACAAGTATTTGCTGCAAATTAATGGAAAAAATTATACTCAGACGACTTACCTACCACCTTGACACAAGAAATCTCTTACCAGAAGAACAATATGGATTTAGGAAAGGACATGGGACAATAGACCAACTCTTATTTTTCACACAAAAGGTAAAAGATGCACAAAACAGAAAACCAACTAGCCACACCATAGCTGCTTTTTTAGACCTTACACAAGCTTTTGATAAAGTATGGAAAAACAAGTTGATTACAAAATTATACAAGCATTTCAAAATTGATGGAAAAGCTATCACTTGGATAAATGATTTCCTTAAAAATAGATACATCAGGGTCAAATATAATGGAACTCTATCTAAAACCTTCAAATTGTACCAAGGATTACCACAAGGATCAGTCCTTAGCCCAACTCTCTTCACCCTATTTATTGCAGGCATAGAAGAAAAAATTTCACATAAAACCAATATTGGACTTTTCGCTGATGACATTATTCTATGGAGCAGTAACCCTAACTGGAAAAAAGCTGAAAGGGATTTGAACAAGACTCTTCTCCACCTAGAAAAATTTGCTAATAAACATAAATTAGAATTTAACCCCCAAAAATCTGAAACCTGTCTTTTTACTACCGATAAGAAACTATACAAAATAAGGCCAAAAATTATTCTGAAAGAACAACAATTACAATATAATAAACATCCTAAATATCTTGGCTACACCCTGGATCCAGAAATTAACTCCAGTAAACATATTGAAGAAGTTATTAGAAAAGGAAGAGACCGACTAAAAATCCTGAAATATATTTCAGGAAGAGAGTGGGGAGCCGATGCAACCACACTAAAATTAACTTACACGTCTCTAATTAGACCTATCCTGGAATATGGATATCAAATCTATGGTACAGCATCTGAAACAAATCTAAAATCACTGGAAAGGATACAACTAAGTGCAGCTAGAATTATTACAGGTCTTCGAAATACCTGCCCTAACGATATTGTACTTTACGAGGCAGACATTATGCCCTTAAAGGATAGAAGAAGCTACAATCTGCCAAAATATATAAACAAAATCAAGAGTTATGGAAACAAACACAGAACTTCCAATTACATACTTAATTGGGAATCCAATCTAAGACTCAAAAAAGAAGGTCCTCTCCACCTGGCCAAAAGAAATGGATTTTTAAAATTTAAAGTAGAAAAAAATTATTTAGCAGAAAAAATTTCTCCATGCGAACCACTACAAAATGTTATTTTTAATGACACTTTAAATGAACCCACCAACAAACAATACCAAAATCCAGAATACTTAAAACAATTATCATTAGAAATAATTAATAACATTCCTAAAAATGCAATAACTATTTATACCGATGGTAGCAGAGATGAGTTGGGACACACTGGCAGTGGCTGTCTCATCAAAACTACAAATGGCATTGAGAAAATGAACAGAAGAAACCCAGATTTTTGCTCAGTCTTCAGATCAGAACTTATAGCCATCTATGAAGCCTTAAAATCCATCAGAAATACTAATTATCAAGATATCTGGATTCTTACTGATAGTAGAAGTGCCATACAACACTTGGGTCACACAGGGGAACTCAGAGACAAAGTAAGCAGGAACATAATTGGTTATCTCCAAAAACTCTCAAAAACCTCAAAAATTCACCTTCAATGGATACCCTCACATGTTGGAATTGAAGGCAATGAAGCTGCTGATGTTCTAGCGAAAAAAGGCACAAAAGAACCCTTGCCACAGAAAAATAAACTTACTTTTAAAGAAATAGAAACAGTAGCCAAAACAAAAATAAACAAGAACTGGAGGATCCCACCTAAGCACAGTTGGTACAGTGGAGTGAACCCAGGAGGAGCTCTAAACATCAGAAATAGACAGCATCAAACAACACTAACAAGATTTAGAACAGGCCATCTCAAACCATTGAAGATAGAAAATAATAACAAAATCTACCCCACTTGCCCAAAATGTAGCTTGTCACCTGCAGCTCCAGAACACATTTTGGCTTGCATTAGATGCACTAAACAGGACCTTTGGGAGAGGCCGCTGCTCATCATAAAACAGCTCGAGGAGCATGAACTCATGGAATTCGTGTAATCTTTACACAAGGGGATAAGAAACAACAACAACAACAGACATTATCAACAAGCTCTAAAGCTTGATATCCTGATATGATTGTTGAGTGGAGATAAGAAAGAAGAATGGAGAGACAGTTTCCAGGATTCTACTATTCAGTAGAACATTGGGGGGAATAGCAAGTTGGAGGTAACATGGAAGATCAAACTCTGTGTGAGTGTGTCTGTGGCATTGCATGGAAAATATTTCGGCCATACTAATGTACAATTACTGATATACCTCTTTACTTATTTGTATTTATAAACACAAGGTAATAAGACCAAATAAATAAATAGTGTGTGACGTTTCGATAACAGCGTTGTTACCATCTTCAGACAAAACTACTGAATGAGAAATTTTACCACAGCATATGCTGTGGTATTATTTTTATTTAGTTTTGTTACCCTTTCCAGAATGGTTGCAAGGTTTTCCCACTATGTACTAAGTGTCAACCAGCAACCCCAAACCACATCAATGACTGTATTGACTCATCCATTGATGAGCTCTACTCATCCCCACAGTAGATACTATCAACAAGCTCTACAAGCTTGATACCTTGATATGATTGTTGAGTGGAGATAAGAAAGAAGAAGAGTTTTGTCACCTTGTGGTTCTTATGTACAATTACAGATATGAACCTTATCCCAGTACAATGTTGTACTATTTTTTTTCCACAAAAGGTAATAAGTCTAAATAAATAGTGTGACATTTTGGTAACGGCGTTGTTACCATTATTGTCTGTTAATGGTAACAATGCTGGTACCAGAATGTCACACAAACAGCACATTTGGATTTGGTCTTAGTATTGTCTTATTATGTTGTATCTATAATCCAAATTGTACCATATCAAGCTCTTCATTTCTTTGATCGGTGACAAACACAAGGTAATAAGACCAAATCCAAATAAATAAATAGTGTGTTACATCCGGGGATGTATCTCAGATGGTAGAGCGCTCGCTTAGCATGTGAGAGGTATTGGGATCAATACCCAGTATCTCCATCTTTTTTTTACACACTATTTATTTATTTGGATTTGGTCTTATTACCTTGTGTTTGTAATCTATAATCCAAATTGTGCCTTATCATTTGATCGGTGACTTGTTAAAAAGAGAAAACTTGCTTTGGTACTTTGAGTTCTTTGTATGCAGTATCGGTCCCTAAGTTGTTATATCATGGAAAGCTGTCGTATTTAATGATGCATCAACATTTTTTTTAGAATGAATTTTTAAAAAATGTTCTCTTTTTGTTGACTTCATAGGTTTGCTGTGATTCCAGGATGTAGCTGCTGAAGAAATCTGCCGCCAACAGAGTTGAAGATGTCTCTCAGCACGGACAGACCTTCTACCAGCTACTACAGCTGGTATATTTGCATATCTCCCATTTAACTCTCTGAATATAATGCATAATTTGAATTGCAGATGATAAAAGCACAATTTATTTATATATTATAATAAAAGAAAATAAGACTTAATCCAAATAATTTATTAGTGTGTGATGTTTCGGTAACAGCATTGTCACCATCATCAGACAAAAGAATAAATTATTTGGATTAGGTCTTTTTTTTCTTTTAATTTGAATTTCAGTAAAACCTTTGCTCAAACTAACCAGAGATATAGCCAACTTTCCCTAAAATAACCCCCCATTTAAAAAAAATATATAATAGAGTGAACCATGGTTATATAGTGAACCAAAATTCAGTCCAATTAGGATTCATTATGCCATGTTTTCATTGTACTTTTTTTACACAAGGCATATACCCATCTATAACGAACCCCAAAAGGACTGAACCTGTGGTTCACTATAGCCATGGTTCATTATAGCCATAGTTCACTGTATTATAAAATGGAGGATTATTTCAGGTTTGTTATAAGGCAAGGTCCGTTATATCCCAGGTTCGTTTTAGCAAGGTTTTACTGTATTTTTGATTGTAGATAAAAATTCTATATATATATCCATTGGATTAGGTCTTCTTTTCTTGTAGCTATAATCTATAATTCAAAATGTGCTTTATCAATTTGGATTATGGATTAGAAACATTAAGGTATCAATGAAATGTTTGTGATGTTTCGGTACCAAAATGTAAAAAAAATGTCATTAATTTGTATTTAGTCATGTTACCTTATGTGTGTAAAACTGAAGAGGCCACTCCCCAACATATACTAAATTGTATCGGAAAGGACAAGAGATCCCTGTACAGAGAACCAAGAAGAGTTCTTAAGCTTCTTTATGAGCACAACCTCCAAGATCTTGTCTAATTTAGACTAAAAGGATAAGTAAAAAAAAAATCATAATAATAATAAGAATAAAGAAGGCATCTCCTGACCACAAGCACATGTGCTTTTTAGATGGCAGAGCGCCATCTAGTGGAGTAAAAATAAACTAAACGTTTATTTAGCTTACTCCGAGATATTTGGCCAACCCAATTTCTTGATAAATCAAGAAAAGCCATCCACGAACGCGTTTCGCGCTGTTGGCGCTCGTCAGCGTGGAGAAGGCTGTAACCATTGCGACCAAAAAGATTTTTTGGACCCAATGGCTTCCCGAGAAATCAAGAAATGGGTATTTATAAAAAAACCTTATGTGTTGTGTTTCTATTAGGAAAGAGTTATAATCAATGTTTATATTCATTGGCAGAACATACCTTTAAAGCCCAACTCATGGTTTAGATTGCTGATTAAGCATTATTCAGAAATCGATTGAGCATATTACTTGATAAAGCACAATTTGGATTATTATCTATAATCCAAATTGTGCCTTATCATTTTTGATAGACTTCAATGGACCTAAGAAGTTATTCTTTCTATGAGCTGAAGAAAATGAATTCCAAAGTGAATATCAATGTTGATGCCATCACTTGAAGATTCTATTTTAAAGAGTTCAGGATCTGAAGCTCTCCTCTTTGAATTAGGTCTTATTTTCTTTTATTTGGAGCATATTACTTGTTTGATTTTTGCTAAAAAGGGAGGTAAGACGATGTCTTGCCATGTGTTTATCCCTCCTCACCCTCCTCAATTTCCATCCATTATGTAACTTGTTTCTGATTGGCTCATGACTATTATCAATAATGAGATGGATACTAAAGATGGATATCAACAAACAAAAGGTAATAAGACCAAAATCCAAATAAATAAATAGTGTAAGATGTTTTGGTAACAGCATTGTTACCATCATCAGACAAAAGACTAACTGATGATGGTAACAATTCTGTTACCAAAATGTCACTCACTATTTATTTATTTAGATGGATTTGGTCTTTTTACTTTTTGTTTCTAATTTATAATCCAAATTGTACCTAATCACATATACATCAACAATTAAGAAAAACCTTGCTGAAATGAACCAGTGAGATATAATAAAAGAAAATAAGACCTAATACAAATAATTTATTAATGTGTGACGTTTCGGCAACAACATTGTCACCATCATCAGACAAAAGAATAAATCTTTTTTCTCAACTTCTTGAAGTAGAGGAGAGCTTCAGATCCTGAATTCTTTAAAATAGAATCTTCAAGTGATGGCATCAACATTGATATTCACTTTGGAAATCATTTTATTTTATTATAATCTATAATCCAAATTGTGCATAACCAGTGATATAGTAAACCTTCCCTAAGAAGGAACCTATAAAATAATATTTCCAGTAGAAATTCTCTCTAAAGGATGACACCTAGTTGTAGAGACAAAGTGTTCTTTAGAGAAAGGTATCCTTTTACCAGAGAGAAATACAGTAAAACCCCTCTATAGAGAACCCCAATAGGACTGAACCTGTGATTCACTATAGCCATGGTTCATTATATAGTCATAGTTCACTGTATTATAAAATGGAGATTATTTCTTTTTCTCTTATAAGGGAAGGTTTGCTTATATCCCCAGTTTATTTAATGAGGTTTTACTGTATGTAGTATAAATGGTCTTTTTATTTTTTGGCTATGAAACTGTTCATTGTAGAGCAAGCATGTCAAACTCGCGGCCCGCGGGCCTCATGCGGCCCACAACGAATAAATTTGCGGCCCACCAGACAATATATTTTCATAAAAAAATTTTTATAAATAAAAAAAAAAATTAATAAAAATTTGTAGCCTAATTTTTAAAAATTGCAATTATACATAATTTATTTATTAATAACGAACCACTGGTCGCCATACATAAGTCGTAAGTTTTGATAATATTATACCTACATACATAACTTATGTACATCGCCATAAGTATTTTTTGCGGCCCACATAATCTTATTACTTTTTTATTTGGCCCGTGTTAGGATTTGAGTTTGACATGCTTGTTGTAGAGAGATATTCTTTAGTGCGAGTGTCGTTTCATGGTGGTTCTTTACTGTATTAGGGATACCATAGAGTGAACCCCATGGCTATAGTGAACCAATATTTCAACCTCATTGGGGTTTGCTATAGCCAGGTTTTAATGTATATACAGTATATACCCTGTTAAAAAGAACCAGAGATATATCAAACCTTCTCTTATAACAAACCTGAAATAATCCCCATTTTATAATACAGTGAACTATGGCTATAATGAACCATGGCTATAGTGAACCAAAAGTTCAGTCTCATTGATGTTTGCTATAGCCAGGTCTTCTCTTATAACAAACCTGAAATAAACCCCATTTTATAATACAGTGAACTATGGCTATAGTGAACTAAAAGTTCAGTCCCATTAAGGTTTGCTATAGAGGGGTTTTACTGTATATATTATGATAGATGGTGCAAGCTATCAGCAGCATCCAGTTTCACAATCTTAAAATACCTTTTTTTAAAAAATAAAATGTTACTTTGAACGTGTCAATTTGAACACTGTGTATTTCTGAATGACTGTGTGGAGGAGTGCTGTAACTCGAGCCATGTTTCCAGGACTTCACCCGATCTGTGGAGGACTGATGCCGTCAAGTTATGATGTGTGAGTTTGTGATCGAAAGGTAAACCTCAGGTCTTATGTCTCTTCCTTGCTATCCTTATGTTTTCCTTGTGTTGATATTTATTTTAAAATAATTTTGTATCCCCCAACTTACATGTTGATCACACAACACAATGACAAAGTGTTTCAAGTGCCATATCTCAGAAGTCTACCTGGATCATGTAGTAAAATGTCTAACTTCCTTATTTCAACACTCCAAGGAATCAGAATTTTTGGTTGAATTAAAGATGATGTTGAACCATAAACTGTTGAATTAAAGTCGGTGTTCAATTATAGTCAGTTGAAGAGTCAGTGTTGAATTATAATCTGTTGAATTAAAGCCGTTGCTGAATTATTGTCTGTTGAATTAAAGCCGGTGTTCAATTATAGTCAGTGTTGAATTATTGTCTGTTGAATTAAAGCCGGTGTTGAATTATAGTCAGTGTTGAATTATTGTCTGTTGAATTAAAACCGGTGTTGAATTATAGTCAGTGTTGAATTATTGTCTGTTGAATTAAAGCCGGTGTTGAATTATAGTCTGTTGAATTATTGTCTGTTGAATTAAAGCCGGTGTTGAATTATAGTCAGTGTTGAATTATTGTCTGTTGAATTAAAGCCAGTGTTGAATTATAGTCAGTGTTGAATTATTGTCTGTTGAATTAAAGCCGGTGTTGAATTATAGTCAGTGTTGAATTATTGTCTGTTGAATTAAAGCCGGTGTTAAATTATAGTCTGTTGAATTATTGTCTGTTGAATTAAAGCCGGTGTTGAATTATAGTCAGTGTTGAATTATTGTCTGTTGAATTAAAGCCGGTGTTGAATTATAGTCAGTGTTGAATTATTGTCTGTTGAATTAAAGCCGGTGTTGAATTATAGTCTGTTGAATTATTGTCTGTTGAATTAAAGCCGGTGTTGAATTATAGTCAGTGTTGAATTATTGTCTGTTGAATTAAAGCCGGTGTTGAATTATAGTCAGTATTGAATTATTGTCTGTTGAATTAAAGCCGGTGTTGAATTATAGTCTGTTGAATTATTGTCTGTTGAATTAAAGCCGGTGTTGAATTATAGTCAGTGTTGAATTATTGTCTGTTGAATTAAAGCCGGTGTTGAATTATAGTCAGTGTTGAATTATTGTCTGTTGAATTAAAGCCGGTGTTGAATTATAGTCAGTGTTGAATTATTGTCTGTTGAATTAAAGCCAGTGTTGAATTATAGTCTGTTGAATTAAAGCCAGTGTTGAATTATTGTCTGTTGAATTAAAGCCAGTGTTGAATTATTGTCTGTTGAATTAAAGCCAGTGTTGAATTATAGTCTGTTGAATTAAAGAAAGTTGCCTTATTGGAATATGCAAAAAAAAAAATTGTTGGTTAAAGTAGGGGTTGAATTAAAGAGGCTATATTGTATTTTCACTGGATTTATCACTAATATATTTTCTTTAAGTCTATAATTCTAACTCATTTCATTCCAAACCATTTTCTCTCATTAGGCATCTGAAATAAGTCAATCTTTAAGAAAGAAAAAAAAAAGGCATCTCCTTACCTGCAACTGAAAGTTGCTGTTGTTGTTTCTTATCCCCTTGTGTAAAGATTACATGAATTCCATGAGGCAACTGAAAGTTGCTGATGGGTGAAGTCAATCTTTATTTACATATTTGGGATCCTAGGGATCTAATAGGATTCATTTCATTTAAGATTGAAATATTTGTTTTGTTAATAAACTTATATTAGGAATGGTTTTGTTAATCTCTTGATACTAATAGCTGATTGTATAGCTACAAAGGCTGTCTAAGCTAAATGCTGCACAGTTGGCAGAATACCCTTTACCAATGTTGACCAAATGTTGCTCTAATTCTTTATTTCATTTCTGGAATTTTTGGTCAAAATAACTGTAGAACTAACCTCTCTGTGATAAGGCACAATTTGGATTATAGATTATAAACACAAAGTAATAAGACCAAATCCAAATAAATAAATGGTGTGTGACGTTTCGGTAACAGCGTTTTCACCATCTTCAGACAAAAGTTCTGAATAAGAAAAATATATTATGCAGCATGTTTTAAATAGTTACTGTTATCAAGTGTGCAATCTGCTATCATGTTTACACACTTGATAACAGTAACTATTTAAAACACGTTGTGATATACAGTATAACCTCGTTAATTCGACACACCCCAATTCGACACTCGGCGATAATTCGACCATGTTCCGATGTCCCGACCTCCGGTCTATCGAATAACAAACCGTAATTCGACAGTATCGATAATATGACAGTTCCGATAGTTCGACCATTTTAAAATTCGAATTTCGACAGTTGAATGTTATTTTACATCCAACTTTACCGCTAAACGGTATTACGGCGGGTGCCGATCGGCTACGGCGGGCGCCGATCGGATCGCGCCTGCGCACTTTTGGTTTCTGGTTAGTTTAAGTTTCACTTTGCAGTGCCGTTGCGCAATTTCGCGGATGTTATTGTTGTGTTTTTACGCGGGAATTTCGGCATCATGCGCTAACTAATAATAATTTTTATTAAATTAAATTTTATTGCCCTCTATCGTTAAAATTTTACACAAATAAATTTACTGGCAATGCGTTTCTTTTTTTAAAATCTCTACAGACCTTACTGCAATGATATGATTTAATGAATGAGAGGGCTTGGCTCATCAGTAGTGAACCCTCTCAGCGGTTTCGCCAAATTAATCTCTAGACCGCTCTACTATTGTATTGGACTGGTTTTGTTATATACCCTGCATTTTCTATGGAAGGCAGCTAAATGGTGTTTAGTGAACTATGGACATAAGCTTATAGGTCTGTAGAGGTACATACATATAAATTTCAAGGTATTGCATCGAGCAAAGCTCTTCCGCGCAAAACATGTTTTCATAACCATTATATATTAGTAAATTAAATTTTATTGCCCTCTATCGTTAAAATTTTACACAAATAAATTTACTGGCAATGCGTTTCTTTTTTTAAAATCTCTACAGACCTTACTGCAATGATATGATTTAATGAATGAGAGGGCTTGGCTCATCAGTAGTGAACCCTCTCAGCGGTTTCGCCAAATTTATTGCCAGTAAATTTATTTGTGTAAAATTTTAACGATAGAGGGCAATAAAATTTAATTTACTAATATATAATGGTTATGAAAACATGTTTTGCGCGGAAGAGCTTTGCTCGATGCAATACCTTGAAATTTATATGTATGTACCTCTACAGACCTATAAGCTTATGTCCATAGTTCACTAAACACCATTTAGCTGCCTTCCATAGAAAATGCAGGGTATATAACAAAACCAGTCCAATACAATAGTAGAGCGGTCTAGAGATTAATTTGGCGAAACCGCTGAGAGGGTTCACTACTGATGAGCCAAGCCCTCTCATTCATTAAATCATATCATTGCAGTAAGGTCTGTAGAGATTTTAAAAAAAAGAAACGCATTGCCAGTAAATTTATTTGTGTAAAATTTTAACGATAGAGGGCAATAAAATTTAATTTACTAATATATAATGGTTATGAAAACATGTTTTGCGCGGAAGAGCTTTGCTCGATGCAATACCTTGAAATTTATATGTATGTACCTCTACAGACCTATAAGCTTATGTCCATAGTTCACTAAACACCATTTAGCTGCCTTCCATAGAAAATGCAGGGTATATAACAAAACCAGTCCAATACAATAGTAGAGCGGTCTAGAGATTAATTTGGCGAAACCGCTGAGAGGGTTCACTACTGATGAGCCAAGCCCTCTCATTCATTAAATCATATCATTGCAGTAAGGTCTGTAGAGATTTTAAAAAAAGAAACGCATTGCCAGTAAATTTATTTGTGTAAAATTTTAACGATAGAGGGCAATAAAATTTAATTTACTAATATATAATGGTTATGAAAACATGTTTTGCGCGGAAGAGCTTTGCTCGATGCAATACCTTGAAATTTATATGTATGTACCTCTACAGACCTATAAGCTTATGTCCATAGTTCACTAAACACCATTTAGCTGCCTTCCATAGAAAATGCAGGGTATATAACAAAACCAGTCCAATACAATAGTAGAGCGGTCTAGAGATTAATTTGGCGAAACCGCTGAGAGGGTTCACTACTGATGAGCCAAGCCCTCTCATTCATTAAATCATATCATTGCAGTAAGGTCTGTAGAGATTTTAAAAAAAGAAACGCATTGCCAGTAAATTTATTTGTGTAAAATTTTAATAATTTTTATTTTTTTATTTTTAACATTGAAATATTTTAGCTATTTTTAAATTTATAAATAATTTCTTTTTAAATAAATATATCTTTATAAAATGTAGCCACAATGATTATGATAACATTTTATTTCAATATTCCATTTCTGTGTTATTATAAAAGATTTAAACACAAAATCAATACCTGCAGCAGCAGTGGATGACTTTAATACATTAAAATTTATTTATTAAAAAAACATTTTAACCCTTAATTACTCGCGTCGAGACACAGGTCTCACCTAAAATTTTAATCGAAAACATAAATACGATTTTCGAGTCCAAATAATTTGTAAGTTTTTGTAGCTTAAGATAGCATCGAAATAAATATTTTAGACCATTTGTTCTATCGCTTGGCCCCTAGAAGGAAGAAAAATAAAACAAAAAAGCCACCGCCTGAGACAAACGTCTCGACGCGAGTACTTGCGTAATAATTTTGGTTTAGGTTTCATTTTCTGGCTGGCTCTATCTTCGTAAAACAGTAAGTTATTGTTCTTCTTCTAAGTATATTTTTTGTTCCTAAATATCCTAAATTCTCTGTCTCTCTTAGATATTTAGAATTTATTTATTTTTATTCAATATTTTAATACTAAATATTTTCTAAAATATATATTATATTATAAAAAATGGCTAGTACTTCTGAGAGGAATCAGAGTGAATCCGACATGGATTGCGATGAAATAATTTGTGATTTATCCGATACTTCTGATACCAAAATTTATAGTTATCATGACACAGACTCTGAACAGAATTCAGAGGCGGATGAAGAATTACCAAATGATGATTCTGAATTTTATTTTGGAAAGGATGGTGTCACAAAATGGAAAAAGACAATGTGGCAGAAAACCCAGATTCGTACAAGAAGTACAAATATAATTTCTCAATTGCCAGGGCCTAAATCTGAAGCAAAATCGATAGAATCTGAATCGGATGCATTTACAAAAATAATTGATATTGATATGGTACAAAAAATTGTAGATTGTACGAATGCTTATATAAGCAATATCAAAGAACATTTCTCTAGAGAAAGAGATGCCAAATTAACTACTGTAACAGAAATCCTAGCTTTATTTGGACTTTTGATAATGTCAGGTGTCAAAAGAGCTGCTCATTTAACTTATAAAGAGCTATGGGCGGTGGATGGCTCAGGAGTAGAAATTGTGAGAGCAATTATGTCACAAGATCGTTTTTTATTTCTTCTACGTTGCCTGAGATTTGATGATATTACAACAAGAAAAGAACGAAAAAAGCTGGACAAACTTGCTCCAATTAGAGAATTTGTAGAAGCCTTTGTATATAACTGTAAAAAGCTCTATACTCCAGGTGAATATAATACAATTGATGAGAAGCTCATTCCATTTCGTGGCAGGTGTGGCTTTAGACAGTATATGCCCAACAAACCTGCAAAATATGGGCTCAAAATATATACCATTAGTGATGCAAGAACATTTTATACCTTTAATTTTGAAATATATTGCGGAAAACAACATGATGGTCCATATAAAAAAAAGTAATTCACCCGATGATATCGTAAAAAGATTGATCACTCCAATATCTGGGACAAGCCGAAACATAACAACAGACAATTGGTACACTAGTTATAAATTATCCCAAGATCTTCTTACAGAACATAAACTCACTTTAGTTGGCACTTTGAAAAAAAATAAAAAGGAAATCCCTAAAATATTTCTGCCCAATAGGAATAGGCCAAAATATAATAGTATATTTGGCTTCACTCAGAATACCACCCTTGTATCTTATGTCCCAAAAAAGAGCAAGGCTGTTCTATTGCTCTCAACAATGCACTCAACTCCCACAATTGACGAAGAAAGTGGATTCAAATTAAAACCTGAAATTGTAACATTTTATAATTTGACTAAAGGCGGGGTTGACATGGTGAACCAAATGTGTGGAACTTATTCTGTTGGCCGTCGAACCAACAGATGGCCTCTATGCCTATTTTTCGACCTACTAAATGTTGCAGGCATAAATTCAGAAATAATTTTCAAGTCTTTAAATATAAATTCACCTCGAGTTCCAAGAAGAATCTTTTTGAAAAATATTTCCCTACAATTATTCCAGGATCATTTAAAAATTCGATCCCAATTGAAAAACTTGCCAAGAAGTCTCCATGACCTGATAATATTGCATTGCAAGAAGGCTGAAAGTCCAGAGGTAAGTTATATATATTTCATAAAATTATTTAAAATGATAAACATAACAATCTTTTGTTTACCACAGATCGAAATGAGTGTAGAGTCAGAACCTAAGAAGCGAAAACGGTGCTATGTTTGCCCAAGTACCAAAGGTAGTATGACACAAATTATTTGCTACAAATGCAGGAGACACATCTGTCAACGTCATTCTTCGAATATTTGCAAAGATTGCGAATAATATCCGTCTGCAACTTTTAATAGTAGCCTATTTGTAAAACTATGTCAAACATTCATTGTTTTTACTATAGTCATTGTTTCAATAAAAATAAATAAATATAAAAATATTTTTTGCCTTAATTCACATGTGTCATAAACTACACACAATTACGAATATAATGCAGCCTAATTTTCAATCTAAATATTAAAATTTAACATATATTTCGGTTTTTTAAAAGTGAGACCTGGATCTCAACGCGAGTACTTACGTAACAAATATAGGCGCGAGTAATTAAGGGTTAAAAGAAGAAAGACATGCATGTTTTTTTTCAAAATGACCGTTTGGAATACATCCTGAATAGGATTTCAGTGCAAAAACAGACATCTATAAAGGAATTTTTTAAAAGATCTTCATGATAATTTTTAAATAATATTTTAAATTTTTCTTTTTATTTACCATATTTATTTCCTTTCAACTGCTATATTTTTCAATTAGAATAAAATATTATTTAATATATTATATTTAATATTTTAATGTCTGTAGAGTTAATATTTGATTATATTACTGAAAAGAAACACATTGCCAGTAAATTTATTTGTTACAATTATTTTTGTTTCTAAAATATGTATTAATGCCATTTTGTCCCTGATACTAAAAGTTAATCATGAAAATAAAATAAAAACACACAATGGTTTCAATTAATATCATTAATTTATATTACAAGGCTATTTTTAAAAAGATATTATTTTAGCGAGTTAGATGATTACCTAATCATCTCACCTTAATTCAACACTTCCTTTAATTCAACCGAAAGCTCTGATCCCTTGGGGTGTTGAATTAAAGAGGTTCGACTGTATGTTTCTCATTCAGTACTTTTGTCTGAAGATGATAACAATACTGTTACCAAAACGTCACATACCATTTATTTATTTGGATTTGGTCTTAATACCTTGAGTAGAACCTTTCTGTAAAGGACAACACCTAGTTGAAGAGCCAGAGTGTCCTTTAGGGAGATGTCTTCTTACCTGAGAGTTGCTAATTAATGAAAATGGTACTTTTGGTGATGAAAAACTGTCCTTTGTAGAGAGATGTCTTCTAGCAAGAGCATCTTCTGATGGAAGTTGTTCTACTCTAACTTTTTCTTGAAATAACAAGAAAAGAAAGTCACTTTTTAGGCTGTTTGCCCTCATCACCTTGGTGTGTAGATAGTATGTTAACTATGAAGGATGTTTTTTATCCAAGAAAATGGCATTCAAAGTCACTCACCTTGGTGGGTACAGCCTATACCGCACTGACAAAGTCTTATTATTATTATCCCAAGTACACGTGGTACAGGCCATGATAATCATGGTGGGTAGAAGTAGGCGAGACTGCTTTTACTGTAAGTGCAACATATGTACTGATAAAGTCTAACAAGTCTGGAATACTTACAATAGAACTACCTCTCTGTAATGGACAACACCTAGTTGCAGAGACAATGCATCCTTTAGATAGTCTCTTCTTCTTCTTTCTTATCTCCACTCAATCATATTAGGGTATCAAGTTGTGACCCTTGATGGTGTCTGTTTGACAACCATCATGACTGGGTGAAGTAGAATGCGTCTGCCTTTGTCATTAAGACTGGGAACACTACTCAGTAGCAGGCCGACTTAGCTCCAAAAGAAATGGCCGCCTCTGACATGAGGAACAAACGCCATGTGCAGCCACTCCTAACTTGGAGTTTTAGATAGTAAAGCAGCTAATAGGTAAAAATATTCTTTTTTTTTTTCTTTTGGTGATATGAAAACTGTCTGTTTTATAACGGGATCTGTAAGTGAGAGTGTCCGCTTGTGGAAGTTCTGTTATAGATGGGATCTCAGCATCTTTTAACTGCTCACTAATCAAATGTAACTTTTTGAAATTTTGTCCTTCTCTCTCTACCTAATCAGGAAAACTTGGTAATTAATGGGTAATTTTACTGCTAGTTACTGGGAGATATGCAACTATGTCATTGGAGTCTTCCTACTTAACTCCCTACTGATGCTATCTCTACAGGAAAATCTTGTTAAAACAATCCAGGAATAGAGTAAATCTTTCCTTTATAAATTAACCTATAATATTTTAGTTGTTGTTGTCGTATCCAATGAAGAGCCTCAGATGTCTCCATGCATCTCTAACACAGCAGCAGCAATGTCCACTATCTTTGGTGTGTAAAGCTGCTGCTCTGGGTCTATGTCAATTTTCTGTTGTTGTAGTGTCCAATGAAGAGCCTCAGATGTCTCCATGCATCTCTATCACAGCAGCAGCAATATCCACTATCTTAGGTGTGTAAAGCTGCTGCTCTGGGTCCATGTCAATTTTCTGTTGTTGTCGTGTCCAACGAAGAGCCTCAGATGTCTCCGTACATCTCTATCACAGCAGTCGCAATGTCCACTATCTTGGGTGTGTAAAGCTGTTGTTCTGTGTCCATGTCAATTTTCTGTTGTTGTCGTGTCCAATGAAGAGCCTCAGATGTCTCCATGCATCTCTATCACAGCAGCAGCAATGTCCACTATCTTGGGTGTGTAAAGCTGCTGCTCTGGGTCTATGTCAATTTTCTGTTGTTGTCGTGTCCAATGAAGAGCCTCAGATGTCTCCATGCATCTCTATAACAGCAGCAGCAATGTCCACTATCTTGGGTGTGTAAAGCTGCTGCTCTGGGTCTATGTCAATTTTCTGCAAGGTTGCGGCCATTGCTGGGCATGAGAATATATGGGTAGGTGTTAGTTCCACACCAGGACAGTTGTTGCATGTCCTATAGGTTCTTGTGTTATCTGGATGTATTGTCATTCCTTTATAGTGTTAAGAAATATTTTAGTGATACCATTATAAAATGAACCATGGCTATAGTGAACTTTGTTAAAAACAATCCAGGAATATTCACTACAACCTCACTGAAACGAACCAGGGATATAGTGAACCATTCTATTATAACGAACTTGAAATAATTCCCATTTTATAATACAGTGAACTATGGCTATAATGAACCATTTTTTTTCTTATCCCTAGTACACGTGGTACAGGCCATGATAATCATGGTGGGTAGTAGTAGGAGACTGCTTTTACTGTAAGTGTACCACATATCTACATATGTGAAAAGCAGTTCGACTTTACACTTACAAATGTGCCAGAGCCCCGTTTGATTACTTGCACTCGCTGGTGGGGTTGAACTTTTGCAAGAATTGGGGGCCAATGGAGCATTTTTTTAATTAGAAAAAAGTGCCCAATGCGAGAATCGAACCCGGGTCGTAGTGGTCGAAAACCAACGGTTTAGACCATCCTTCCACCAACCCCCAAAGATTACATGAATTCCATGAGTTCATGCTCCTCGAGCTGTTTTATGATAAACAGTGGCCAACTATTATATATTAGTGATACCATTATATAATGAACCATGGCTATAGTGAACTTTGTTAAAAACAATCCAGGGATATTCACTACAACCTCACTGAAACGAACCCCAAAACACATTATTGACTGTATTGACTCATCCATTGATGAGCTATACTCTTCCCCGGCAGACACCATCAAAAGTCTAAAGCTTTACAAGCTTGCTACCCTAATATGATTGAGTGGAGATAAGAAAGAAGAAGTTAAACTCTCTTTAACTGAATATATGGAACTTATTCTTTTTAAAATAATTTTATCCAGTGTGAACATATGGTACTGTCAGTGACAGACTTACAGTTATTGACACCTGGGGCAGAAATCTTCCTGTGGAACCTATATTGGGGTGATCACCTTATAAAATGTTGAAACACAACTACACTCATGGACAAAACGTAAGGAAGTGGAAAGTCTTTGATGTCTCCAATCATCTGTTTTTTGAAGGAGACTGAGGTAATTTTGTTCAGACTTGGTTATCTCGTGTGTTTTCAATAAAGGACACTGTGTATCAAATATATTTCAGAGTTATTGTCTGAATCCTGATATACATGCTAAAAGGTATAACTTCCTTAAGTCCATGAGTGTATATAACTAACATCTTTGATAAGGCACAATTTGGATTATAGATTATAAACACAAGGTAATAAGACCAAATCTAAATAAATAGTGTGTGACGTTACGGTAACAACGCTGTTACCGAAACGTCACACACTATTTATTTGGATTTGGTCTTATTACCTTGTGTTTAACTAACATCTTTATTAAGTAAAGATGATTTGAAAGGTTTTGCTGTTGTTGCATGTGTTGAATTAGAGAAGGTTGAGAGAAATGTGAAGTAGATGTGATGGAGAACATATTGAGGATTTTCTAAATTGTCCAACTTGTTTGAAGTCTCAGTTAACCATTTAAGAATCAAAAATAATACATTTTAAGGAAATGACTGAGATAAGTTAGAAGAAAATAAATTACTATCCTCCTCATTAGAGCTATCTCTGAGGCTGACCATTTTTGTAATGCCATTTTACCCTGTTCTGTGTAATTCATAGCTTCCAATTCCAGACCACTCTATCATATTGTCAAACCTATCCTTTCTTGGTCTGTCCACCTCTCCCTTCATTGATGCTACTAAGATCTAAGTGTTGTTATTGGATCATCACAAACATTTCATTAATTTGGTTATGGTCTTGTTACCTAATGTTTCAAAAATCTGTTATTGAAATGTGCCATGTAATTTAATTTTGGTAAAACCTCGCTAAAGCAATAAGTTTATTACAGCCATGGTTCCACTGTAGCCATGGTTTCACTATATATATAAAATGATAGAAAGAAAGGTGAGAGGTGATATAGGGGAAGAGTGACCTCTGGCGGTCGTTTTAGCAGAGTATTTGTATCTATGAAATATATAATTTTTTTTAAATAAAATAATATTTTAATATAACAATTTTAAATAAAAAATATTTTAATATAACATATATATGAGAACTAATAAGAAATTTCTCCTTTATGGTTTTATTAGATGATAAAAAAGAAGAGAAAAATGTTTCGAAACATTTTTCTCTTCTTTTTTATCATCTAATATAACATATATATGTCATAATATATACTCTTCCAAGAATAATAAAGCCAACCTACAGTCGACCCAGAGAGAGACGGGAGGGTAAAGACACCAGCGACATTCCAAGGTGCGACTACTGGAGTCCATCAGTTAACACCTCGGGACTTTTAAGACAGTTGGGGATTGTTTACGACATGAACGGCCGCCCGGCTTTGCTGGGCCCATCTCTCTCCCTCTCTCTCTGGTTGCCTGGGTTCCTCTTCCAAATTGTGGTGTAATTATTTCTCTTCCCACCTTATTATACCACATATATATATATATATATTTTTTTGCTTATCACTAGTTCACGTGGTACAGGCCATCATAATCATGGTAGGTAGAAGAAGAAAGTTATAAAGGAAATTTCACTCTATCCTCAGTTCATTTGAGTCATGATAACATGATGATCTGCCAATGATGGTTGGAGTATATGTCTTACTGACTTTGACATTTCCTTTTGATAACTTCACTTAAAGAAGGCTATATTTGAATTTTTACCAAACATCAAAATTTTTCTCTAATCCATTTCCTCTTATTATGTTTGTGAAATAGGTCAGTCTTAGGGATTCTATAGGGATATCTTATCAGAATTTATTTTGTTTAAGATTGAAATATCTGTTTATTTATCTGTCGAAGGCACTCTTGAGTAGCTTTCTCCATTTCAAAATCATTAAGTATTTTTCAGAGTTATTGTCTGAATCCCGATATACATGCTAAAAGGTACAACTTCCTTGTTTTGTCCATGAGTGTATACACATTTGGTTTTCTCATGTGTCTTCAATAAAGGTCACTGTGATATCTTTCAGAGTTATTGTCTCAATCCCGATATACATGCTAAAAGGTACAACTTCCTTGTTTTGTCCATGAGTGTATACACATTTGGTTTTCTCATGTGTCTTCAATAAAGGTCACTGTGATATCTTTCAGAGTTATTGTCTGAATCCCGATATACATGCTAAAAGGTACAACTTCCTTAAGTTTTGCCCATGAGTGTAGACTTGGTTATCTCGTGTGTCTTCAATAAAGGTCACTGTAATATCTTTCAGAGTTATTGTCTGAATCCCGATATATATGGTTAAAGGTAAAACTTGCTTAAGTTTTGGCCATGTGTGTATGTGTAAAGGACACTATTTGCATAGGCAGAGTGTTCTTCAGTGAGATGGTATCCTCTTTCTGGAGAGTTTTGCTAAAAAGTAAACGTAATTATTTTGGGAATGAGAACAGTATTTTGATAGAGAGAGGTGTTTTTTAAGAGTCCAGCTCTCACCTCCATAAGTGACCACAGGACAATACCAATGCATTTACCTTCCCTTGTCTTCAGAGAAATGTGCTAGCACTTTGTGAATTGAACATGGGCAAGAATGTATCAGATCTGCTATGACCCGGGATCGAATCCCGCATTGGGCACTTTTTTCTAATTAAGATTTTATAATAAAAAAAAAAAAAAAAAACTCTCTACCCACCATGAACAACATGGCCTGTGTCATCTCGTGTACTTGGAATAAGTGGCAAATATATACAGTAAAACCTTCTCTTTTTAGCAAATCCCTCAATGGGTTTTGGTTCACTATAGCCAAGGTTACCTATATTAGTGGACAAAACTTAAGGAAGTAGAAAATCTTTGACCTGTACAAAGAGAAACTCAGGATCAATGCTTCGGCGAAAGTTGGTTTTCATGACTTTGGAAATGAAGATCCCTCCCTCATTGCTTTGAGGAGTACTCTAACTCCACCTTTGCCGGTCCCAAGCCCGGATGAAAAAGGAGGAGGGGGAGAAGCTCAGTAAAAAACCTGGGCTCAGCTGCCCCGGCTGATAGTACCCTGTAAGGGCACCTAATCCAGGGATACAGGATGAGCAGCGTTTGTACTCCATGTTAGGAGTGGCTGCACATGGCGTCTGTTCCTCATGTCAAAGGAGGTCATTTCATATTGGAGACAAGTCGGCCTGCTACTGAGTAGTACTCCCAGTCTTAATGACAAAAGCAGACACATTCTACTTCACCCAGTGTGGAGATAAGAAAGAAGAAGAGGAGTACTCTTCATTGTTGGAGGAAGCATATTCAACCCAATATATACTAATGTCTTGATGTCGCTGTTTTTTTTTTTAAGGAGACAGAGGTAGTTTTGTTCACACTTGGTTATCTTGTGTGTCTTCAATAAAGATCACTGTATATCAAGTATTTTTAAGAGTTATTGTCTGAATCCCGATATACATGCTAAAAGGTACAACTTCCTTAAATTTTGTCCGTGAGTGTATGTGTAAAGGACACTATTTGCACAGGCCGAGTGTTCTTCAGAGAGATGGTATCCTCTTTCTGGGGACTTGGTAAATAGTAAAAAAAAAAAGGTAATTTAGCAATAAAAACTGTCCTTTGATAGAGAGGTATTCTCTAGCAGGTGTGTTCTCTTATGTCGTCTCTATTGTGTATGGTATGACTAAGATTGAGGATTATTTAAAGTTTGTTATAAAGGGGGGGAAGGTTCACTATATCCCCAGTTTGTAGATAATAGAAAATAAGACAATCCAAATAAAGTAATAGTGTGTGACATTTCAGTAACAGCGTTGTCCAGAAATGTCACACACTAATAATTTATTTGGATTAAGTCTTATTACCTTGTTTTTATAATCCAAATTGTATTATCATCCCCAGTTTGTGTTAGTGAGGTTTTACAGTTTTTTTTTTTTTGCTTATCCCTAGTACACGTGGTACAGGCCATGATAATCATGGTGGGTAGTTAGCGACTGCTTTTACTGTAAGTGCACCACATGTCTATACATGTGAAATGCAGTTCAACTTTTCACTTACAAATGTGCCAGAGCTTCGTTTGGTTACTTGCACTCGCTGGTGGGGTTGGACTTTTGCAAGAATCGGGGGCCATTGGAGCATTTTTTTTTTTATAAACAGAAAAAAAGTGTCCAATGCGGGAATCGAACCCGGTTCGTAGTGGTCGAAAACCAAACGGTTTAGACCATACTTCCATCGACCCCCCTATATATACTAATGTCTTAATGTAATGACTTGATGTCGCCGGTCGTATATTTATTGGGTTGTAAAGAAAGTTCGTTTGGTTTTTGTGTCCTGTAAATCCTGTCAAACAAGGGGAGATGCTATCACTGAACTCTCATCTCAGATGACCTCTCTAGACAAGGTCTATCTCTTTATGTACACAATCTAAATTTCAGTCAATTTTTTGGTAATTGTGTTGAGAATAAGTTACGATCTGACAACCCGGCGGATTCATCGGGAAGGTGATCATCATCAAATTATTACTGTTTTGTTTACCATAGGCTGGCGGAAGTTCCGGCATAGCTGTGATAAGTTTAATAATTACCTTGTAAATAGATAAAACTAAGATATAAATCCTTAAGGTAAGAGTATCTTCTTATTTATAACAAGGCAATACACCCCATACAGTAATACCAACATTTGATGCATCGCAATCTGTTATAAGAAATTTTAACTATTTTTGACCTGTGTGTCTTCTTTTTGAAATAAAGATATTTTCTACTGCCTTTACTACAAGGGTGGGTCACTATGTGGGTCAATCCCACATGTCTTGCCCAATAAGGACTACAATGGAATATTACCATAACATCAACATAACACAAGGTCCCACCATTAAAGTAAAATAAACTATGTAATGTCATTATGTATAGTTTATTTGGATGTGGTATTCCTTCTGTTTCTATTCTACAATCTGCATCAGGCAAAGTCAGACTTTCACCAAAGTGTGCCTGGATCATGGTACCATGATCAACGAAAGCTGCACCCCTACACCCCATTCCATGAGAGCGCTCGAGGAGCATGAACTCATGGAATTCGTGTAATCTTTACACAAGGGGATAAGAAACAACAACAACAGAAAATAAGACCAAATAAATTAATAGTGTGTGAAGTTCCATTAACAGTACTGTTACCATTATCAGACAAAAGAATCAATTCATTTATCTGATGATGCTAACAATACTGTTACCAATATGTCACACACTATCAATTTATTTGATTTTCTTGTAGCTATATTTTATAATCCAAATTGTTCTTTATCATACTGCCTTTACTCTAATGATAAAATAATGGGAGGGCCTGGCTCATAAGTGGTAAACCCTACCCAGCGGTTTCGCCAGTTTAATCTACCGTACTGCTGTTATATTGCATTTTGATGTTTTTATTTTTTTACTGATACTGAAGCTAAACTGTTTTGGGAAGGTTATTTTAAATGAACTATGGACATAAGCTTTATTTTTTATAATTGCAGTAAGGGAAGTAGGAAATTGTTTTAGTTAAAAAAAGAAAAATAGTTGTCAAAAATAGTTCAAATTTCTTCTTCTTCTTCTTTCTTATCTCCACTCAATCATATCAGGGTATCAAGCTTGTTTGACAACCATCATGACTGTGTGAAGTAGAATGCGTCTGCCTTTGTCATTAAGACTGGGAGCACTACTCAGTGGCAGGCCGACTTAGCTCCAAAATAAATGGCCGCCTCTGACATAAGGAACAGACACCATGTGCAGCTGCTCCTAACATGGAGTACAAACGCTGCTCATCCTGTATCCCTGGATTAGGAGCCCTTACAGGGTTTCTTATATTAACATGTGATATTCAGTGTACATATCAGATCAGTCAATGGTCTGATATCATTGAACTCCTGTAGAAGGGCTATGAAAGCTAGAGTTGGCAATAAAAAGAAATACCAGGGATACAGGATGAGCAGCATTTGTACTCCATGTTAGGAGCGGCTGCACATGGCGTCTGTTCCTCATGTCAGAGGCGGCCATTTCTTTTGGAGCTAAGTCGGCCTGCCACTGAGTAGTGCTCCCAGTCTTAATGACAAAGGCATTCTACTTCACCCAGTCATGAAGATAAGAAAGAAGAAGAAAAGAAATAAGAAACACATCTCCAGAGACTTATTGACTTGTTTAAAAGCTTAACTCTTTTGCTATAACTGATAAGGAACCATAGAGATAGTTTCCATCATTCTTGGTACCAGGTAGAAAACCCCAAAAAACAGACCCTCCAACTAAACAGAAGGGAATCGACACAGTTGGCCAGATGGAAATCTGGTCACCTGCGCCCTCTAGTCTATAAAGAGGGAGCCAAAAGCTTTCCCATGTGCACTAGGTGCAAAACCGAAGAGGCCACTCCCCAACATTTACTAAATTGCATTGGAAAGGACAAAAGATCCCTGTACAGAGAACCAAGAAGAGTTCTTGAGCTTCTTTACGAGCACGACCTCCAAGATCTTGTCTAATTTAGACTAAAAGGATAAGTAAAAAAAAAAGAAAACTCTTTTGCTGCCGATTACCTGACTTTGCATAGTAGTGAGGGGGTCGATGCATAGTAGTGAGGGGGTCGATGGAAGGATGGTCTAAACTGTTGGTTTTCAACTGCCACGACCTGGGATCGAATCCTTCATTGGGCACTTTTAAAATAATTTTTAAAATGCTCCAATTGCCCCCGATTCTTGCAAAAATCCAACCCCACCAGTGAGTGTAAGTAACCAAATGGGGCTCTGACACATTTGTAAGTGCAAAGTCGAACTGCTTTTCACATGTGTAGACATGTGGTGGTGCGCTTACAGTAAAAGTAGTCCCTAACTACTCATCATGATTATCATGGCCCGTATCACGTGTACTAGGGATAATAAAAAAATAAGTAGTGAGCTTTGTGTGCACTCACTTGCCAGGGTGTGAGCCATTCCTCAGGGCCCTATCACATGCTTATGCAAGATCTAAACCTCAACATATGTATTCTCTTTGGTTACATATCGGCATTTTTAACTGTGAAACTATTAAAGCACAAATATTTATTTTAAACATAAAATAAACTTATAATGTCTATACAGCAATGAAAAAAATATTAGGAGGGCTTAACTCATCAGTGGTGAACCTTCCCAGCAGTTTTGCCAATCTTCCAGATCGCTTCTCTTGTTGTTGTTTTTTTATCCACTTGTGTAAATATTACACGAATTCCATGAGTTTATGCTCCTCAAGCTGTTTTATGATGAGCAGCGGCCTCTCCCAAAGGTCCTGTTTAGTGTATCTAATGCAAGCCAAAATGCGTTCTGGAACTGCAGGTGCCAAGCTACATTTTGGGCAAGTGGGGTAGATTTTGTTATTATTTTCTATCTTCAATGGCTTGAGATGGTTGCTTCTCTTAGAGCTCTAATACTGTATTGGAGGATTCTGTTTATATATGTTACACTGAAAGGTGGAATCTCAGAAATGGTATTTAAGCAAACTGTAGACATAAGATTTTAGGATAGTTCTTTAATTTGTGCTTTAATGCTTAAAAATAGGTATACACCGATCAAATTAATTGCAAAAAGTTTCTTTAATTAGGTGTATACCTATTATTAATCGTCATTGCAATTATTCCGCAATCTAAAGCTTTAATGCTTGTTTCTTATCCCCTTGTGCAAAGATTACACTAATTCTATGAGATGATCTTGTAGGGTTAAATAATTCCAACTGCCACACCTAGATGGCGCTGTGTTAAACTTTGTGTGTTATAAAAGTTACATTTTGTAAATGTAAATATTTAATTATTCTTTATTATAAATTATTTGATATTTTATTGTAAACAATATGGTATTTTTTTTTTTTGCCAGAATACCATTTGACTAAAATTTGTATGCCTAAATAAGTCGAGAGACTTTTTTTTTTTAAATAAAAACACATAGTATGTCGGTGGATGAGAGGGTAACACGCTCGATTCCCGACAGTCATGAACCGGGATTGAATCCCGCGTTAAAATTTGTTTAATATGTGAATAACCATCACATATATTATTCACTGTTTCAATTATCATGAACTAGGTTGCTCTTGTTGAGCGGTACCTAATAATGTGATTTTGAACCAGGAAATAAAAACAAGTTTAGTGGTGTCTGTGGTGATTAATGATCCTACAATCTCATGAAATGGGGTGTAGGGGTGTTGCTTTCGTTGATCATGGCACCATGATCCAGGCACACTGTGCTTCAATGATTTCTTTTACCATATATAGATGGTGCGTTATTGCCCTATATTAATTTATGTCTAACTGGCCTTGTCCTTATTGTTTGTGGAAGATCATTGCTCGATGCAAATATTTATATGTAATTCTGTGCAAGTAACCAAATGGGGCTCTGGCACATCTGTAAGTGAAAAGTCGAACTGCTTTCCACATGTGTAGACATGTGGTGCGCTTACAGTAAAAGCAGTCGCTAACTACCCACCATGATTATCATGGCTTTGAGATAAGAAAGAAGAAGATATGTAATTCTACTGTCCTCAAAGCTTATATTCATAGTTTTCTTAAATACCATTTCTGAGATTCCACCCTTCAGTGTAACATATATAAGCAGAATTATCCAATACAGTATTAGAGCTCTAAGAAAAGGTCATTGGTGAAACCACTGGGAGGGTTCATGAACCAAGCCCTCCTAATATATTTTCATCACAGTAAGGACAGAAGAAAAAGTTTGTTTGATGTGTAAAAGAAACATTCATGCTTAAATAGTTTCATTTCTTATGTATAAATGGTGCTTTATTGACTTATTAACCTGGATTTGAGATTCTATCATGGGTATGATAAGGTACAATTTGGATTAGAAACACAGGGTGATAAGAACAGCATTGTTACCATCATCAGACATAGTGATATAGCGAACCTTTCCTTAATTCGTGCTTTAATGCTTTCATTTCCCATATATGTTTTTGTTGTTGTTTCTTATCCCCTTATGTAAATATTACACAAATTCCATGAGTTCAAGCTCCTCGAGCTGTTTGATGATAAGTAGTGGCCTTTCCCAAAGGTCCTGTTTAGTGTATCTAATACAAGCCAAAATGTGTTCTGTAGCTGCAGGTACCAAGCTACATTTTGGGCAAGTGGAGTAGATTTTGTTATTATTTTCTATCTTCAATGGTTTTATAATACAGTGAATTATGGTTATAATGAACCATGGCTATAGTGAACCACAGGTTCAGTCCTATTGGGGTTTGTTATAGATGGGTTTTACTGTAGTTAGTTTAAAGATATGTTATACTGTATATATATATATTTTTGGGTTCCTTAAATGTGTGTTTAAAAAAATAAGGTAATATATAAAATAAATAAGGAGCAAACAATAAAAGAAGGAAACAAATAAAAAAACAAACAGAAAATAATAAAAATTTAATGTAAAATAATACAATGAACAAATAAAATAACAACAAAAATCACATAAAAGGGAATGTGTTGTGGGGGGGGAAATTGTGTGTGCCAATCTTATCTGAAACAAACACCAAACACATGGTTGTGGTCAAATAATATTAAAATAAATCATTCAAACATAAAAATAAAATGGTGTAAACTTATGGAAAATAAAAAGTAAAACATAATAAAAGCATAATATAAAAGAATTCACCTTTTGTTTATGTTGGTGGTGTATAGAAGCCATGTACAAGGTAATATAAGACCAAATCCATATAAATAAATAGTGTGCGACGTTTCGGTAACAGTGTTGTTACCATCATCAGACAAAAGTACTGAATGATAAATTTTACCACAGCATGTTTTAAATAGTTACTGTTATCAAGTGTGTATCATACAGTGGTGTTGATAACAACAAAAAGCCTATCTAAATAAATATAAAACATCAAATTGTATGAAAAATAGTACGAAAGTGAAATTGTACTGGGGAGTATTAAGTTGATAAATTAAAAGAAAGACATCTGATCCTGCAACTTTCTGATGGCTCTCAAGTTTCTGATGGCTTGCGCCATCTGTCAGAATAAAAATAGATGGCGCAAGCCATCAGAAACTTTTAGTTGCAGGATCAGATGTCTTTCTCTTAATCAAATTATATTTCAGTTTGTTTATTTGTGGGGGGAAATACAAGATTTACTTAGCCTACTCACAGATGTGTTGCCTTTTGAATATGCAAATATTTATAGGAAGAAGGTTTAACTATGTTGGGGGAATCTGACACCCTTCATCTGTTGAGGAACTTGTAGAACTGTAGACACCTTTTTACAATGGACAGTTCAATCACCAAAATTTACCATTTTTGTTATTTAAGACACTCTGGTAAGAGGACACCTGTCCCTAAAGAACACTTCAACCCTGCAACTATGTGTTGTCTTTTACAGAGAAGTTCTACTGTTGATAAGGCACAATTTGGATTATAGATTATAAACACAAGGTAATAAGACCAAATCCAAATAAATAAATAGTGTGTGAAGTTTCGGTAACAGCGTTGTTACCATCTTCAGACAAAGTACTGAATGAGAAATTTTACCACGGCATGCTTTAAATGGTTACTGTTATCAAGTGTGTAAACAAGATAACAGATAAGAAGAAGATAGTTTTTTAATTCTAAGAATAATATTCTGTGTTTATCAGAAAACTATCTTCTTCCTTATCTGCTATCTTGTGTACACACTTGATAACAGTAACTATTTAAAGCATGCTGTGGTAAAATTTCTCATTCAGTACTTTTGTCTGAAGATGGTAACAACGCTGTTACCGAAACGTCACACGTTATTTATTTATTTGGATTTGGTCTTATTACCTTAGGTTCTATTGTTGTGCTACTATTGATAATGATGATAATACTATAGAAAATGGTGATAAAAGCCACCAATAAAATACTTTAACTTTAATAAGGGTAACAAGGTAATAAGACCTAATCCAATTAAATTAATAGTGTGTGAAGTTTCGGTAACGGCATTGTTGCCAAACATCCCACACTATTAATTTATTTGGATTTAGTCTTTTTCTTTTTTCTTATCTCCACTCAATCATATTAGGGTATCAAGCTTGTAGAGCTTGTTGATAGTGTCTACTGGGGATGAGTAGAGCTCATCAATGGATGAGTCAATGGATTTGGTCTTATTATCTTGTTCTAATCTATAATCCAAAAATTGTGCTTTATCAACTTCAATAAGGCTTAGGATTCTAAGATCCATTCAAAGAATTTGTCTTCTACTTCAATAAAGTAAACAGCAATGAAATAATCTTTTTAACTCTTCTTGCTTAAAGCTTTTTGTCAATATTCAAAAGAATACGGGAGAGACATTTTGAGGGATATGGAGGTTAGCTGTTGTTATAAGTAAGTCTGTAGATGTGTCAGACAGGACCAGTGGACAGCCATGAACCAACAGCCAGAGTTGAAATGGTGCTATGAACTATTATTATTAAGTCATTTTATTCACGATCAAACGTTGTGACCCACTGTACGTATTACATCCCAAACACGATACGACCCCAGCCATCTCTGTCTTTAGCTAAATGTACCATCTCGCGGCGACCGTTAAGCCAGTGAGTTTCTTTAATTGGTCCATGAAGCGTGTCATCGGGCATCCAGGTATGTGTTGCCCAGACATCAGTCAGTATGGTGTACTCCATCCCCCTGTGTCGCACGATGTGACCTAAGAATCTCAAACAATTCCGTTGTACAGAAGTCGGTCATCTTCCGAAATAGATAGTTGTGATAGTATAGTTCCAATAAATTCCTGTATGTGTTGATAACAACAAATCAATATATTTCCTAGACATGAACTTATCAATACAATTTTTGTTTGGAACCAAATGAAAACTCTCAAGAAAACTTTTACTGAATTTGGATCTAGTGGGGACCTCATATCAATGTCAGCTCCTGAATTACATGATGTAAAATTGTATCTCCATGACGGCTGAATGCGGTTGAAAATTTCAAGCCTTTATTGTTGGGGCAGGAGCGCGCCTGCCTGCACATCCTCACTGCTCAAGAGAAACAGCTCTGATGCAATCAATTTATCTTGAACCAAATGTACAAACAAAAACTTTTAAACCAAATTAGGTGACGTCATTACAAGGTAAATAAGACCAAATCCAAATAAATAAAGAGTATGTGACATTCCAGTTATAGTCATGTTACCGAACACGCTATTATTTATTTGGATTTGGTTTTATTACCTTGTAGTTCTAATCTATAATCCAAATCGTATCATTTGTAACCTGTCATGTTTGTGTTCCAGCTCAGCTGTTCAATGCTACACCGACTGAATCAATGTACGGAGAGAGAGCTTGGCCAAGTTCCTGACACCAAGTATGGAGAAATGTAGTTCCTCCTACCCTACTGTACATAGTTCCCCGAGATTCCAACATCTCTTCCCATTATATATACATTGCCAGTACTGTACCATCTGTGACTGCACAACTTTCCCCTCTATGGACTGAATGAGATTACATTTTTGCACATATATGTATATGAAATATAAAAGATGTGAAATTCTATTTGGTGATATTTTTTAGAACACAAACTTTTTCTGCTCAAATTGAACCTACAAACTAACACTACCAAACCCTCTCTAACTTCAGACATATTGGCCACTCTTATTTTAAATTTTGACATCTTGTGTACAGTCTCTATTTTTTATTTCACATTTATATACAGTAGAACCTCCCTGTAAAGGACAACACCTAATTAAAGAGCCAAAGTGCCCTTTAGAGATATCTCCCTAAAGAACACTTTGGCTCTGTAATTAGGTGTCCTTTACAGGCAGGTTTTACTGTATAAGGTAAAATATGGATTAGAAACATTTAAGGTAACTCGATTAAATCAAAATTCAATAAACTATATATGACATTTCAGTAGCATTGTTACCATCTTCAGACATAAGTACTGAATGATACTGAATTCAGTATTTTTTATCTGAATATGGCACAATTGTTGTTAGCATCCTTCAAGTCAACTTTTAATGACTACATGGTGACAAATATTCTCCAATTTGATTTGTTAGTGAACATCACTCTCATCTCATCTAGTGACCTTCTGGTAATTTTATTGATTCCTTCTAGCCAGCTCATTGCAGGTCTTCCTCTCTTATTTCTTCCATCAAATATTTTCTCAAAAATTGGACTCAATTTGATAGACACTAACAGCAACAAATATTCATCATATTATGATCATATATAATGTATATTATGGATAAAATTGGATCATATATGGTCACCAAAATCAGAATCGAGCCAGAGAAACATGAACTAATGGAATTCGTGTAATCTTTACACAAGGAGATTAGAAACAAAATCAGACTCAACTTGATGGATGCTAACAACAACAAACATTTATCATATTATAATCATATATAACATATATTATGGATAAAATTGGATCATATTGTTGTTGTTTCTTATCCCCTTGTGTAAAGATTGCACGAATTCCATGAGTTTATGCTCCTCGAGCATTGGTTCATATAGGGTCACCAAAACCAGACTCAAGCTCGAGGAGCATTAACTAATAGAATTTGTGTAATCTTTACACAAGGGGATAAGAAACAAAATCAAACTCAACTTGATGGATACTAACAACAACAAACACTTATTGCTCATCAAAAATACTGGAGGATTTTGAGATATGCCATTTGGTCTCAATCCTAATGAATAAAACCCCAATTTGTACCTCCCAGTGTGAGCATTACTCCAATAGAGGGTTGATAAGACACAATTTGGATTATAGATTATAAACACAAGGTAATAAGACCAAATCCAAATAAATAAATAGTGTGTGACGTTTCGGTAACAGCGTTGTTACCATCTTCAGACAAAAGTACTGAATGAATGAATGAAAAGTACTGGATGAACTACATTCAGTACTTTTGTCTGAAGATGGTAACAACGCTGTTACCGAAACGTCACACACTATTTAGTTATTTGGATTTGGTCTTATTACCTTGTGTTTCCAATAGAGGGTAGACAACATCCTGATGGGATGGTTAACATAAAAAGAGACTGAATGAAAACTGGGATAAGCTTTTGACTTCATTCTTGTTATGGAAAAGGACACTCTCTTGTTTTTGAAGGAAGTAATCACCCCAAAAGGCAGAACAGTAAAATTTATTTGACCATGGCATAGATGAAAGAAGGCACTGACAGCCCACTTCTGTATTACTGATGAGAAAACTATATAGATCAGATCAAATTGGAGAATCGTTGTCTATATGATAAAGCACAATTTGGATTATAGATTATAATAAAAGAAAATAAGACCTAATCCAAATAATTTATTAGTGTGCGACGTTTCGGCAACAACATTGTCACCATCATCAGACAAAAGAATAATTGTTCTTTTTATAATTATTCTTTTGTCTGATGATGGTGACAATGTTGTTGCCGAAACATCACACACTAATAAATTATTTGGATTAGGTCTTATTTTCTTTTAAGTTGTCTATAAGGTTATGAAAAGTTAAACTCAACTTGATGAACATATTATCAACAAATATTTATCAAAATTCTTCCTTCTTTCTTATCTCCACTCAATCATATTAGGGTGTCAAGCTTGTAAAGCTTGAGACTTTTGAAAAAGAGATTTGACAACCATCATGATTGGGTGTAATAGAATGCATCTGCCTTTGTCATTAAGAGAATTAAATAAGTAAGGTGAAAACATCAGGCCTCTATGGATAAACTATTGTACCTACTTTTAAACATTCCCAGACTCCTTAAACATTGTACAAAATCCAGTTATTTCAGATTCCTTGCAATTACAGATTAGCCTATTGAAGAGCATATACTTGAAAATTTGTCCTCTCACACTACCTAATAAAAGAAACTTACTGCTGATTTCAATTTGTTTATAAATAAGGGTTTCTTTTTAAAGTTTTAATTTACATATCTCTCTAGCATTCGGGCACAAGAGATCTTTTAGAGGAGAAAACGTTTTCTCCTGAAGATGATCTCTTGTTCCCGAAAGCTAGAGATTTGTAAAGTAAAATTTAAAAAGAAACTTATTCCTGGAGGCCTGAGGTTTTTACTTTAATTTGATACAAAGGAGATTATTTTATTGAAAATTAAACACAAAGTAATAAGATTAAATCCAAATAAATAAATAGTGTGTGATGTTTCGGTTGTCTGAAGATGGTAACAACGTTGTTACCGAAACTTCACACTATTTATTTATTTGGTCTTATTATATTATATTATATTATATTGTGTTTATAATCTATAATCCAAATTGTGCCTTATCAATATTGAAAATTAAATAAAACATAAAATCAATAAGATACAATAATACACTCTCAAATATGTCTTGTTGTTTCCCCTTGTGTAAAGATTACATGAAGTCCATGTCAAATATGTCTTTAAATAGGTAGCAAGCTTTCCTGTACCTACTTTTAAACATTCCCAGTCTCCTAAACATTGTACAAATTCCAGTTATTTCAGATTCCTTGCAATTACAGATTAGCATGTTCAAAGCTTGTCCTCTCATATAGCCTAATAAAAGAAAATCACTGCCAATTTCATTTCGTTTATAAATAAATGTTTGGTAGAAGTCTACCACAGATTCTTATCTATATGTAGCTATAGTTTTAGGGTATCAAGCCTGGGTATCATGACTTCTTGGTTAAGGTATTTAATGAATCTATGGGAACATAAGCTTTTTTTTTGCTTATCCCTTGTACACATGGTACAGGCCATGATAATCATGGTGGGTAGAAGTAGGTGACTGCTTTTACTGTAAGCGCACCACATATCTACACAAATGTAAAGAAGTTCGACTTTTGCACTTATAAATGTGCCAGAGCCCCATTTGGTTACTTGCACTCACATAAGCTTATATAGAAGACAATAGAAATCTACACTCAATGGACAAAACTAAAGGAAGTGTAAAGTCTTTGATGTCATCAGAGGTAATTTAGTTCACACTTGGTTATCTCGTGTATCTTCAATAAAGGTCAGTGTAATATCTTTCAGAGTTATTGTCTGAATCCTGATATACATGCTAAAAGGTACAACTTCCTTAAGTTTTGATAAGGCACAATTTGGATTATAGATTATAACCACAAGGTAAATAAGACCAAATCCAAATAAAAAAAAAATAGTGTGTGACGTTTCGGTAACAGCGTTGTTACCATCTTCAGACAAAAGTACTGAATGAGAGAGTTTCATTACATTCAGTACTTTTGTCTGAAGATGGTAACAACGCTGTTACCGAAACATCACACACTATTTTTTTTATTTGGATTTGGTCTTATTACCTTGTGTTTTCCTTAAGTTTTGTCCATGAGTGTATATTTTCCAGTGCAGCATTAAATGTTTTATTTGTGAAAGAAAATATTGTGGGGAAAATAGCTTCCTTTCTTAAATATTGATGGGATGCTATATTCAACCTTGTGTGTACAACTCGGCCATCTTTGACAAATCTAGAGTTCCATCTATGGTATGGTCCTTCAGGATGATAAAATTGTAGGAAATCGGAAAATAGGATTTTTTTTAAATAGAGTATTCCAACATCCAGATAATCTATAGCACAGTAGAACTTCTCTGTAAAGGATAACACCTAGTTGCAGATTCAAAATGATCTTTAGAGAGAGGTTTCCTCTTAATGGATAGTTGCTAATTAATTAAAATGCTAATTTTTTTGTAGAGGTGTGTGTCCTTTAGCATGGAGGTTGGTCTACTGTTTATAAAATAATTAAGTGAAAAGGTACAATTTGGATTATAGATTAGAACTACAAGAAAATAATATTAATTTATTTGGGCTTATTTTCTTGTAGTTCTATAAAATAATTAAGTGAAAAGGTACAATTTGGATTATAGATTAGAACAACAAGAAAATAATTTATTTGGGCTTATTTTCTTGTAGTTAAAATAACTAAGTGTAATTACCACATATTCATTGATATGTAGATGAAGAAACTATTATTATAAAATTTGTTTTTCCTCTAAACAAAATTAACCTCATACCATTACAAAATCCAAATATTTCTGTTTGTCATCTTTAAATTGTTAGGTAATGATGTAAAGTTATTATTTAAATACTTAATTAAAATTAAATAAATATATCTTTATGTTGTGTTGTTATACACCACGTAATCCTGATATATTCCCATTTTATTACTTCAATCCTAAAATAGTTCTTACGTTGCTCGCTAGATGGCAGGACGACCTCGCTACTAGAAACACCTGTTAACTCGTGTCGCCATCTATTAGCCGAGTTTAGAACTATTTTCGATATCCTCCCATTTTAGCACATTTAAATACTTATTTATTGTCTTTTTAAAGGAATAAAAAATATATTTTAAAACTTTTCACTATTAATAATAGTTTTTTTTTATAAATTTATCATTTTCACAATTTGTGTGTCAGAAGGTCGTTTTATGCGGTTGAATAATGGTTGTGTTTATAAATATACATACAGTTGGATTGATACATCGAAAATACACTCATGGACAAAACTCGGGGATATGGAAAGTCTGATGTCACTGATCGTCTTTTTTTTTTTTAAGGAGACTGAGGAAATTTTGTTCACACTTGGTTATCTTGTGTGTCTTCAATAAAGGTCACTGTGTATCAAATATCTTTCAGAGTTATTGTCTGAATCCCGATATACATGGTAAAAGGTACAACTTTCTTAAGTTTTGTCCATGAGTGTAAATAGCCTAATATATAATACCTATAATTATACCAAATAAAGGCACCTCTCGTTTCAATAGAATCATTAAAATTATGTTTTTTTTCGATACTCTACATACAGCGTACATATATGCATCTAAATGCTCACAACACCACCAGCTTTGGGTGATAAAAGGAACAAAATCTAACCCGCATATACCTGTATAGAATATATAAGCATTAAAGACTTCTCCGCCAAAACTATTGAATAAATCATTAAACAATTTTACATATTAAAATTAAAAAGGCATATCCTGACCAGGAGCACATACTAGTATGCTTTTAGATGGCAGAGCGCCATCTAGTGGTACAGAAATCAACTAAACATTGATATAGCCTGTACCCTGATATTTGGCCAACCCAATTTCTTGATAAATCAAGAAAAGCCATCTACGAACGCATTTCGCGCTCGTCAGCGTGGAGTAGGCTGCGACCAAAAATAATTTTGGCTTCCTGAGAAACCAAGAAATGGGTAGTTAAGGCCAAAATTGCGTAAAATTTACATATAGGCGGTGGCTGAAGAGTAACATAACAACTCTATTCAAAGTCTTTACACAACTTAGTGTCCTTAACAAACTAATTTGAATATGTTGGAGTTATAAAAAGATAATGATATATTAATGTTATCATCACACATTATTGCTACTTCTTTTTTATTATCCCTAGTACACGTGGTACAGGCCATGATAATCATGGTGGGTAGAAGTTGGCGACTGATTTTACTGTAAGTGCACCACATGTCTCCACATGTAAAAAGAAGTTCGACTTTTTCACTTAAAAATGTGCCAGAGCCCTTTTTGGTTACTTGCACTTGCTGGTGGGGTTGGACTTTTGCAAGAATCGGGGGCCATTGGAGCATTTTTTTTTTCAAATAGAAAATAGTGCCCAATGCGCGCGGGATTCGATTCCGGGTCTTTTGCGATCGAAAACCAACGGTTTAGACCATCCTTCCATCCCTTAAAAAAAAAACTACCTCCGGCGGGATAAAATAAATAACACATCCCTGTTCCAAAATAAATATATTAGGTACCGCTCAAAAATAGCAACCTAGCTTTATCTTATTTACATTTTACAGAAAAAAAAGTGCACAATGCGGGATTCGATCCCAGTTCATGGCTGTCGGAAATCGAAGGTTTTAACCACTCGTTCACAGACTTCCAAGTAACACATTGCTAGTAAATTTAATTATTACAAATTTTAAAGATAGATGGCAATTGAATTTATAAATTTTCATATTTTGGGGTTATATAAAAAAGATAATGATGTATTAATGTTATCATACATATATCACACATTATTGCTACTACTAAGAACAGTAAACATTTGCTAAAACAATATATACATTGGGTAAACACTCACTCCGGAAGAACCCGGGCGAAGCCGGGTTATTTGCCTAGCAATCATATAAATTTCAGGGCATATGAAACTCCGCCTTTGCCGGTCCCAAGCCCGGATTAAAAAGGAGGAGGGGGAGCAGTAACAAGCTCCCTAAAAAACCTGGGCTCAGCTGGCCCGACTGATAGTACCCTGTAAAGGCTCCTGATCCAGGGATACAGGATGAGCAGCATCTGTACTCCATGTTAGGAGCAGCTGCACATGGCGTCTTTTCCTCATGTCAGAGGCAGCCATTTCTTTTGGAGCTAAGTCGGCCTGCTACTGAGTAGTGCTCCCAGTCTTAATGATAAAGGCAGACGCATTATACTTCACCCAGTCATGATGGTTGTCAAACAGACACCATCAAGGGTCACAACTTGCTATCCTAATATGATTGAGTGGAGATAAGAAAGAAGGGCAAAATATATAACAACGTATATATTTACATATATATACATTCACAAGGTAACGCTATATTTTAATGTAAGAGGGGTCAGGACCTATTTGCTTTGTCGTAAAGATAAAGGCTGCCTGGCTGGCATTCATAGTTCTTCAAATTAAAAATACTTCGGCCAGTAAATCTTTTTTATTACCTCGACGTTTCGACAAAAATATTTTGTCTTCGTCAGAAGCGAACAAAAATTAAAACATTTGGCAAAAAAAAAAGCGTTAAAAATATATCCAGCCTTAGAATAATTTTTAACGCTTTGCCAAATCTTTTAATTTTTGTTCGCTCCTGACGAGAACAAAATATTTTTGTCAAAACGTCGAGACAATGAAAAAGATTTACTGACCGAAGTATCTTTAATTTGAAGAACTATTTGCCTTAGTTACCATCACGTCAAACATAAGGTTAACATAAAACTTTTCCCCCTGACTTATAATTTAACTAAGAAAAAAGGCATCTCCTTATCGTGGAACTGAAATTCACATTATAATGTAATGTTGTCGTCGTGTCCAATGAACAGATGTATCTCTACCACAGCAGTCGCAATGTCCTTGGGGGTGTAGAACTGCCACTCTGGGTCCATGTTATAATTTAATAAAATCAATAAAGCATCCATAGAACATGCAACAACTATCCTGGTGTGGAACTAACACCTACTCACATATTCTCATGCCCAGCAATGGCCGCAGCCTTGCAGAAAATTGACTTAGACCCAGAGCAGCAGCTTTACACACCCAAGATAGTGGACATTGCTGCTGTTGTGATAGAGATGTATGGGGACACGACAACAACAATAAAGCATCCATAGGACATGCAACAACTATCCTGGTGTGTAACTAACACCAGATTCTCATGCCCAGCAATGGCCGCAGCCTTGCAGAAAATTGACATGAATCCAGAGCAGCAGCTTTACACACCCAAGATAGTGGACATTGCGACTGCTGTGATAGAGATGCATGGAGACATCTGAGACTCTTCATTGGACACGACAACAACAATAAAGCATCCAGGGCTAAGTTTCTTGTAGAGCTTTTTATTTCTTAAGCTTTCGGACTTATCCGCTCTTTGACAGGAGTAACATATTCTGTAAGTGTGATATTTCTGCCAAAGAGCTCATATATATATATATATAAGTCCGAAAGCTTGAGAAATAAATAATCTGTACAAGAAACTTAGCCCTAGATGCTTTTATCGATTCTAACAAGTTTAAAACCTTGCCAAATGCTTTATTTTTATTTACTTCTCCTGACGAAGACAAAATATTTTTGTCGAAACGTTGAGAACATAAAAAAAAAAACTCTAACTGGCCGAAGTGTCTATTTTTCATAGAAAAAAAAAAGGATATCCAGGGTAAGAAAAAGTAGTTTTAATTTCATTAATTAAGCATCCTAATTTTAGGACCCCAATCATCGGTATCCTTTTCTATGTATCTGCTTCAAGTATAACATGTATACCCCCGCTGTAGTATAAACACTAAATATTTAAATTATATTTTTTCACAAATATGAGTATCTTGTTTTATATAAAATGCAAGCTTTCAAGCGAAAATTTGTTCTTCTTACAGGATTATATCCCAGAGGTATATTTGAAATAATTTTCACAATTTTAGCCCTTACATTTAATCTCTTTGATATATTGTAGAAGAGTGATTCAAATCTGAAAGCATTTAAAAAGAAAAAAGATTTCATTGTGAAGAAATATTTTATAATTATATCTTTCACTAACTCCTAATAAATTTTCATATTTTAATTCCTGTTCTTATAGTTGAAAAAGAGTAGATATCCTATTAGAAATAAACATTTTGAAACTTGAATATATGCATATATGGTATTTATTTTACGTCAATTTACTTGCATTACGTTTGGTGTATCTTATGTTTATTAGATTTCGTCTGATATAAAACATCGATATAGAAGCCGTTATAAGAAAATAATTATAATTGCATATAGAATTACATATATGTAAATATGTTTTTTTATATTAATAGAAATATATATTTGGCATATATGTGCTACTAGATATGTGAAATTATTACAAAATGCCAGCAATTATCTTAAATAGTTACACTTTTCAACTGTAGATGGCGAGCGCGGCGCGACAATTTGCATAGTTTGACCTCTCACTATGCAAATTAATCTATGTATCGCCGACAACTATTTAGACAGTAAAAAAGGTATATCCACTCCAAATGTGGAGTAATTGTGTTTTTCAGCAAACTACCCCTTTGTTACCACAGCTGTTTAGTGCTGCGTATATAAGCCGAACCCGACCCTAGTAGGCGCCTTAGAATGCTAACCTGATAGCATGTAGAAGGCGGAACAATTGTCATCACCGACCCTAGTAGGTTGAGCCTTAAAATGCTTACCTGTTAGCATGTAGAAGGCGGAATAAATTGTTACCGACCCTAGTAGGTTACCCGAAAGGGGATCTGGTCGTTGGCGTCCGCTCTACGTTGGGTTGACTCCAGGCTCCGGAACTTAGGGCCGCCTTCAACGTCGTCCAGCAAATTCTGCCGCCTGGGTAACGGCTTTATTTGATGGACACCGCGTTGTCGTGTCGGCCCTTTGTTTTGTCCTGTTTAGTCCCCCTCGCAGAGGGGGCGTCAAGCCGACCTCTTCCTCTTTCGGGGTGTAGTGTAATCCGCCTCCACGTGGTGCACCCTGGGTAATGCTAAATGGATTACAACTTATGGACTTCCTTTCTGTATAGGGGCCATTTTACATCGGGTCAGGTCCTTTTGGACTTCCGGTTTGACAGTACTACAACACGGCCCAATACGTCACATGGAATCAACTCTAAAGATGATTGTTGTTGTCGTGTCCAATGAAGAGCCTCAGATGTCCCCATGCATCTCTATCACAGCAGTCGCAATGTCCACTATCTTGGGTGTGTAAAGCTGATGCTCTGGGTCCATGTCAATCTAAAGATGAATGGTTGCCTGATATATCTGGTAGCACAAGTATACAAAGATCTCGACGGCCGATGAATCTGAGAAAAGTTTGTAAATATTTGACCATTACGTCGATAGACAAGTGAAACTGGCTATTCTTGCCTTTCCTCCTGAAGCCAGGAACAATGAATAATGTAAGATCTTCAATTTCATATCTGCATATATCTCACATTTTAAGTCTTTCTTCCAATATTAGTTGTTGTTTTTTCGATTGATAAAGATAGTTTCATCACACCAATTGTCTATCACATGAAGATGTGTTTGGATTAAATTTGTCAATCGTAAAGATACAGGCTGCCTGGCCGGCATTCATATGAAAAATAGACACTCAGAACAAATTTTAACGCCTTGCCAAATGCTTTATTTACTTCTCCTGACGAAGATAAAAGATTTTTGTCGAAACGTTGAGAAAATAAAAAAACTCTAACTGGCCGAAGTGTCTATTTTTTATATAAATTTGTCAAGTCTATTATATTTGTGGCCCTGAGAACGATGTTCACATCATCGGCATGTTTGATATTTGAGTAAGGCGGACCACAGGAGGCCGTTGATATTTTGAGAGAATTTTCGAGGACAATAATCAGAGTAGTCTTTGTTGTGCGAGAAGATACTTTTGATTTGAAATTAGGGGGAAATTGGAGAGCAAGAATATTTCAGTTATAAATGTTTATCAAATTACGAAACTATTTTAGACGCGTAATATTATTTTTAAAATAAAACAATTTCTACTGACCTTACTGCAATGGAAAAATTAAAGGGAGGGCCTGGCTCATCAGTGGTGAACCCTCCCAGCGGTTTCGCCAGTTTAATTTGCAGTAAGGGCAGTAGAAATTGTTTTATTTTAAAAAGAATATTGCGCGTCTAAAATTTCGTAATTTGATAACAGATGGCGCGCTAGTTCATCGTTATAAATGCTTATGTTAGTTGTTTATAGTAGATATAGTGAAAGTTTAATATATTTGTATTTGATATATATATATATTTAAATATAGTATTCTATTCATATTATGTTAGGAATATCCTTTTGTAGTGTAGAATAATCCCCGCAATTCTTTTTAAAAAGGAAACCTTCTAAAATCCAAAGTTTCAAAAGTGAATAAATCCGATCCATGCTCTGTTCTCAATAGGGGCTTTGAAAAAGGGGATATAAACACATATAGAGAATTGCCCATTTTTAAATAAGGAGTCACAATATTTCAAAGTTCATTTGTGACCCCAGTAAACTCGAGAGACCCTCGTCCATTCTCAGTAAAAAGCCTGGTGTAGGTTAAAGAGATGTCGGAGGACAATACAGATCCTGAGTTTGTTCGAATGACTTCAGTTTACATCGTCAAGGAAGTATATCAGATATTGCCCGGTAAGCGGAACACTGTGGGTTCGATTCCCATCCCTGGACACTTTTATTTTTCCGTTTATCATTACTCTTCACAATTCATCCTTTCATACTTTATCCTTAGGTTAGAAATAATCGTTATTTCTCCTTAAAATAAATTTTGATTTTTCGTTGAAAAGAAACTCATGCGGTATAATTTTCAAATGTCGTTTTACAATCACAAGCCGCATTATATTGTATTATAAATAATTATTTACATATTTTAAATATTAATGATATTGAAAGGGGGGGATAAAAATATATTACATTCTTTGTGTGTTATGGTTTAACACATCTGTATATGTAATTTAAGAACCTCAAGAATGACAACAATGCGGGTCGATGACCAAAGGAGAACAAGCCGTTGGAGGTACATCGATATTTTCAGGCAGACGACAGCGTTTGTTTACCAGATTAGTTCGGGAAAACGTCGAGAGATGGCGCTGGGGGGTAGTGGCGCACGTGATTGGCCGTGGCGAGCTTATTGAATCGTCGTCTGGAGCAGCGGCATCAAAATGGATGTCGGCGGTTGTTGTCTTCTTAGAAGTATGCAACTTTGAACTGATTGAAACCTCTGTGTGTGCTTATTTGTGAATGTAAAGGTGATGTAGTGTTATGGACTATGCCAATAAATACGTAGAAGGTTTAATTTGGGATTAACTCGAATTAGAGAATGTGTTGTATGTAAGGAACAGTTCGTAAGTCCATACATGTTTTTAGACGAATTAATGATTATCTTAAGATACTGAATATTGGTAAATATTGTCACTGAATAATTATTTTAAATATTCTGTGGTATATCATCATTAATATTTGCATAGTCATCACCCCTTACCCCATTCTTGTATATTATTACTTGTAAATAAAATTTTAGAAATAGTTTGCATTTTTATAAATAAATTATTTTTACTTAAACTATTGTTATACTCGTTATCACTACCGTGACAATATTATTATAGTTCCGTATAGAGGGAACATCTCTAGAATAACACAGTTTAGAATCTATAACAACCGTCTACATTTGTACACTAACTTATATAGTTGTATAACAATCGTACAACAATCTATAGTTTCGTATAACAACCGTCTACATTTGTACACTAACTTATATAGTTGTATAACAATCGTACAACAATCTATAGTTTCGTATAACAACCGTCCACAATCATACACTAACTTATATAGTCGTATTAACGACAATCGTACAACAATCTATAGTTTCGTATAACAACCGTCCACAATCATACACTAACTTATATAGTCGTATTAACGACAATCGTACAACAATCTATAGTTTCGTATAACAACCGTCCACAATCATACACTAACTTATATAGTCGTATTAACGACAATCGTACAACAATCTATAGTTTCGTATAACAACCGTCCACAATCATACACTAACTTATATAGTCGTATTAACGACAATCGTACAACAATCTATAGTTTCGTATAACAACCGTCCACAATCATACACTAACTTATATAGTCGTATTAACGACAATCGTACAACAATCTATAGTTTCGTATAACAACCGTCCACAATCATACACTAACTTATATAGTCGTATTAACGACAATCGTACAACAATCTATAGTTTCGTATAACAACCGTCCACAATCATACACTAACTTATATAGTCGTATTAACGACAATCGTACATAGCACCCACCAACAATCAGTATCGTGCGTGTGTATAACAACCGCCAACAATGAAGAAACATTTCTTGAAGTGTGAAATAGTTGAGAACAACAATGTACAACAAATTTTCCTTTAGCATGTATTAGTATGATAACCATTTCTAGTCGTTTACAAGGCTATAACCCTTCTCTGTTAGCCACGCAGTTTTTTAATAATTAAAAACATATTATTAAAGCGACATATGGCTAGATATTTCCAAGTTAAACCCAACGGAGCATATAACAATACTATAAAATCAACATTTCCCATATGTTTATGAAGCAAGAAGTTGAATATTCTTTGAGTGTGAAAGCTTGCAAAAAATAGGAACTTACCCTCTATTATTAATTTGTTTAATATTTTACACAAATAAATTTACTGGCAATGCGTTTCTTTTAAATATCATCAAATATTATCTCTACAGACCTTACTGCAATGATATGAGTTGTTGAATGAGAGGGCTTGGCTCATCAGTAGTGAACCCTCTCAGCGGTTTCGCCAAATTAATCTCTAGACCGCTCTACTGTTGTATTGGATTGGTTTTCTTATATACCCTGTATTTTCTATGGAAGGCAGCTTAGGGGTGTTTAGTGAACTATGGACATAAGCTTATAGGTCTGTAGAGGTACATACATATAATTTCAAGGTATTGCATCGAGCAAAGCTCTTCCGCAAAATATGTTTTCATAATCAATATATAATATTTGCGGAAGAGCTTTGCTCGATGCAATACCTTGAAATTATATGTATGTACCTCTACAGACCTATAAGCTTATGTCCATAGTTCACTAAACACCCCTAAGCTGCCTTCCATAGAAAATACAGGGTATATAAGAAAACCAATCCAATACAACAGTAGAGCGGTCTAGAGATTAATTTGGCGAAACCGCTGAGAGGGTTCACTACTGATGAGCCAAGCCCTCTCATTCAACAACTCATATCATTGCAGTAAGGTCTGTAGAGATAATATTTGATGATATTTAAAAGAAACGCATTGCCAGTAAATTTATTTGTGTAAAATATCAACGATAGATGGCAATTAAATTTAATTTATTAATTTGTTTATTTATTTATTTTTGTCGTCTGTTTTCACAAGTTGAATCTGGTTAGAAAATGTATAAAAATTAGATGAATCTTTTGTTGCCTTAAATACGCGAGATAATTAACTCGTTTCTATATATATCTAAAAATGTTTAATAAAATAATTTTATAAATCGGAGAGTTGTCTTCAAAAACGATCCAACAGTTTATCACATACACCGCGACTACTATAATTATCTTCTTTAAAATACCGACAATTCAATGATCATTTTAAATAAAAAATAAGACATTTGACTAGAGGCCGACAGACACTGCCCTTATATAAATTGGAAGAGATGAAAGGGGCTCCTCATCTAATTATCTAACCCCTTCCTATCCATCATTCTGGCACCTCAATATTGACAACACGAGTGATTTGATAGGCTTTTCTTCATCGATAACCTCGTACTATCAAATTTTGACAGTATAAAACAAACTTCCAACTGTCCATACTACGGTTAAAAAAAATTAAAGGGCCTCTAATTCATCAGTGGCGAACCCTCCCAGCGGTTTCGCCAGTTTAATCTAAGATGTTGTTTTTTTAGAACTGTAATACTGTATTGAAAGCTTCTGCTTCTATATCCAACAATGTAGGGTGGAATCTTAGGTATGGTTTTTAAGTAAACTACACTCTCAGGGACACAATTTAAGGAAGTTGTACCTTTTAGCATGTATATATCAGGATTCAGACAATAACTCTGAAAAATATTTGATACACAGTTTTAGCGGGATTTTACTGTGTTAAAAAAATATTTCTTTTATTTGACTCTTTATCAAGTGAAATGCGTGGTGTCGCTGGAGACCCACTGGCGATTCTCCACCAAACTCTGCAGCGCTGGCAGAGGCGCCATATTCATTGTACATAGTGTATATAATCCATATTATCTTTTTTTATCAAGTGAAAAAATAGTAAAAAAAAAGAAGTGAAATTGTATTGAGATTAGCTGGATAAATTAGGAAAAAGACAGGGAGATCAGGAGATGCCTTTTTCTTAATCCTTATCAAATTGGCAAGCCGTCACTGTGACTTAGAATAGTGTTTTTCTCTCCTACTATTAACTTACATGGCCAATAAATGTTTTCACCAAATCTAATGTAATTCTCTTCCATTTGTTTAATCTTATTCATTCATATATACATTAATTTTATATTTAACCTTATTAATATAGAAGTTAGTAGACGAGTGGGTAACATCCTCGATTCCCGACAGTCATGAACCGGGATTGAATCCCGCGTTAACATTTTGTTTAATATGTGAATAACCTTCCTATATTATTCATTGTTTCAATTATCATAAACTAGGTTGTTCTTGTTGAGCGGTACCTAATAAAGTGATTTTGGATAACCTTATTAAAAATGAAAAAGGCATATCCTGACTAGGAGTACATGTGCTTTTCAGATGGCAGAGCACCATCTAGTGGAACAGAAATTAACAAAACATTGATTTTTTTAAAAATTATTTTTCATTTAAACTTATATGGACTTTGTAATAAAGTAGATTTAATCTCTCCCATCGATAGCGAGAGAGAGAGAGAGAGATTGAAACTACTTTATTTCAATGTCCATATAAGATTATATAAGGTTAAATATATAGAATAAATATGAATAAATAAGATTATATAATACACTGCAGCCTGTGATTGTAAAACGACACATGAAGTTACACCGCATGAGTTTCTTTTCAACGAAAAATCAAATTTTTATTTCAAGGTGAAATATTGACTATTTCTAACCTTTTTGGATGAGGTATGAAAGGATGAATTATGAAAAGTAATGATGAACGGAAAAATAAAAGTGTCCAGGGATGGGAATCGAACCCACAATGTTCCGCTTACCGGGCAGATGCCATGTCCACTAGGCTATCCTTTCATACCTCATCCAAAAAGGTTAGAAATAGTCGATATTTCACCTTGAAATAAAAATTTGATTTTTCGTTGAAAAGAAACTCATGCGGTGTAACTTCAAATGTCGTTATACAAATAAGATTATATAATATTGGGAAAATTCTTCTGAATGGAACCAGGAGAACATGCTGGGTAATATGTAAAGGTACAGATAGCTACCCGAAAAGGAGAATCTCTTTGTTAAGAAACTTGATAAAACGCAGGGCTCATGGAATTCTCTGATTAACACTATAGTGAATAATTTAGTTCTACAAATTCAGAGTACAACGAGGACAACGGAAATGCAAATTTAAACTAATGTAAATAGTTTTATTACTTTTTTTTTGGGATCATGTTAATATGTAATTGTATATAGTACTTGTATTTATGTTCAATTAAAACCATTGTTATACTGGGAGAATCCTGTATGGGGCTTGATCCCTAATAAAGGTTTTTGTGTTGTGATTATATAATGATAAATATTAAAAATGGCATATCCTGACCAGGAGCACATGTGCTTTACAGAAGGCAGAGCGCCATCTGGTGGAACAGAAATCAACTAAACATTGATTTAGCCTGTTCCCTGATATTCTGCCAACCCATTTCTTGGTTTTTCAAGAAGCCACTGGGACCAAAAAATATTTTTTGGTCGCAGTGGTTCAGCGTACTCCACGCTGACGAGCGCCAAAAGCGCGAAACGCGTTCGTGGATGGTTTTTCTTGATTTATCAAAAAATTGGGTTGGCCAAATATCAGGGAACAGGCTAAATCAATGTTTAGTTGATTTCTGTTCCACCAGATGGCGCTCTGCCTTCTGTAAAGCACATATGCTCCTGGTCAGGATATGCCATTTTTAATATTGATTTCAACACCTGATCTTTTTATCTTTTATTTTTTCTTTCATTTTTTTCATAATGATAAATGTATGAAGAGAGAGAGAGAGAGAGAGAGAGA